>JARHVA010004145.1:862500-1262500 GCA_037957365.1 Torreya grandis | reverse complement strand
GTAACTATCAATATTGTAAACTTTTATCACACATTAGATAATCTATATTTTTCATTTTATGGCTCATAACATCACTGGGATATATCATTCCCACATCAACTCTTGTGAACTCTAATTCTTTTAACACCATCCAAGCGTGCAGTCTAAAAACAAGAAATATTATTTTTCCAATCTATTTCTATAGTTTGAATAGTTAGGGTAAAATAATTTTACAAAAACTCCCTATAATGTTCTGAATATTTTTACTGATATAAGTATCTCCATTATTGACAATCATCATTCCCTCCATCTCATTATCTTACCTTCAATCATTTGGAGTGTTCATCCACTTTCCCAAACAAACACTTGAGGGGGCATCATCACATCTAGTTCTAGTTATTTAAGGTAAAATTTTTTCCATAATCATCAAAGCTCTAATTTTTTGTTATTCTTTAAAATGGCATTACTTCATAACACCATTTAAAAGAGGGGAATATGTAGACACCTAAATTTTGCCATTCAGTGTCAAAATTAACTCTGACAAGCTAACCCTTTACCATCTCCAATTCAAATTCATATTAACATAATTTCCCTCCACTTTTTAAAAATTTATTAATTCATAATTAAACAATAAAATCTTACATGCCTATTTTCTCTAAAACTAATTTAAAATACATATTTTCATCCTCATCTAGACATCATGCATGTTTGTCTCAACCAAATGTTGACTCATCCAACCACATTCCTCAAAGACCTTATGAGTCATCTTAGAGAATTTCAAAAAACTTTTGAGTCATCCCTTGACTTTTCAACTATCTTGACCCATTCGTGTTGAGTCACTCAACTACTAACTAACTCTCCCCCTTCTTCTCAACACATGAGATTTAGTCATCATTTAGTCATCATCCATTGGAATGAGGAATCAAATCCAACCATTTATTACTTTAATAATTCAACAAATTTATATTATTCTCAACAATTCATCTCACCACCCTAGAGCCTATAAATTGATGTGCAATCCTCCACTTAAATCATTCACCTTCAAGCTATTGAAACTCTATTGAATTATATTTATGAATTCATTAAGATAAAAATCAATTTGCAACCACACGCTACATAATTCCCTTTGTTTGGATAATATTTTAATAACCATATGCATCAAGTAAGAAATAGAAAATCGACCATTGATCACACAATGGAGAAGGTGTGAACATGCATTGTATGCTTTATAAGTGTTTCATTAGTTATCTTTATTTTATTGTTGTTGTTCTATCAAGAGATTAATGTAGTTTGGGTAGGATTTTCATTATTTTTATATTATTTATTTACATTATAAATTTCACACTATGCACACATTAAGATCATCTCTAAATCTTAAATCACTATTCTATTTGTACTACCATCCTTAGCTTAACCACTATTCATCACCCCTAATGAATTAATCCCTTTTTTCACAACCATTCCCAATCCCATAAACTTCACATCCTCTTCCATTAGTTAATTAATCCAAATTAATTAACTAATCCTTCCCTAATCAAAAATTTCATGGATTTTGAATATTACTATTTTTTAAAATCACAAAAAATTAAATAATTCTCACATCACTTAATCTCATCCAAATCCCCATACAATCAACCCTTCTTCAAAATCAAATCACCTCCATGATTCATAAATAGAAATACTTAATACATCCCAACCCCCCATATTTACCCCTCAACCTCCCTCATTTAATGAGGAGGAGAACTCATTTTCTCCATCATTGATCTTTGATCAAGATCAATGGATCACATCCATCCATAAAATATATAAATTGAGGTTTATCCCCCTCATTTAAACAAGATAAAAAATCATACAATGAAGTGTTGTCAAATCCATCAACCAACTTCAATCAAGTCATCCAATCATCAAACCAGTCATCAATCTTCCAAGGGTAAATTTTGTCAAAATATCCAAGCATTACCCATAGATTTGTAACTACATCCAAATCAAATCTAAACAAAATATACAAAAGAGGAGGATCAATTTTGTTTTGGTAGCTCAAGGTGATAGTCCAATCATTCCCTCTTTGAGCTCAATTTAAGGTATATGCTTCATTATTTAGTTAGAATTTCAAATTTGTGTTTTTTTATTATCTAACAATTTGCATCTGTGCTAAGAATTCATGCATGATGCTGACTAGTTTCTATAACCCAACCCATATTTTTTCACCACCAATCCCTTAATTCTTTCAACTTAATATTTTCTTCTCACTTCAAGAGACCATATGTGTCCATCCCCACATACCCTCTCAAATGGGCATTGTCCTTAACTAATTCATCATCTTCATCATATAACCTTCATCCTCCCATATTTTTTTTGGTTTCTTCTTTCATTTAAAATATATTATTCCATGCATCGTGTCTCACAACTCCCTTTCAAAGGGGGCCAAAATGTAGACAACTAAAATTGGACACTTCTTGTTGATTATAATCTATCCATTAATTATGCACTAACATCATCCCTAAATCCTAAATCAGTATTATATCCACACTAATGTATCTATCCCAACCACTATTCATCACCCCCTAGCCAATTAATCCCTTCTTTCATAACCATACCCAATCCTAAAAAATTCACATCCTATTCAATTAGTTAATTAATCTAAATTAATTAATTAATTATTCCAAATTAATTAGTTAGTCCTTCCTTAATAAAAAAAGTCATGGATTTTTAATATTTGTATTTTCTAAAATCATACAAAATAAAATAATCCTAACATCACTCATTCTCCTCCAAATCCTCATGCAATCACACACTAACCATAAAAAAAAATTAAATACATTTCTCCACATCCCCATACACTCAACATTTTTTTCCAAATCAAATCACCTCCATGCTTCATAAATGAAAATAATTAACACATCCCAACACCTAATATTTATTCCCTAACCTCCCTAGTTTAATGAGGAGGATGACTCAATCTCTACCATTGATATTTGATCAAGATCAATGGATCATATCCATCCACAAAGTCTATAAATTTAAGGTGACCCCTGATTTTTACAAGCTAAAAACTCATACAACAAAGTGTTGTCAAAGCCATCAACCAAGTCATCAAATCATCAAGATAGACATCAATATTATAAGGGGAAGTTTTGATGTAATATCCAAGCATTCTCCACTAATTTTCAATTACATCCCAATCGAATCCGAATAAATATTTAAAACAAAAGAGGATCAATTTCATCTTGATAGGTCAAGGTGATAGTCTACTTGTTCCATCTTTGAGATGATTCTAAGGTATATGTTTCATTTTTTTTAACATTTTAAATTTTTATTTTATTTATTTTCTAATAGTTTGTATTTGTGCAAATGAATCATGTATGATGTTAACTCATTTCAATAATCCAACCCCTATTTATTCATCACCCACATATTGATTCTTTCATCTTAATCTCTTCTTCTCATTTTGAGATCCCATCCATGTCCTTCATCCTAGAATTACCTCTCAAGGGTGAATTATCCCTAAATAATTAATCTTATTCATCATATAACCTTCATCTCATGTCTTTTTTAGCTTCTTTTTTCTTTGAAAAATTCTTACTTTGCACATCATGTCTCACAAAGGCCTTTTAAAGAGAGGGAAAATGTAGAAACCTAAAATTGGACACTTCATCTCAATTCTAATTTATCTACTAATTCCATACTAGCATCATTCCAAAATATTAAATCATTATTTTATCCACAATAAGGTCCCTAGATGAACCACTATTCATCACCCCTATCCATTTAATCCCTTCTTTCACAACCATACCAATCCTAAAAATATCACATCCTATTCCATTAGTTAATTAATCTAATTTAATTAACTAATCCTTCCACAACCAAAAATTTCATGTATTTTGAATAATCCTCTTTTCTAAAATCACAAAAAATCAAATAATCCTCAAATAACTCAATCTCCTCCAAATCCCTATGCAATCACACATTAACCAATAAAAAAAAAATTTAAATACATTTCTCCACATCTCAATGCAATCAACACTTATTCTAGATAAAATCACCTCCACGTTTCATAAATAAAAATCCTTAACACATCCAACCCCCTATATTTACTCCTTAATGTCTATCATTTAATGAGGAGGAGGACTCATTCTCCACCATTTATCTTTTATCAAGATTAATGGATCATATCCATCTAAAAAGCTATTAATTGGTGATGACCCCCCTCATTTCAACAAGATTTATTATACAATGAAGTGTTTTTTATTTATCAATAAAATCTTTAGTCAATTCATCAATTATCCAATCAAAACATCATATTTACAAGGAGAGGTGTTGTTGAATTGTCCATGCATTTCACAAAGGTCTTTACAACTACATCCCCATCACATCTAAATCAAATAATACATCAATATGAGTGCTTCTACTTTTTGATAAGTTAATCTATTTTTGTCTTCACTCAATCTGAGGTTATATGTTTCATTTGTTAGTTAAAATTTCATTTGTGCATTTTATTTTTTAATATCTAATTATTTATATTTGATAACCAATCAATGTATCGTGTATACATTTTGGCATACCATGTAATCTAAAAATCATCCAAATAGTATCAAATATTAGGATTAAGGAGAAAAAATATGTGTTACTCTCATGAATAAATTTTCAAAATTCTTTAACCTTGCAACATCTAAAATCATGTCACATGAAGTACAATTGAAGCATCTAGAATCAATGATGGTTAATGTGACTGTTAGACCCAATTTCCCTTGTCCTCCTAGAATTTATACCTCACTTAATGATCATATCATCCAAAAAATCCTATATTCCACCATAAAATTAGATCCTTAATCAAATTATTATCATACTTTACCCTCCTTGTTGCCACTCTATTTCCTAGGGGATACAATTATACTTTATTAAGAGGTTCAAAGGAAGTGGAATCAACAATCAATGAATATCATAGAAACATCAATGGAGTCCACATAAATATAAATATCCTAGCATAGAAGCTATCTAGAACATTTATGGGCTAAATATCAAAAGGTTTCAACATCAGACATCTAACTATACCTAAAGATAAGAGAACAAACCTATAATACAGCTAATACTATTGAGAGATCAACATATTTTGAAGAGTATAGGCCCTATAGGTATTCACTTACACCATAGTGGTATCAGAGTAGAGTTTTATATTATATAAAATTGAAAGGATTTTATTGATAAGTTGTGAAATAAGTTTGTAAATATGGCATCTAGAGTAAGAGGTAGATGAGGATACATAAGACAACCTACCCAAGCCATGTTGCTTGAATAAATGAGAAACATTCAAGATAATTTAAAGGAAATGGAGATTGCTCAGAGGATAGAAATTGACATGGGAAATATTAATGATAGAGAAAAGAATATCCTTAAAAAGAAAGGATAGAAGTAAAGGAAGCAAAATAGAGGCTGATTAGAGTAGTCATGGGGGTAAGTTTTAAACCCAAACTTGAAGTACCTATGTATAAAGATAGTCTAAATTTAAAGGAGTTGGTTGATTGGATTAATTCCATGGATAAATATTTTAAGTATGAAGGCATATACAGTGACAAAAGGTGAAGTTTTATATTACCATATTGAAGGGTCATGCATCTCTATGATGGGATGGAGTGAAAGATGAAATAAGGAAAGGGAAGCACAAGATCAAGAGTTGGGATAGAATGGTGGCCAAGTTTGGGGTAAAATTCCTACCAAATGACTATCAGACTAATCTTGAATAAGCTTCAAAATCTAAGACAAAAGGAGATGACAATTAAGGATTACATAGAGGCATTATACAAGCTAACCATCAAAGCAGGACATAAAGAAGAAGATGCTAAAAAGGTGGATAGATAAATCAATGTATTAAGTTAAAAATCCAAGATTATATCAATATTTTATAACCAATATCAGTTGAAGATGCATATCAATTTTTCTTAGGGCAAAGGAGAAATTATATAGGAAACAAACTCAACATTTGAGAGTTAGAGGTAGAACTTTTAGAGTAATATGATAGCATCGCAGAAGAAGTCAGATATAAGAACATCATGAAGAATATAGTATTTCACAAATCCAAAATCATTCTACAAGAGATGGCTATTAGTTTAGAAGTAGTATACCATTCACAAGAGTTAGAGGAAGAGGCTTTGTTGGTAGATGCTTAAAATGCAATAAGTATGGGCATAGATCTTATGAGTGCACAAATAATCCTTCAACAAGTTAAGGAAGTGATAAAATTATCCAAACTAATGAAGAGAGTGTGGGATCACCTTCTCATGAAGATGCACCTAAAGTTGGATAATCCTTGTTCATATAGAGAGTGTTGTTCAAGCCCAACAAGGAAATCAAGGATCCTACACAAAGAAATATGTTGTTCAAGACCACTTTCAAGTCAAAGGGTAAGTATTGAAAAGTCATTATAGAGAGTGGAATTATTGATAATTTAGTATCATGTGAAATGGTTGATAAGTTCAACTTGATTAAATTAACACATCCCACTCCTTATAAGGTATACTGGCTTAAAAAAAGAGAAATTCTTGGTCAATGAGCAATGTAAGGTATAATTTTATATAGGTAGTTATAAGCATGAGTTTATGTGTGATGTTATGCCTATGAATGTTTTACATGTTCTTTGGGTACACCTTGGCAATTTGATTTGAAAGCCATACATGATGGGAAAAGCAATACCTACACCTTTGAAAAAGATGGAAAGAAGCACAGCCTTATACCATTGAAGTAGAATGCAATAATGAAGGATAGTCCTAAAGTGTTATTGATAAGTGGCAAAGATTTCTTACCAAAAATTAGAAAAGAAGAGGTATGTTATTCACTTGTTGGTAATCCTAAAATAGTAATCACAACCACCAAGTTGACTTATCTTCCTATAGAAATTCAAAATATGCTTAATGAGTTTGTTGATATAGTTGTGGATGACTTACCTAATGAACTACCTCCAAGGAGAAGTATCACCCATCACATATATCTCATAATAGGAGCTAATCTACTAAACAAGGCATCTTACTAGATGACACCAAAGGAAAATGAGGAAATCAAGAAACAAGTGAAAGAATTATTGGACAAGGGTGTTGTGGCCAACACAGACCCCCTTTTATGTAGAAGTGGGGGATGCCTCCTTAAAATGATCAAACTCAAAATCCCCAAAATTTTTATCCTATTCTACTAATTCTTTTCTGAGAGACTATTCAAGTTAAAAAAATTCCTTGCCTTTCCCAAGGATGGTGAGAATTTGTAGTGGCCAACTAATCCATGTTAAGAGCCCTAGTGACCTATAAAATTAATGTAATCAAATTTTGGCCAAACCCTAAATTAAACTAGGAACTTTATTACTTATAATATTTAATGTGCTAACTTTTCTTTAGGTTTGATCCCATATTCAAGTTCTCAAAGTCTTAGTATTATAGAATATCAGACTCCCAGAGTCCTACATAGAAACTAGTGAGCTTAGATGGTATCCAGGTGAGTGTTTATATTCATCATATTTACTTTCCTTTTACTTAGTCTATTTTTATGGTTTTCTATAGGAGGAACAGTTAAATTAAGGAGCATCATGTAGATCTCTACTAAAAGTGTCAGAGATGTGAGAGCTTAGACAATTAGGGTACCCCACAGTCAGAATGGTCAATTGCCCATATTTTTCAAAGATGTCAGAGTTCAAGAGAACCTGGCCTAGTAAGAAAATGCCATGATGATTGTTATCAGATTGGTCAATCTCCCTAATCTATCAAAAATGTCAAATCCTAGGATATCCCAACTGAGTGGAAGAATTCCATATGGCTTAGAGGTTATATTTGCCATGATATAACTAATGATCTCACCCCAATGTCATACATGTAAATCTCCCTAATTTGATAGAGATTTCAAAGCTCGAGAGAGCTTGAACAAATAAGAAACTATCACATGACCCATTGTTAGTGTTGTCAGTCTCCTAGACTTGACAAAGATGCTGGAGCCCAGGGGATCCCAACTTATCATATCATGCCATATGGAATTTCCATGGATATTGATATATGGAACCCAACAGATCTCAAGGTGATCAAAATAAGGTACAATCAGAGTTAGAAGGCTAATCAAAAGATGTCATATGTCCTCCAATTGGCATTTTCTCCTCCCAAGTGTATAAAGATAAAGCATAAGGATGTGCATAGGTGTTAACCATTATAGTAGAAACCAAATAATAGATTGTACATGGAAAAACTAAAGGACTACTTGGGAAGCCTTGAGGATGATATAGCAGTGTGCCTATCACACTCTAGACATTAATTAGGTGAGAAACTAAGCCCTAATTAGACATGTTAGAATGTCACATCATGATCTGTAGCTATAATAGGTAGCGAGTGATCATGATTTTTGAATTTATGTCTATATTAGGAAATAAATGGAAAATATCAGGGTATGAACTCAAATTTTAATTCACACCAAGTGAGCCACCAAACACCATGAATATAAGACATGTATGTGGATCCCTATAAGTGCACCATGATGAACTCATTAGCCATTATTACTCCCAATTTCATAGAATTTACTCTTTAATTTTTATTACTACCATTTCCCTCTATGATTCCCCTTTTCTTAGTGTTCCTTGTGATTCAATTACATCCTAGTTATAATGGCCACCTCATCCTAGAACCCCAAATCTGAGCTAGAGTATAGAAACACCACTTTCATGGAGGGATTGATGCAATTAGAGAACTATAATGAGATGTTTAAACCCATCAACTTGGTGCTAAAATCCTTAGGTAGTGATGATAAAGATGAGGTCAAATTTAAAGATACCCTTAGGGCATATAAGAAGTGCAGGCTACACCAATCTATAACTAAGCTCAAGTCTTTCTTTGCATAGACTTGTTTGACAAATTATTGCTTATAGTGAAGTGGTAAAAAATGGTATCCAAGGCATGGTTTTCTATATGAACACCAAACATATAATTGTAAACATCTCAAGATCCACCTTCAAGGATTATTAAAACCTCCCTGAGTATACACTCACCTATGATTCAATTACGGTGACTACCTAGACCAACTCTCACCATATTTATGACATCTTAAAGGACTAGGCATAGAACCTTAATGCAAAATAGGTCAACAAGATAGATTTGAATGCATATATTATTAGCATCTTCAAAAAAGGAATCTATGTTAGGATGATCATGTTTAACTAATTATTTGATGAGGGTGACTATCTGTATGTCAACCTTATATGGATTCCCCTACTCCACATAATCCTTCATGGTGAGCAAGTTTCTTAGCTTAGAGGGGTGATCAATTTTAATATGATCAAAGTGGTTAGAGATTCCCTAGGAGAAGGTGAATTCTACTTGATTAGATACCTAGTATATATACTCTATAGGATTCTCACATTCAATCCTTCTACTTTTCTAACATGGGTTCCTAGGGGTACAATGGTCCATGTAGTTTTCTATAAATTATATGACCACCATTATCAGAACCACATCTTAGATTTATGAAAATATTTATACTAGGTGGTATACATTACCATAAATAAGGCACCCATGCCTTGACTATCAAATGAAATATGTGAATCTCTCACTTCCATTGTGAACTATCAATATTTCAAGGAGGATATGATCATTAGGTGGTAGGCACTCTTAAGGATCCTCTTTGCCTACCCTATCAGGTCATAAAATACCTAACATAGTAGGAAATCACATACTAACTAGTGGAATGCATCTTAAATCACTACATCAACTACCAATATAAGGCCTACTCACCCCTCTTGATCACTATCTGACACTACATTTACAAATCCTTCTCCCCTCTACAAAAGATGGTAGTAGGAAGGGAACCCTTTGCCCTAAGCAAATCAAATCAAAGGTACTAGAACTCACATGGTGTCATATAGGCTCACCTAGATAAATATCAAGCCCATCTCAACCTCAATTATGGACACCAACCTGAGGATGATGATGATATCTATCTAAACCCATCTGATGATCAATAGGTGTTCACTAAGATTTAGGCCTAAAAGAAGAAAAAAAGAAATTAGGCTCAACCCTAGCCATCCACCCAAGCTAGCCTTGCTTCTTCCATATCATCCTAGACTGGTGAGGATGTTAATTGGATCTCCCCATATTTTAAGGATAATTATAAATGGAATCTCATTAGCTTCTCCTCTTAGAAATATTTCCCCTTGACCTTCATCTATGTTTCAAGTGGCTTGGCTTCAAGTAGTTCAACCTTAGGTGACCCAACCTCAAGTGGCTCCACTCCAAGTGGCTCAACCTTAGGTTATTAAATAACTTAGGCTCGACATCATTAGTATATTGAAAACAAATCTAAGGACTAATAACCATCACCCATACATATCCATTTTCTTATTCCTTCCAGTCTTTAGCATCTCTCATAATAACACCTAGTTTCTTAATTCTCCAATAGTATGCTAAAGTAGCACCTACCCTCTTACCAATTTAACCCCCTCCATAATTCACCCAATTTCCTTTAGCACAACATCCTCACTTCCTCATTTCTATCTACATCATCTATCCCACAAGTAAGGCTCTATGTAGTTCCTCCACTCATTCAACCCTAGGTCCAGATTCCTATAGCCTCAACCTCAACAAGTGCAGATATAAGTCCAATACAAAGTGAACCTATGTGCAAATCTCAATCATCTTGGGCCATTACAACTACACCTATGGTTACTTAGCATATTCCTTAGTTGGTCCCTACAGCCTCTGCAACCCTTGCTCCCTTAATTACAATAATTAAAGTTGATTTAATCAAGATTTTAATAAATAAATAGAATGTGGTCCATCCTCAAACTTGTATTCAAGGTCTAATTGATCCCTCTAAACCTCCCCTATAGGCTTCCACTACTCTTCCTATACCACCTCTAGTGGATCCCTACATCATTCCCAAGCCTCCCTTTTCCATCATTTCAGGTGCCCAAGGATTTGGAATTAACCAACAAATTTCCTCATTTCTATTGAATGCCCCTCTCCTTGGAGTAATATCCCCATAGGTGAACTTGACCCAGAGCTATTGGTAAGCATATATTTTTCATTGGGCTTCCCCATTCATCTTTCCTCCTTATGCCCCCATGTCTCCTCCTCCTCGAATACTTTTCTCTTTTATCCCTTTTGCTTCATCTATTCCCCATCCACCTTGGCCTCCACTTGTCATAACCATCTCCATCACCCCACCAACACCTCCTTCTACCTTGGGAATAACTACAATTTTATAATAACTTGAGATGACCAGACATGGGGACCTTGATGTTCAATGGAAATTCAAATGTAACATAGGAACTATGCAGAGGATTCTCACCCAAAAGTTCATCTAGGAGGGGAACCCTATGGTCTAGCAAACAAGATCTTCATCACCAAAGTGAGGACATCTATAGGAGAAGATAAATTGGTTGAGGATCTAGTCTCGATCATCTGAGATATACATGATATGTCATAAAAACTAATTGATCACAAATAACAATAGGTACTAGTACTAATGGCACAAGTGAAGAGCTCTTATAACTTTTTTCAACTCTAGAGAAGGTAGTCAAGATTCTAGTAGATAGAAAGATGCAAGCTTATTTAGAGAGAGTTGCTCTAGTAGAGAGAAAGTGCAAGAAGATGGTTGTAATTGTGCATAAGAACATATTCCCAAAGTTGAGGCTCATTCTCACTTTAGACTTGAGTCTATATCAAACATATGTTGGGAGCAATAAAGATGTATTTCAGGAGTGACTAAGCCTAGTGCAGATGGTAGTGGGCCCCTAGAAGAAGGCAAAAAAAAGATATTAGCCTACTTTGAGGAGGTTAACATCATATTTTTATTCTACCTAGATGGAATTATAATGGACATAAGAGAGTACAGAGGTCACTTGGGTCACTTCAACTAGGTAATGAGAAGGAAGGTGGTTTGGGCCAACAAGGTTAAAGCCTAGGAGGTGCTCAAACTATCTAACCAATCCACTACGAGCATTAGTCAAGTTTCAAATGTCAAGGTGTCCATGAAGGCCCCATTCCAAGTTTATCAAAGGTTAGTGGTATAATCAAAGGTGATACTTCAAGAACCACTAATGAATTTATACAAATTGGACCAAGAGTTTGACCTAGTAGCAATTACATTGGTCTTTAGGGAGGTAGAGTCCAAACATTTTGGAGGTGGTTTATATATAACCCCTCCATGATCAATTAAGTCGGAACTAGAATATCTTTTGAAGTCAATTGGGAGGATATTCTCTTTTTTTAAAAGTAATACAGTTGTAACAACCTAGAGTGTCCATCATGGCCTCAGATGGGAATATCATGATACTTAGATCTAAGCCCTGTCCTTATCTATAATGTATAATTGTATTCCATTTTGAGGGTTGACAATTATTAGTCCCAAAACACTATCAAAATTAAACTAGGATTTCACTTGCTTATTCCTTCATTCTATTATATTGTAAATGTCTACCATGATTGGCACTTTTGTAAACAAATATTTTTTTATGAATGCAATTTTTAGCTTTCTAAAAAATTTACAATTTAGTTTTTAAAGATTTTCAATCATTTTTAGTTCTTAAATACGTGTTAATGATAATAAAATTAAACTAATGCTCTATTACTTAATGAATATAGTGGTTATAATGTGCTTTGTTATTCTAACCCAGTTATGAATCCTTTTCATTTCCCTTAGAATATTTGTGATCTATATGTTAATCTATAGATTGTGTTTGAAGAATCTAGGTGTTATTTGTTAGGTTGTGGAGCTAAAAGCTTCAACTATGCAGACATGGAGGAGGTTGTTGAGTTCCAGGGATACCGACATCGGTAGTGTAACTGACGTCGATCATCTACAGTGTAGAAGGGAAACTGGCATCGGTAGGAGGTCAGCCGACGTCGGTCATTTCCAGAAAGACAGGAACCGATGTCGGTCGCCTGTGCGGTTCCAGAACTATTCATTACATGAATAGTTAGTTCGTTGAACCGAGTGTTTGCATGTAAAAGGCTATTTTTGGTCTTGAGTTGCGAGTCTAATTATTGTAAATTAAAAGTCTAAGTTATTGTTTAAGTGTGGGATCTATTTATAGACCCATTGGCATGTATTGTAAAGTGTGTTAGATAGCCAGTGTGCTAGTTAGAGTTGAGCAAGTGTAGCTCCTTCTAGTTCCATAGATGAGCAAATAGAGGAAGGCAAGGAAGATCCTTCCAAGTGTAAGATCATTTGAATTGTAGGTTGTTTCAAGTTCATGGAGAAGATCTACATGGTAAGTAAGATCATTTGAGTTGCAGGTTGTTGCAAGCTTATGGGAGATCTACTTGAAGTACTTTGAGTACTTGTGTACTGACAGGGTTATTACTGACTGGTTGGAGGTGAACACTAATTTTGTGTGTGAGTTGTGTGTTGGGACCATTTTTGGTAGGAGAGTGAACTCTTGATTGAGAATTAATGGGAGCCCTTGAGGTGTGGGAAGCCTCTGAGAGGTGGAAGAAGAAGTGGCATCTTCTTTATTGTATTTTCTTTTTGGATGAGTATTAATACAAGATTGTGTATTGTCTCTCATATTCTGTGTTATTTGTGAATTCTAGTTACTTATTGCTTCTGGTTAATTCCGCATGTTTAGTTGCTAATACAAGGTAATCATATTGTGCTCTTATTGAGGAGCAAGATCCTAACAAGTGGGATTAGAGCTGTTTGTTGTTCTTGATTCCCCATCAACTGGTATCAGAGCTTTTGGTTGGGTTACTAACAGGTGTTTCAGATCTGGTTAGTGTGTGTTGATTATAGGTTACTCACAGGGGTTTCTGTTTGAGTGGAAGTATAGCAATGGCAGAAGAAAGTAAGCTACGAATGGAGAAGTTTAATGGCAAGAACTATCAATTATGGAGGATGCAGACTGAAGATTATCTATATCAGAAAGATTTATACTTACCATTGGGTGGGGTTGTATGCAAGCCCATGAATATGAAGATTGAAGAATGGGATGTTCTTGATCAGAAGGCTCTGGGATCTATAAGGTTGAGCCTTGCATTGTCTATGATTTCCAACTTATCACAGGCTAAGACAATGGTAGAGTTGATGGAATCTTTGGCAAATTTATATGAAAAACCCTCAGCTTTGAATAAGGTATTTCTTATGAAGCAATTATTTAATTTGCAAATGTTGGAAGGTGGATCTGTTCATAGTCATCTTAGAGATTTCCATGGTTTGGTAAACCAGTTAAATTCAGTCAATATTATTTTTGATGATGAAATTAGGGCTCTCTTAATCTTATCCTCATTACCTGAAAGTTGGGAGAGTTTGGTAATGGCAGTTAGTAATACTGCGTCCGCTTCAAAAATCTTAAAATTGGATGATGTTGTGAGTGTAATCTTGAATGAAGAAATTCACAAGAAAAGCACAGGTGAATCATCAGGAAATGCTTTGAGTGTGGAAAGCAGGGGAAGGCAAAGAGAGAAGATTGATCATGGGAGATCAAGGTTCAAGATAGGCAAGAGATCCAAGTCTAGGTATGGCAGAATAACCTGCTGGAATTGTGGAAAGCAAGGGCACTTAAAGAGAGATTATAGGTCAGATGAAGATCAGCATGAAGGGCATGAAGAAGCAAATGTTGCAAATTATGTTGTATAGGATGCTCTGGTATGTTCCTTAGATAAAGTAGAATCTTGGGTTTTAGATTCTGGTGCCTCTTTTCATGCATCCCCAAATAGGGAATTTTTTCATGAGTATGTCCAGGGAGACTTTGGAGAAATTTATTTAGGGGATGGTAAGCCTTGTCAGATGGTTGGCAAAGGGAAAGTGAAGCTAAAATTGCAAATAAGGAACACATGGTTGTTGAAGGAGGTCATGCATATCCCAATCCTAAAGCGGAATTTGATTTCTGTTGGAAAGTTGGGTGATGAGGGTTGCACAGTATCTCTCACAGTGGACTCTTGGAAGGTTACCAAGGGTGCACTTATTGTAGCAAGAGGTAAGAAAGTAGGTACGCTTTATCTATCTACTTGTATTACTCATTCTCTTTCTGGTTTATCTACTTCAATTGTAGATTCGAAGATGTGGCTTAATAGGCTTGGTCACATGAATAAGAAGGGGATGCATGTTCTTGAGTCAAAGGGTATGCTTTTGGATTTGAAAAGCATGGATCGATATTTCTGTATGCAGAAGAAGAAAGTGACGTTTCTTGAGAAATCTGATGTTTGTGAAAAGAATAGGAAAGCCTTGGTTTTCAAGGAGAAGGTGATGGACAGAGATCAGCGTAAGGGGCTGAGAAATTTTGAGCAGAGCAAGGTTGATTTGGACAAGGGTTTGATCCAAAAGGAGCTCATAGGTAAAGGTCATAGCTCACAAGTAAAACACAGAGACCGATGTTGGTTAGAAAACTGGCATCGAAATCCAGATAGGGACCGACATCAACTATGTGTAGCCCAATGTCGGTGACTCGAGATAGATAAACACCAGTGTCGATCAGAGGGAACTGACGTCGGTGATGAGGCAGTCGCATGGAACTAACATCAGTCAGGTGTAGACTGAGATGTGACCGGCATCAGTCACTGAGATGAATTTTGGGTGGACAAAAAGCTGTCAAGGAGTCTCAAGCACCCATATGGAGGACTTAAAGGGTAAGTAAGCCTCAAATTCATCATTTCCCTTCTTTACACTACTTGTTGCTCACTGATGGTCAAAAACCAAGAAGTTATTAAAGAAGTAGAGCAAGTAGATCCAGGAAATAGTGGGAGCTTGGCATGGATGAAGGATGTGATTCCTTGGAGAAAAACCAAATGGGAGTTTTTGGGTGGAGTTACTAGCTGGAAGAAAGCACTGAGAGACAAATGGATGTTCAGGATAAAGAAGAGCGGGAATGGACATGTGAGACAGAAGGCCAGGGTATATGGTCTTCTGTAAGCTGCAAGACAATGGAGGTTTGACCATTGTGTTTCTCTTTACCAGGTTAGATAATATTAGCTACATTATCTTGTTACTGTATTGTGTGCTTGTTGCAGGGTTACACATACAGGGAGCTGCTGAACTAAAGGTAAAGCTAGTTCAGAGGTGTGTCATGAGGAATTTGGGAGCAGCAAGATTCTTTGGCATGAGTGTGTTTTAGGGACATGGAAGGTCACAGGTTGACTTTGTCTTTAGATGATTGTGTGAAACCGGTTAGCACGCCGATGGTTGGACAGTTCTATGAATAGTGTCTTGATTCACATAATGAGGTTAAGTGCATGGTATGTACTCAACCTGAGTTTTCCCAAGCAGTGGGTGTTGTCAGAAAGTTTGAAGCCAATCTAGGAAAGAAGCACTGGAGGGTAGTTTAGTGGATTCTCAGGTATCTGAGAGGGACCAGCAGCAGGTGCACATGCTATGCAGGGTCAAGTTATTTTCTACATGGGTTTGTAGATGCGGATGTGGCAGGTGATTTGGATGACAGGAGGTGCACCACAGGATTTGTGGTGGTTGGTCTTCAAGAGTGATCTTGAAGAGGGATACAAAGCCAAGGGAAAAAACTAGATGATGTATAGGTACAAGTACAGTTGCAGCTATTTATCTCCAAGTGGGAGATATTATTTACTATTGGCATCTTAAATATTGATATCTAGTGAAGGGTTTATAAATTGAGCATTCTCCCCTATTTATTTATACTTATTCTTGGTGTGTAAAACTAAGTTATAACCCTTGATGAAACTCATCACACAATGGTATAACCATCATAGTGTACTTAGCTTGGTTCTTAAAGCATTAGCACTTTCTAGGCCTGGAAACACTCTTTTCTTCCTTACCCTACCCTCCTTTTATGTTTATTTTAGAACCCAAGCATTTTCCCCTACTTTATAAATATGTGATGTGTGACTCAATAGTAAATGATAAGTAGAATCTCCTTCACTCAACAGCTATTTTTTAGTACAATCACACACATCTTGAACCTCTAGTAGTAAGTCACATCTCTTTGAGTATAAAAGGTTAACCTACTTGGTTCTTGGATTGAAATAGCATAAATATTAAAATTAATGAGGGTATATTTTATCCCATTCATTGTCTCCTATTTTCCTATTTGGAGCACTCAATCTCATGAGTGCCTTTGGAGACAAAAAGGATTTTAGGGCACAACAACATGTGGTGCTAGAAGGAGGGCTTGAGTAATATATTATTTTAAAATTATCATTTAACCTTTGAGTAGTTATGCCTCAAAATTATGAGATCATTATATATAATCACTTCTCATTTCTCATAATTTACATTTTCTCCATTATTGCATGCCTCAAACACACACAACTGGTACTAGAAGGAGGGTCAAATCTATTTTTCAAATTTACTTGATAGTTTATTGGGTTTATGTTAGTTATTCTTTCTAATGGTAAATTTTTTAATGTTTTTTGTCTATAAAACACCCTATATCCTTTTGTACCTATTACCAAATCTAGGTCCTATCATAACATCTAGTTATTTCATCTTTGAAATTTCATAGGAGGCCTAAATTTGGTATACCTAGACCCAAACCAATAGTTGATTCCACTAGCTCATATTCTCAATCTCCCTCAAATATACCATCCATAATGGCTCTATAATTACCCTAGTTAGTTGGGTCTACTAGTTAGTTGGGTATAATATCAATGTTCTTGGAGTGTTTCATGACTTAACTAGGAACCCAGAAATATATCTTCATCATTTCACCCTTGATGTAGGAAGAATGGTTGAACAGCACATGACCTCATATAAAATTACCCTAAGACTTCTCAATATGGAGAATAAATATTAGATTGTAGGGTTTTTCCCTTCACTTTGATGGACTTAGATTATGACTGGTTCCTTAACCTCCCTAAAAACTCAATCAAAAATTGTGACCAATTCAATAGTGTTTTTGTAGCCAAATTTAGGTAAGTTATTGACCTTATAATAATCTATCATCAATTCACTTGCATTCAACAATAACCTAGTGAGCCCATTTAAAACTTCAACTCCAGGTTCTATAAAATGTATAGCTAAGTCATAGTGCTTTACTAGCCTAACACTCGACTAGGGATCGAGATGTACAAGAATGCTTTAAACTCATAGATGGATATGTTCTTAAGACAATACCCCTAAGTAGTGGACTTAACCCTAGATTATGCCAAAGCCATAAAATTCAATAGGTACTTAAATCCTCAAGGTAAAATGATGGATCCCATTCCTAATCTCCTATCACATATGCATGTATTAAACTTGTTACCCAACACAAACTATAATGTTTCCATGCTTCAGCCACTACCCATAATGAACCAACTCCCTTTGAGTCATGCCATACCAAACTAACACCTGGGCTTTCTTAACCTAGTAAACCATGAAATGGATCCCTATTTAGAACACAAAGTGATATTGGTAGCAAATAACAACACCTAGATTATACCTTAGGAGTATACTAAAAATGAGTTAGACATCACCCAGTGAATGGTCCAAAAACTAAGTAATGACTTCCTTGGTCTATAAAGGCAAATTAACATATCAAATTTTCAAAATTAAAATAATAAATTCACTTAAGAAAGACAAAACATAAATTAAAATTGTCCCCACAATCAGCCAAATCCCTCCCTTAATAGGCTACCTAAAGTTAACATCTATGAGATAGCTCTACCTAACTAGTATTGAGTACATAAAATAACTAAACATGGGGAGTTGGACTATATAGAGTTATGTAATGCCTTTGATATATTATATAGATAAATGAAAGAGTATGACATGTTTATAAATTATACAATATCATCAAACTCAAGTAGACCCCCTGGCACAACCATGGTGTTGGAAACTATGGATTTTCCCAGACAGGAAGATAATGGGCCAAAAGAGAGTATTATTAAGGTTCATGTAATCTAACCATTCTAAATAATCAATTACACCCTAAGTAATTGGTAACTACATCAAACACTTATTAATTCAACTCCACCAAATAATGGTGTAACCCCATCGAATCACAATGCTAAGAATGACCCTCTGCCTCCAAAACCTCATGAACCAAAAGTTTATATAGAGACCCAATCGATTCAAAACAAGGTATGCTATAATTTATTATAATACATGAAGAAAATTAAATAAAATATTACTATTATTTCCAAATCTTTCACCCTAGAAGAGGTTGTTCAATCCTCTTCAAGATTTGACCAACATGGGAATACTTCCAGGTGTGTGGGGTACCTATATTGGAAGTAAACCTCTAGATTTTAAGGGCTAGCTCCCTAGATATTACTTGATGTGATTATGATACTAAAACTACCTATTATGGGTGAAAATGGAGAGAAATATACATAAATCAAACCTAAACTAGGAGGTGATATACCAAGAGTTATTTCCATTCATACACTTGAAATTTGCATAATGAACTAAGACAACCAAACTAGCATGAACACCATTAATGGAGCTCCGTAACATTAGTGTTTCTCATGAAGGCACATAAAAACTCAAAAAATTAAGGAAAGTGAAGGGAAGGTTAGATATGACACTACCAAACTCATACACACTTCAAGAGTCTATTGTAGCAGCATACACTTCATGAAGCCTGTTAGGAGAGAAGTCATTTGCAACAACACATTTAAGGATTGCATGAAAATAAGATGAACTCAATTTATATTTGGCATTCAAGATGGATAACTTCAACACATAGTACAAATGGACTTAGAGTATAACCAGCTTACTTCTCATTAGCTTAAGTACAAATCAAGGTACAATTTTGGTAGGGCTTCACCATATCAAGAGTTGGAATCCTTTCAATAGCTATAAGGGCTCATTCTTATAGAAATTGGAAGATGAAAGAGAAAGAGAAGTTATAGAGGCATAAGGAAAAGTGTCCAAAGGTGAAAATTAGTTACAAGGCATGTGGATGAAGTGTAAGAAGAGTCATGAAATTGAATTGCACTTGATCACATCCCAAATTAGCCTCTTCTCCAAGTGTTGCATAGCAAATCTTCTCCATCATTCTCTCTTGTGAACTGCCTTCATCATAGGCCTTTCTTGAGCACTCCAAAGCAAGTCATGGATAAATGTCTCATGTGTGATGATGAGATGGAGTTATAAAGATGATTCCATCTACATTGAGAGTTTTCTTTATCATGACATTCTCTTACACAAGTTCATCATCAATTTCTAACCATGATCACTCTCCAATAGGCTTATTTTGACACTTGGAAATAGAATATTTGTATCTTTCCTAATTGATCCATATCAGGGGCCTTAAGACACATTTCAGGACACCTCATATGCTCATCTACATCTAAAACACTTTAAAAGATCTCCAAATTTGAGTTACCACTCTTTCCACTATGTGATCACTTTTCTCATTATAGATTGGCTAAATTGAGAAACCTAGTAGACACACTTAGGAGTTGAGATACCTGATCTAATGACCATGGGGACTTTTAAAAAATCCTAATATCTCCTCCAAAAGTGATTTGGTCTCTTGAAAATTCACCATGCCTGCACAGCACAAATAATGGTCAAATAATCCCTTCTTTCCAATTCCATATAGGTCCATATAATATAATCTCATGGCTCTGATACTCATGGATTTGGAGAAAATTTCTCTTCAACACTCATGGTTAAATTCATCCATCTAAATGCACTTTTAGGCTCATTTTCACCATCAAGTCCTAAAATAGGGTTTATATTGATGGAGTCCATAGATTTATTATAGGAGTTTGTAGCTAGAATGATGGAGTCCATAGCTTTTTTGATGGATTAAACATCTCTAAAATACCCCTAAAATCATGAACTAGTCAAGTGAAAAACATGGATAAGGTAAAAAATGCACATGACCCTCAATTTGGCTTCTAGCCCTAAGACTTTCTTTCACACTTGATTGTAACCCTTATGGTGTAGGGTACCCCATATTCTCCCAAGCCTTATATAAAGGTTTATTAGGTTTTTAAAGATGTCCTCCAACTTATCCATCCTTTATTTTGTCTTTGTTTTCTTTTATATCATCAATTCACCACTTTTCCCCAAAATTGCCATTCTTGTGCATGAAGGGACTA
Organism: Torreya grandis; assembly: GCA_037957365.1. Lineage (NCBI taxonomy): Eukaryota > Viridiplantae > Streptophyta > Pinopsida > Cupressales > Taxaceae > Torreya > Torreya grandis. The sequence goes on along the minus strand of JARHVA010004145.1, from coordinate 1,241,564 downwards.
CCCCTGCTCTAAGACAAAATAGAGAGTATTAGGCCTATTTATTTATTAAAATTGAGTATTTTATAATCTCTACATGGTTCTAGTGACCAACTATACCAAAAAAATTTGTTTTATTCCATGATTAGGGAGTCTAACCATCTCAATCTTCTCAAAAAAGGGGTAAAAAACCTTATTTTTTGCATATTTTGTCCAAACCTCCTCATTGATACTCCTTCCAAGACTATTTTATGCATCCAAGGTGTTCATGAATTTTATTCACCCTAATTTCATGATTATGGATCCTAGGGATCCACTCAAAACCTCTCTCCTAGGTGGAATCCCATACTCACCCCTTTAAACCAAGGGTTGCCTTAACCTGCCTATACGAACTGAGTCTATTTTGCTTGTGGGAAAAGGGATTGGGTGACTTTAGATATTCTTTGACATTTTATCTCTTTAATTTTATCATGGGAATCCACATCATATTTTTTGAAACTGTCCTTCCCTTCCTTGGGTATCAAACTCTCACCATGTTCCTCTAAAGCTTAATACCGTGTCTGACTGTGATAGTAAACAACGGTATTCTATAGAATCTTTGACTCACATTAATATTCCAATGTGATCCCATCTTTCAAAACTATCATCTTGGCACTTTAGGACTTCCAATTGCTTCACTATCCTTCATAAATTGAAACAATCTGAGGACCCCACCTATAGGTTGTTTTAGGGTGAGAATGGCATGAAATTAATATTGATTGATGATTTGACAAACTATTTAGGTCCTCTAATTCATTAGATTTGACATTTATATCTCATTTATCCTAAAATTTCCTTAAACTCTTCCAAGGTCCATCATCTCACTTCACTATTGTCCTAGTTGTAGGTGGTTATCTTCCATTCATTTTAGGCCTATAGGTGTCTTTAGGTGAAGAATAGACTTGTTTATGGATATTTATGTTTCTTTGAAGGTATTTATTTTCTCAAAAACCATACAATTTCTTCACTTTATTCCTAGTTATACCTATTTCACAAACTTTGACCTTTCTGCCTGTAGGTGATTCCTCACAGTCCTGTGTACAGATAGAGGAGTATGCATTAGGGGTTAAGAGATTTAATTCACCTTCTCTCATGGTATTTGGAACTTTCAAGTATAATTTTAACAATTTGAATAATTCAAATTTTATGGAACAACATATAACACCCTAATTAAGAGCAAGATTAACATTTTTTTCAATGTCTTGTAGATAACACTACCCTATTTCAATGATTTTCTAGCCATCTTTGGACCTTGCAAAATCCAATCTACACTCATCCTTTACTTCTAAAAATTTGCATACACCTTTTCCTATATGATTAATATAGGATTAAATTCTCAATGTTCCTTAGGTAACTTAAGGGGAATTCATAAATAGGTCATACAAAACCTTATGGATCTTTGTTTGGTCATTTTGGAGCAAAAAGGACCTGATCACAGTCCAACTTCCCATTTGATGTTTTGACACCTTTCTTAGTCAAATAACATTATCAAGAGGTTTTTTTTAGACCTTTTACATGTAAAGGGATCTAAAAAGGGATTTATAAACTATTGGAACACCTCTAGAAGGCATATCTATGGCATCAACTATAGATGATCATTCCTTCTGCATATGTAGAATTGAAGCCATTCTCCAAATATGCAAGTTTGTAGCACCTACATGCCTCCATAAAAAATTTAAATATAAATAAGTGGTCCCAATATTTAAAGGACCATATCAAACCCTCCAAATTTCACTTGTGATGTTAGCATGCATCTAAAAGTGGAGATTCTTGACCATAACATACATAGAAATCATGAAATGATAAGAAACACGCAAGGAAGGGTTTCCAAACACCCTAATAGCAATTTACAACACTTATATTCTTAAAATACATTACAATAATCTCCAAAAAAATACCAAAACACCTTTTCCAATGTGGGGTAAACATTTCCAAGGCAAGTGAAATGACTGTAAGTGCAAACTAGGCATTTTACAAGCCTAGAAGAGGATTTCTCAAAAAATTAAACTCTAAAAAATAATAATAAGAATTAAAATGTCTTTAAAATCATATATAAACACCTTAAACACACAAATCCATCAATCCAAATCAATAAAATATGAGATAGGCTCAAACAGTGACCCCTTCATGGTTGCATAAGCATAAAAAGTTGCCTAGAATAAAACTAATTATTCATAAAGTGGAATGCACAAAATATCAAGTTATTATTATGAAAATTAAGTGAACTCAGATTATTATCCACCCGTAGAATCACTCTTCCCAATTCCACTTGTACGGCCCATGTCAAGTGCTTGAAGTTAACCTTTCTTTTCTTGTCAAGGGAAAATGGAGAAAAAGAAGTTGTAGATGAAATTTTTCACATTATACTTATAAAATATGAATTAAAATAGATTATGGTAGGTGAAGAGTTACTTTACCCATGTTTGTAGCTGATGATGGACTCAAAAAGTTTGTACAAATACCCAAAAGCTCCTAAAATCAAGGAGAAACTACCATCCACTGAACATAACTACTTCTTGTCTAACATCTAACTATTATTTACATGATCTTGACATCTTCCATGTTTAAATTGACCTTGATGTGAAATTTTATTGCATTAAAGTCTGTACAAGTCATTAAATGGGTTAAAATGTGACCAAAAGGCCCCTTTTTCCACATAAGACATAACCTATGACCAATTTATACTTGTAAAAATATTAAAACATGTCAAGGACCACCTTAGGATATTTTAAACACAATTTTACCCTTTTACTACCTTTGACCAAGGTTGACCAACCTTTGACTTTAGTTGAATAGCCTAACACAAAGAGGGTGGACTTTAACAAGGACTAGGGAGAAGGTGAGTATGATAATAGACCAACATGACACCTTATAAGACACATGGTAACCTTATTAAAAGTTAAAAATAGTAGGGTTTAACCTAAATTTTACTTGGATTTAAATTTGGTCAATAATTACCCTTCATGAACTTGCTCAAATTACTAAGTAACATGATCTTCTACTAAAATCCTTATTTAAAAAGTCAATACAACCTACTCAAACTGAGCAAAATACAACCCACACCAATATACTCATTTATAATAATAATAATAATACTTAGGTTCCCCCTTGCTCTTGACTATCAGGTTATTTCCAAATAACCTACACAATTACTTGGTGTACTTTAGAGCCTTAGTAAATGTAATGCAAGTAGGCATTTGTTAGAAATTATGGTTAGTTCCTATCAAATTAGTCAAGGTGGTAGTTAAAATAGATAATTCATAGGTCAAATTAGTGGGTGATATTTTCAATGTCCACATGCAACTAGAATCTAAGCTTTGGATTCAATATTTCATAGACATCCAGGTGGTAGAGATTCCCAAAGCATATGGCATGCTCCTTGGTAGGGACCAGTCTAAAATTTTAAATAGGTACATGGACACTAACTTCTCTCATATGTGGTTACCTTAGAGAGGGGTATCCAATCAAATCAAATTAGATAGATAACCCCAAATGAAACACATAATAATTGAGTTCAACACAATCAATGAGAACGTGAACCTAGTATCCTCAGACTTAGGTATTTATACACTAAGCAAAAAACCTGCTAAAGACAAATCTAACAATGATCTAAAATTTATAGGCCTATGGTCCCTCTACATCAATGGGGATCATTACAAACAAGGTAGTGGGGCTGGTGTTCTGTTGATAGATACCCAAATAAAGAAACACCTAGCTTCATATAGATTGCAATTCCCCTATATTAACAATCTAGTAAAGTATAAGGCCATAATCCTAGGGTTTTAGTTCACATTAAAGCATAAAGTAAAGGAACTAACTTTATTTAGTGATTTTACGCTCGTGGTTAAATAGGTTAACAATAAATTTTAGTGCAAGTTGTCTTACCTCAGGAGGTATAAACATAGATCCTAGGACTTGATCAATATTTTGAGTGCATTTAGCATTATCCCTATCCTTAGGGAAGAAATCAAGTTTTTGATTCATTATCATAAACAATAACAAACTTAACTCCCCTAAATGACAATGAATTGTAGTTCTCTATGGAACTATTTCCTTTCCCATCTTTCCCAGATAATGTCACAAATTTCTAGGTCTTTGAAGATGATCAACAAATTATCCAATTCCTTAATAATGATGGGATTTTTGAGGCCCATGTAATTGATGAAGTAGATAAAGATAACCTTAGGATAAAAATTGATAAGGATGAGATCCTCAATGTTCATTGGAATTAAATCCCAAAAGGGATGATTGACAAAGAAAGAATGTTTGACACCTTAGACACTACAACCTAAATAAAGAAACCAAATTTTGAGAACTAGAAGTGTCAAATCATCAATCTTGGCTCTGTGTAAAAACCTCAAACCATTAATGTGCATCCTATTTAGATAAACCTTGAAATTTGTTGTTAAGATATAAGATTTAATTGCTTGGGCCTATGGATACCTCAAATTTTTTGACTTGAGAGTGATTACTCATACCATTCTTCTCAAACTAGGTCAAAAACCATTTAGGTAGAGATAGAGACCTATGAACCCAATCATGGAACTTTTAATACACAAAGAGGTTCATAAGTTACTCTCTACTGGGATAATCTTACCAATTTCCCACTCTACTTGGGTAACTAACCTAGTACCCATGTGAGTTAAGAATGGGTAAATTCATTTATTCATAGACTTATGAAACCTAAACTGAGCTTCAGATAAAGATAACAATCTATTACCTTCCCTTGACAAAGTGATCCAAATGGTGAGTGGATCCCAGATTATGTCCTTTTTTTATGGATTCTCAATATATAACCAAGTACTATTTAATTCAAAAGGTTGAGCTAAAACCATATTCACCATGCAATGGGGTATATTTAGCTACAAGTGAATGTCATTTGGGTTGATCAATGTTGGAGCAACATTTTAGAGGGTGATGGATTTTGATTTCGAAGGTTTAATTAGCAAGTACATAATAATTTATATGGATGACTTGATTATGTTTCTCAAATACATATCAGATCACATATGTCACTTATTTAAGGTATTCAAAAGGTGCAGGAGGTATGGTATTTATATAAACCCAAAGAATAACATGTTTAGTATCACCAAAGGTAATATTATGGATCATATCATCACACAAGAAGATATTTCTATCAATCTAGAAAGAGATTATGTGAATTACAGGTTACCTCTGCCTAATATCAAGAAAGAATTAAAATCCTTCTTTGGGGAAATTAACTTTTTTTGTAAGTTCATTTCTATATTTGTCAAAATTGTAAAGCCTCTAAATGTTATGTTGAAATAGGATGCACAAGTGGAGTGGCATGCTAAATCAAAGAAGGCTTTCCAAGATATAAAATAATCTATCATGTAAGCCCTAGTGATGATGAGTCTAGACTATGCATAGGATTTATACATTACCCTTTTGCTTCTAATCACATTATCATTGCCTTCCTCACACAAATATTGGATGGAGAATAACATCATGTTAATTTTATGAGCACCAATCTCAAAGATTTAGAACTAAAGTATTCCACTCTTAAAAAATACACTTATACACTAGTGAAAGTTGTGAAGAAATTTAGACACTACATCCTCATAAATAAGGTGCATGTAATTCTCCTGGACTCGACCATCAATCAAATGTTGGGATAGAATGAATTGGATGAATGTAGAGGTTGAGAAATGATAAAACTATAGGAATATGATTTAGAAATCAAAATTTCCAAGTGGGTTATGGGGTAGGGTCTTACCTAATTGATAACTAAAATTGATCCAAGGATCATTGTGCACCAATTACACTAGGAGATAGTACATAATAGGATTGGTACACCCCAATCATACATTACCTATTGTACAATAAAAGACATCCTAAGCTAAATAAAATGTATAAGATATCCCTTAGGTTGAAGGAAACCCATTATATGTTGAATAAAGGAATTATCTTTATGATCTAAAACTCAAAAAATTTGCTTGAAAGATATTTCAAGAACACATAAATAATAATGTTAACTTTGAGAAGAGATGTTTTATTACTCACAAATAATAGATATAAACATATGCCTATCTCTGGGAAGAGATGTTTGATCTCCTTCTCATGATACATCTTTATTTATACCTATTTTGAAGGTATGGGGAGGATGTAGAAGGTCACCAATATTAAGGGATATAAAGTGGTTCAAATTCCATGATTTACAACAACACAGAATTCAAGAAATTACTATTTTAAAAAAAAATCTATTTTTATACTGTACTATTAAAATTGAAATTTTGGGCACTTCCATCAAGTTTTTAGGGGTCAAAAACCATCAAGCATGGCTTGTGCCATCTCATCAATTTATCCTCATTCTTAGCTTTCAAACGGTTTAAATGGGGAGTCAAATAGAGCTATGGTTCAAAAGTTAAGGCTCCTAGAAGTTTTGCCACCAATTGGGGTAGAACCGTTGCCCAAATTTGTCACCTAAAATGTTACTCAAATCACTTTAGGAGGAATCATGAGGGAATTTATCCTATATGTTTATTAAAAATGGAAGCTAGAGAAGTAATGCCAAATTTCTATGAGAATTTGGGAGTTGAACACCCTATAATGAATGCAATAACACACAAGATACTCCAAGAAGACTCTTACTAGCCTACCTTATTCAAATATGTCCACGCCCATGTCCATACCTACCATCAATGTTATACCTTTTCCAAAAGGGATACCTACATGGTAATTTAATTACAACTAGTTATATAAATGATTCCATTTTCCCAATGGGGGTTATATTTTATGGGAGTCGTCAACCCCAATTCCTCGACTAGCCATAAGTTTGTGCTTACATTTATAGATTACTACATGAGATGAACTAAGGTAATGGCAACAAATAAGAGCACCACCATTTAAGTCATCAAATTTATAGAATAATATAACCACTCTATTTAAAACCCTAGTTTCATTGGTGTATGATAATGGTCCCATATTCCAATTTGTCGAGTTCACTGAATGGGCATGCGATGAAGGGTTCAACTTGAAACTCTCATCCAATTACTACCCACAATGGAATGTATTGGAAAAATTGACTAACAAAAACCTAATCAACACCATAAATAAATCTATATAAAATAAACCCTAGGAATGACATTCACTACTTAAATTTTCTTTGTGGGCTAACTGCACCAAGTATAAATAGTACCTAAAAGATCACTATTTCTACTAGACTATGGATTGGATCCAATTCACCTAGTTACACTTAGGTTGCCTAAATACAATTTTATGAAACAACATATGGATCATGATGATAGAGTAAACTATAGGCTCTTGGATATTATCCATTTATAAGAATCCTAGGATGAGGCCTTACTCAACTTTAGTATGCATTAGATCACTATCAAGTGATGGTTCAACAAAAGGGATAAGATCAAATATTTTATGATTTATGATCTAGTATTATTATGGGATAAATCTCATGAAAATAAGGGCCAAAACTCTAAGTTTTATCCTTTCTATATTGGCCCTTAAAATATATTTGAGCTACTTTTCCAAAATTATTTTTGCCTTAAAGACCTTGAAGGCAATGACCTCCCTACAAACATCCAAAACTAGCCACAACTAGCTTCTGCTCGAACTTCAAACTGACTCCTACCAACCATTCCAAATTAAGCCTAGGAATAATTGAACATCCCAAATTTGCTTGTGTGTCATTCATTAAAGTTATGAATCATGTTGAGACATCCCTAATTGGGGTATCCTATTATATGCATTAATAAAATCTCATAGATTCATCCCTAATCACCTTGTTGCATCAAAATTATCAATTTGGCCTATGAACCTATTAAGTGAGGTAGTTTCACACTTAATCAAATATTAAAAGAGCTAAAAGGCTAATCAAAATTAGTTAACAAGCTAAATAAGATTAAATTCCTAAGAACTATCTATTTATAATTAGTGAATATATAAAAAAGGAAATTCAAAAATCAAAATATCCTAACCTTTCATCATTGCCTTTATGAGTTGTCAAGCTCTTTGAAAATGTCCTAAAATATATAATTTGAGAGCCATGCCTAGTAAATACAAATCATAAATAATTGACAACTATTAAATCTACTAGAGTTAATTTTAACTCACCTAAGTTTATTTTGAACACATTCCAATCCTAAACTCAAACTTAACTCACCTTGGGTGATAGTTAATTCCTAAGGATATAAATGCAAGGCCTTGCCTATTGAATTCATAATTTATTTTTGTGCAAATTTATTATGCTCAAATATCTTCAATAATCTCTTTGATGTAGTGTTATAATGCTTAAATTCTTATCAAGTAAGGTTATCATGCCCAAATCTTAAGCCAAGCAACATCACAAGCCAAGATGTCAAAGAGAGAAGGGTCCAAGAAACCTCCATTAATGAAGACTTCTTGATGCACAAGCTGAACAAGCCATTCAACAAATCTATTTGGAGCTCCCAAGGAAGGTAAAATAGTTATGTCTTTTATGTTTTTATTGTGTTTTCATTTAGTTTTTATTACCTAATCTCTCCCTAGTGTCTAGGATAGAGGTGTTAGGATATTAGTGTGTTCATTTCATTTGTTTTATGAGACTAACACAAGACTAATCTCCAGATTATAAAATGTAAGGATTCCATTTTGCATGAATTACCAAAAAAAGAAGTTAAATTTTATCCATCCCTTAGGTTTCCAAACTTTATTCGATTCCTCCATCAGATATATGAAAGGAGGGGCTGGGAGGATCTTGTCATATCCATCCTTTACATAGTATATGCCAAGATTCCCATGGCCCTAAACAAGTTCATCCTCTTCATCCTTGCTTGTGAAGAATCATTCTATCAAGATTTTACTTAAAAGAGGAAGCAAATATGGAGGGATTATGATTGGCCATTCTGCCAACATTTTGAGTTGCTAAAGATTGGATTTCTTCACATTTTTAGTGCTGAGGTAGTTGCACACTTTATCCCAACCTCTACTTTCTATGGTAGTTTTTATAAACTTCAATTGGGGAAACTCAATGACTAGAGGTGGGCTTTAATCCCAAGAAGCTACCTAGAAGCATGTTTTATCTCCATTTCCAACTTTCCAAAAAGGCCCTTCTTTACAGTTTAGAATCCAAGCTTAAGAACTTGCCAAACTAGAGAGCCATATCCTTCTAGAGAGAATCATCTTATAGCATGAAGATCCACCTATACTAAATATATACTAGTTAAGACTCTACTAAATAAGGAAGGGGGTTGGGAAACCCAATGCCTATATAGTTTTCCAACCAAAGCTTGATTTTTAAGTTTTAATATTCTAAGTCCCATCTCTCCTTTGACCTTGGGTTGAGTAACCTTTTCCCAGCCCACTAAGGCCCACTTTTTCTCTAAATAAGCACTGCTCTAAGGGAATTTTTTGGACATCTTAGCTCCATCCAAATGGTATGAGAAGTATTAAGAATAGAAAAAACATAGATTGTCATGGCTTGAATTATTGACTATAAAAATATAACTCTACCCCCATAGCTTAACCATTTGTGAGTCTAGTGATTGAGACTTTATCCGATATGATCAATAATATTCCTCTAGACTCCTATTTTTAATTTTGGAAGTGAAGTAGAACACCCAAGTAGGAAAGAATCCTTCATGAACCCTATGATGCCCACAATCCTATTTTGAAGTCTCTAATTAGAATTTAAAAAGATCACTTTGGATTTTCTATCATTGATCACCTGGCTCATAGTTCTAAGATACACATTGAGCATATCTCTAATCATTCTAACTTCCCTCCATCTGACTACTCATAATAATCTAGTATAATCAAAAAATCATAGGTGAGATAAGACTTCCTCACCCACCTTTATCCCTATTAATAAATTTTGATACCTTATCCTCTAGATGATCCTGCCTAATCCTTCTACCATGATGAGAAATAAATAGGGGTAATAAGGGTCCCCCTATCACGAGCCACAGGTGGAAAAAAAAGGTTGAGAGAGTATGCCATTTATAAGCACTGAGAAGGAAGGAGAAGAAATACAAATCATAATCTAGTCAATCTAATCTCAAGAAAAACCAAAGGGTATGAACATTTTTCCCAAGAACCACCACTCAACCCTATCATAGGCCTTTGACATATCCAACATGGTAAACATTCCTCTATTTTTGGAAATGTTCATTAAGTAAAGTACCTCTTAGGAAAGAATCAATCCATCCAAAATATTTTGACCTCCATAAATCCCCCTTGATCTAAGGAGATAATCTTGTGAAGAAGAGGTTTGAACCAATTAGCCATAACATAAGTGATGATTTTATAGATAAATTTAAAGGGAAATAGGTTTGAAATCATAGACATGCACCTTGCCCTATTGGGGGATCACAAGAACAACATCTGTTCTGATCCCACTTTGTTAGGATCTTGCTCCTCAGAAAGAGCACAGTATGATTACCAAATATAAGCAATTATAAATGCGGAAATAACCAGAAACACAAGTAACTAGAATTCACCAATAGCACAGAATATGAGAGACAATACACTATCTTGTATTAACACTTTACAAAAAAGAATACAATAAAGAGCCACCACACTCTTCCACCTTACAGAGGCTTCCCACTCCTCAAGTGTACAGTAATTCTTCTACAACACTCTCCTACACAAAAATGGTCCCAACAACCAACTCACAAACAGAATTGGTGTTCACCTCTCCAACTAGTCAGTAATAACCTTGCCAGTTCACCAAGCACTAAAAAATACTTCAAGTTGATCTCCCATGAACCTGAAACCTGCAATTCAACAGACCATACTCACACATTTAGATCTCCTATGAGCTTGCAACAACCTGCAACTCAATGATCTTACACTTAGAAGGAACTTCCTTGCCTTCCTTATCTTATTCTCATACATATACAATACATGCCAATGGGTCTATAAATAGATCCCTAACTCAAACAATAACTTAGACTCTTAATTTAGACAATTATCCTCGTAGCCAAAGACTCTAACTGGCCTTTACATGCAAACACTTCGTTCACTTAACTAATTGTCCATGTAATGAGCAGTTCTGGAACACACAGGCGACCGACGTCAGTCCCTGCTTGTCTGGTTCTGCCGACGTCAGCCGACTCCCTACCATCGCCGGTGGCCTTCTGCACTGGTCACGACCAACGTCGGTCCTGCTGCCGACACCGGTGCTCCTGGATCTCAGCAACCTTCTTGTTCCTCTTGTTTGCAAAGAGTTAAAGCTTTTAGCTCCACAACTCAATAATCTCCCACTTGGAGATAAACAGCTGCAACCTGTACCTATACCTGTACTCCATCTATTTTGTTCCCTTGGCTTTGTATCCCTCCTCAAGATCACTCTTGAAGACCAACCACCACAAACCTGTAGTGCAAAACCTGTCATTCAAATCACCTGCCACATCCACATCTACAAACCATGTAGAAAATGACCTAAACTTGCATAGCATGTGCACCTGCTGCTAGTCCCTGTAAGAATCCACTGAACTACCCTCCAATGGTTCTCTCCTAGATTGGCTCCAACTTGTGACAACTCCCACTGCTTGGGAAAACTTAGGTTTAGTACATACCATGCACTCAACCTCATTATGTGAATCAAGACCCTGTTCTATGAACTGTCCAACCATCGGCGTGTTAATCGGTATCACACAATCATCCTAAAACATAGTCAACATGTGACCTCCCATGTCTCTAAAACACACTCATGCCAAAGAATCTTGCTGCTCCCAGATTCTCCATGACACACCCCTGAACTAGCTTTACCTTTAGTTCAGCAATACCTATATATGTAACCCTGCAACAAGCACATCATACAGTAATAGGATAATGTAGCTAATATTATCCAACCTGGTAAAGAGAAACACAATGATCAAACCTCCATTTCCCTGTAGCTAATACAAGACCATATACCCTGATCTTCCATCTCATGTATCCATTTCTGCTCTTCTTCATCCTGAACATCCATTCGTCTCTCAGTGCTTACTTTCAGCTGGCCACTCTACCCAAAACACCTATTTGGTACTCCTCCAAGGAATCACATCCTCATTCATGCCTAGCTCCCACTGTTTCCTGGATCTACCTATTCTACTTCTTCAATAACTTCCTGGTCCTATGCCATAAGTGAGCAACAAGTAGTGTAAAGAAGGGAAATGATGAATTTAAGAACTTACACCTTCAGTCCTCCATATGGGCGCTTGAGACACCATGACAGCTTGCTATCCACCCAAAATTTGTCTCAGTAATTGATGCTAGTCACATCTCAGTCTACAGCCGACCAATGTCGATTCCCTGCGACTGCCTCCTTGCCGACGTCGTTCTCTCCTGGCCGATGCTGGTCATTATCTGCCCTGAGTCACTGATGTCGGTCTGAACATAGCCGACATCGGTCCCTGTCTGGATGCTGACGCTAGTTTTCCTACCGACGTCGGTCTCTGTGTTTTTCTTGTGAGACCTGACTTTTTCCCGCGAGCTCCTTTTGGATCAAATCCTTGTCCAAATCACCCTTGCTCTGCTCAAAATTCTTTTGCATCTTGTGTTGAACTCTGTCCGTCACCTTCTCCTTGAAAACTAAGGCTTTCCTATTCTTGTCACTAACATCGGATTCCTCAAGAAACATTACCTTCTTCTTCTGCATACAAAAACCACGATCCATACCTTCCAAATCCGAAAGCATATCCTTTGACTCAAGAACAAGCATCTCCTTCTTATCTATGTGACCAAGCCTATCAAGCCACATCTTTGAATCTACAGCTGAAGTAGATAACCTAGAAAGAGAGTCAGTAATACAAGTAGATAGATAAAGCGTACCTACTTTCTTACCTCTAGCTACAACAAGTGTACCCTTGGTAACCTTCCAAGAGTCCGCTGTGAGAGTTACTGTGCAACCCTCATCACCCAAACTTCTAAAAGAAATCAAATTTTGCTACAGAACTGGGACATGCATGACTTCTTTTAACACCCATGTGTTACCTGTCTACAGTTTCAGCTTCACTTTCCCTTTGCCAACAATCTGACAAGGCTTACCATCCCCTACACAAATTTCTCCAAAGTCTCCCTGGACATACTCATGAAAAAATTCCCTATGTGGGGATGCATGACAAGAGGCACTAGAATCTAAAACCCAAGATTCTACTTTATCCAAAGAACATACCAGAGCATCCCGCACAGTGTAATCTGCAACATCTACTTCTTCTTCATGTTCTTCATGCTGATCTTCGCTTGATCTATAATCTCTCTTTAAGTGCCCTTGCTTTCCACACTTCCAGCAGGTTATTCTGCCATACCTGGACTTGGATCTTCTGCCTATCTTGGACCTTGATCTCCCATGCTCTATCTTTTCTCTTTTCCTTCCTCTACCTTCAACACTCAAAGCATTTCCTGATGATTCACCTGTGTTATTCCTGCGTATCTCTTCATTCAAGATCACACTCACAACATCATCCACTTTTAAGACTTTTGAAGAAGACACAGTATTGGAAACTGCCATTACCAAACCTTCCCAACTTTCAGGTAATGAACACAAGATTAAGAGAGCTCTAATTTCATCATCAAATACAATATTGACTAAACTTAACTGGTTTACCAAACCATGGAAATCACTAAGATGGTTATGAACAGATCCACCTTCCAACATTTGCAAATTAAATAAACGCTTCATAAGAAATACCTTATTAGAAGCTGAGGGTTTTTCATATAAATTTGCCAAAGATTCCATCAACTCCACCGTTGTCTTAAACTGTGATAAGCTGGAAATCACAGAGGATGCAAGACTCAATCTAATAGATCCCAAAGCCTTCCGATCAAGAACCTCCCATTCTTCATCTTTCATATTTAAGGGTTTGCAGTTAACCCCTCCCAACAGTAAGTATAAATCTTTTTGATACAGATAATCCTCAATCTGCATCCTCCATAGTTGGTAGTTCTTGCCATTAAACTTTTCCATTCGTAGCTTACTGTCTTCTACCATTGCTCAACTCCCACTCAAACAGAAACCCTGTGAGTAACCTGTAATCAAAACACACTAACCAGATATAATCTGATCTGTTAGTATCCCAACCAATAGCTCTGATACCACTTTGTTGGGGGATCACAAGAACAACACCTGTTCTGATCCCACTTTGTTAGGATCTTGCTCCTCAGAAAGAGCACAGTATGATTACCAAATATAAGCAATTATAAATGCGGAAATAACTAGAAACACAAGTAACTAGAATTCACCAATAGCACGGAATATGAGAGACAATACACTATCTTGTATTAACACTTTACAAAAAAGAATACAATAAAGAGCCGCCACACTCTTCCACCTTACAGAGGCTTCCCACTCCTCAAGTGTACAGTAATTCTTCTACAACACTCTCCTACACAAAAATGGTCCCAACAACCAACTCACAAACAGAATTGGTGTTCACCTCTCCAACTAGTCAGTAATAACCCTGCCAGTTCACCAAGCACTCAAAAGTACTTCAAGTTGATCTCCCATGAACCTGCAACCTGCAATTCAATAGACCATACTCACACATGTAGATCTCCTATGATCTTGCAACAACTTGCAACTCAATGATCTTACACTTAGAAGGAACTTCCTTGCCTTCCTTATCTTATTCTCATACATATACAATACATGCCAATGGGTCTATAAATAGATCCCTAACTCAAACAATAACTTAGACTCTTAATTTAGACAATTATCCTCGCAGCCAAAGACTCTAACTGGCCTTTACATGCAAACACTTCGTTCACTTAACTAACTGTCCGTGTAACGAGCAGTTTTGGAACACACAGGCGACCGACATCAATCCCTGCTTGTCTGGTTCTACCGACGTCAGCCGACTCCCTGCCCTCGTCGGTGGCCTTCTGCACTGGTCACGACCGACGTCGGTCCTGCTGCCGACACCGGTGCTCCTGGATCTCAGCAACCTTCTTGTTCCTCCTGTTTGCAAAGAGTTGAAGCTTTTAGCTCCACAACTCAACATGCCCTCCTCCTTTGAAACTAAGGCAATGAAAGTATGGTTTAAATATTAAATAATTTTTTTTGACTATATACTCCTCTATAATATTGACGATGTCCTCCTACAAGGTATCCTAAAAATCTTGAAAAAACTCAATCAAAAAGCCATCTGGGCCAGGGGGTTTCCAGGACTCATTCAAAAAATTGTGTGTTTGACTTCCTCTCTATCAATGGCTTGAAGGAGAGATAAATTATCTTCAACTAAGATAGTAGATGGGATGGAGGAAAGAAATTATTCCTGGGTTGATTCATCCTTTGCTCGATTTTCCTTAAACAGGGTGGCAAAATAATCCTTGGCATAAATCTGCATATCTAAGATAGTGTCAAATTATTAACCCCTTTCATCTAGGAGGACTTCCATCTAGATTAATTTTCTTCTATCACATAATCCCCTATGGAAAAATTTAGTATTACAATCACCTTCAAGGATCCATGTGTTTCTCAATCTTTGTTTCTAGTAAGCCTCTTCTTGATTGTCAATATCTTCAATTGTTTACCTCAAAGCATTATCTTCTATTTTAGTCGGTATATTATAACACCATCCCAAAAGGATTTATGTATCTCCTCCCATCTATCCATTATTGGGATCATTTGGGCTTGGAAATCTAACTTATTATGTCACTTCCAGCACATAAGCTGGTCTTTAACATAGTATCTTTACTTGTGAAAGTAAAACATCATTATCTCGCATGGTGGACATCCCTCTTCCCACCATTTTGGAATATTATTTTTAATTTCCTCCTTTTATAACCAATTTTTTTAAAATTTGAATGTCCTATAAAATTTCTCAGTTATTATTTTACCTTCTAATCAGATAGGGAAGTGATTAAAGATAAACCCTAAAAATATTTTTAAGTGAAGATTTCATTTTATAAAAGCCTATTCTAAGACCAAAAAGTGGTATAGATTAACCTTACTTTTATCAAACACCCTCCTCTTATTAGTCTAGTTTTAAGTACTTGTAGAGCCTTAAACATCAATCATCTAGAACTTCTACACTTGAGTTTTCATAAATCGATCACTAGAGTCCAATATTGAGTTTCTTCCTTCTTGCTCCTTAGATGATAGCTTGACATTAAAGTCACCTATAACTACCTAATCCATATGCTCCCTATGTATCCACATACTCTACATAACTCTCCATTGGTTGATTTAACGTTTGAAGTTTTAGGCCTCATAGCAATTTGTGATCAAAATCTACTCTGTCATTCTAGTATGTCTAAAGAAGGAGGTTAAGACTCTCTTTCTAGTAAAATGTTCAATTACTATCCATTATTTTGGATTCCAACATGTAAAAATCCCCCCTAAGTCCCCTTGGGTAGAAAAACCCATATGTATTGCTCCCATAATTAATAGTTTTACCCATAATATCTAGTGACATTTTTGTTTCTTGAATGAGCAAAATATCCATTTTGTTGTCTTCTAAAAGTCTATGAATAATATATTGATGGTTTGTGTTATTTAAACCACTAATATTCCATGATTGTATAATCATTAGGTACCTTGAGAAAGGTAAGAGTCCATAGATCTTACTACTCCCAACATAATCAATTTATTTCCCTAGAGTGCGATTAATTCACTGTTAGATTTTTGCCCCAAACCTTGGGAGTTATTATTCTTTAATCTCTTTTCCACCTATTGTATGCCAATAATTACCTTATCTCTATCATTTTTTGGTATTCCCATAATTACCTCCTTTAGTTTTGTCTATTCTTGGTGTTGCACTATAATATCCCCTATCATTTCTAGGTTTAGGAGCCTAGTTGTGTTTTGCTCATAGTTAGGGGTTGAATAAGTATTATTTTGACCATTGTAATTAAGGTTTTCATTATTTTTGGTCACAATTTACATAATCAAGTCTTCTTCCTCATCAATGAGAGTCTTTATAATTGCATACCTGTTGGAGACCTTTGAGAGGGGTTACTCTTTATTTTCCTTCTTCTTTTGCCTTTTCCTTCTTTTGGGTTGTTCAAACCCATCTTGGTTAACTTTAAATTGTTGGGAAGATTCTAATTTATCATTATTATCTAAAATTGTGTTTGCAATATGGTGGCTTGCATCCATAATAGAAGCTTTTGGTTTTGTATTCAAATTATTGGGATGGACTCAAGCCAAATGTTTGTGTTTATGGAATACTCTACATTATAATGGTATTGATTTGTAATATAACTATTGAATCTAAGAGACACCTACAATCTCAAGTTCTATTTTCACCAATAAGGGATGGTTAAGGTCCATCTCAATGCATATCCTAGCATAAATGACTAAATATCCTTCCTAAGTATCCATGTAAAGTCCCAAAAATTACCTAAGGGACTAACCAATGGTTTCTAAGACCTTCTCATACCAAAAATCCATGGGAAGAGTATATAGATGATTCTAAATTGGTTTATAATTTGGTTAGATTATAAGATCAAAGCCCATCTTCCAAGGTTAGAAAAAGATTCCATCTAGACCATGATTCCTTTTTTTTAACTCAAAATCCCTGGTTTGATTAGTAATATAAGAAAAACTAACAATAAAATAACCATTGCTAATGAACCATAGGGAACACTCACCATGGGGTTCCCACTATTATCAGATCCATGAGTGAAAAAATCTTAGTGTATGGTGGATACCCACAAATTTATAGATAAGATCATGTATGATATGATAAATGACTGAATATTTAACCAAGATCTATGAAATAATAATTTTGGGTCTCGAAATTACCTATGGTAAGCATCCATTCACTCACAAGGAAAAAGGGATCTTCCTAGTTGTCATAAAGAGATTATCAATCATGGATATCTTAATTTTGATTAATAGATCTGGGGGTGCTCCTTAAACAAGTCTACAAAAGGTTTTGGATTGTGGACAGGATGAAGTGGGATGGGACCCCATTGGGCCCACAAAGATCAGTGAGCAACAAAGCGCTATGGTAGGTCTCATAATGTCATCAAGTTCCACTGATTACACCTTAATAAATACACATTATTATTATATCAAATCTATTGAAAAACTCAAATCTTCATATAAGAAGTGATATTGATAAATTTGTTATTTGTTATTTATTTTTACAAACTATTTAAGCACAATCTTAAGACAAAATAAGCAATTTTAGTCTAAAGAATTAACAAGGTAATATTTCAATCCCTATTATTTATATCAAACTATGTACTCATCATAAACAAAGGCACATTTCCAAAATGATCATATTCTTATTTCCTTTACCATAAGTATAAATCCAAATAAATTTTTTATTAAAATCATTATGAATTTCATAATTCAAAAAGAGAGCCATGTAATTTACCTTCTTTTGTGATGCACAACTTCAAACAAGCAATTGATTTTCACTTTCAAATTCATTTTTCTTAAAAACTCAAGGGGATTCTTGGAAAAAATGCTATAATATATAAACATCTACATTTATAAGGAATTACCCAAAACCAATCTTTCTCAATAATAATGTATGAAGGGGAAAGAAGTCAAATATTTATAGTATTCATTCATACAAACTCAAATGTTCCAATAATATAACTCATTTTCAAAAAAAATGAAGTCAAATAAATAAGGTAAAAGGGAACTAGATGTATTTTTTGCTCAACTTATAAACCAAAGGAATACATGAGGCTAAAATATCCCTTAAAGAATACATATAATATCCCTTAAACAAAGCCTCAATTTAAAATAAGTATAATATCCCTTAAAGAATACATGAGGCTAAAAGTCTTAACAAATTACAATAACAACTCCACTTTAAAACAAGAGTTATAATGGGAGGAAGTCTCTATATCAACATGAAGGCTTTACAAGCCAAACTAAATAATAAAAGTATCCCAAGAGTAATAACTTTTAGTTCCAAACTCCAAGCTCCAAAAACAAGATCTACACACAAGTAAAGAAACTCCTAACACTTCAAAGCTCTAAATTAGACCAAAGGAGGGTGCATGACCACCCATCCAATAGGCATCATCACATGCCATCCTCACCAATTAAGGTTTGTGCATAGTATCCCCAAGCCCAAGGGAAAGAGGCATGCCTCAACTCATATATACAAGTATAAAATGATTACAAAGGCCATGATTATGGGTGTCAAAAAAAAATTAGGTTTCAATCACAAAAAGTACATAAAACAAATTAAATTCACAAAGACTTATATATGGAGAAGAGTGGAGGGAACTTACTTTGTTTTTCATATAGGTTCATTAATGAATATAAAGGCTTATAAATCTAAATAAAAGTGTACTTATCAAGCACTAAATTTCCTCTAACCTCCTAAATTCCTTCTTAGATCTTTCAAAATATATCATACCTCCTTAAACCTCCCATAAACCTCCTTAGAATTCCCATATTTCATAAAAGAGAGTGGTTTTTAAACATCAATAAAATGTTCCACTTCTCATCAGCAAGTTCATATTGCTAAGTATAGAGTGGACTTGTCCAACAAGCCATGAGAAAGAGTACACTCCCTCATTCTCCAAATACAAACACTTATGCCAACCCCACATGGGTGGCATAGGGTGCTCATAATTTTCATACCCAATATTCACATAACAGAAAAAGAATACAACAAGAAAGGGTAAAATCATAACAACAATACAAAATGTAAAAACCTTAAAACCCTTAAAACAAGATCCTCAAAATCAATCAAAAAAACTTGTTCATTTTAATTTAAAAGAGATTAATTTAAGACAAAACAAGAGAAGAGAAAGCATTCAAACATAAATATTTACAAGTGAAAAGGTCTACCTCAAACCAAAATCTCCACTTGTCAATCTCCAAAAAAAACCATTCTCCAAGCTCACAAGTTCTCCTAGAATTTAAAATACACAAACACAAAAATTCCAAAAGAAGGTCCTTAAAAGGAATAGGCAATAAAAATAATGACTAATATGAGGGTGACATATGGTCATTCCCATCACAATGATACAACCACCCTCTATAAATTCCTCTTACAAATCTCATAAATATCCTTACACCCTCACATAGGTGTTTTTTCCACTCAAATATAAAATACAACTTATTTATACAAAAATTAGGGTTATTTGTGAGAGTAAAATCTAGGTCATAAATGAGGGTCTTTCTATGACCAAAAAGTGGTCAAATATCCTTAAAACCCCCATCTACCCAATGGGTATAGGTATGGGCCCAAAATTTACTAGTAAGATAAGGTTTATTTGTCAAACACTCAATAAAAAAGGTGGTTGAAAGGATAATTTCGGGATTACACAAAGATTGGGTTTGTGGGTCAACCCAGCCCCACAACTAGATTAGTTAAACCTAGTTGAGTGTTAAATTAAATATAGGTTTATTGGGTTAAAATGGATTAGGCTAAAACATCATAATTTAAATAATTAAAAAGGAAATAAATAGGTACACAATAATATATTTAAAAAATTTCAAAATGAAAGCCATAGATTTTTAAGTTTGGGAAGGATCCAAGGAGTGCATATGGTATGTTGAGACACATCTAAGTCCCTCATAATCTTGTAATACACACTCAATCCAACTAAAATACATGAAAAGAAAATAATTTATATATAGAACAATATGAAGCAAACATATATAACATTATCATCATAAGTATGTCACAAAACCAAATCATAAATCTTGGTTAATTTAATTTAATCAACTATAAACCACAAAACAAATCATTGTGTTATTCAATATCAATATAATTCACTCAATACAATCATGTTAAGTAACCACACATACAAATAAGCTTTATTGAACTAGCTAACCAAGGTCCAAATGAAATAAAATGTAGGCACCTTGTGCCTCCATATAGTCTAATACATATCCACTGAGTCCACAGAATATAGTAAAACATCAAGTATATCACATCTTATTAATATAAAGAACATGTCACAATGAACATGATTAATAAAATGAATAAGGTCCAACATCATGCAGTGAGAAAATAAGGGTCTCACATCAAATTTATAGACCTCTGAAGGGTTATCACATACAACAAATGTATCAAGATGACTAGGGTATAGAGATTTGACACAATGGTATTACATAATGGACTCAACATTATATTGGTTTAAGAATTGTAAATGTTTCAATGCAAATTTTGGCACATCATGTATATGGAAATATGATATAAATAGGTCCTCTAACTTCTTAAAAGTTGGTAAGGAACCATTTGGAAGACTATAAAACCAACCCTAAGCTTGTCATGTTAGACTTCTATGAAATGTTTTTATCAATATGCATCTATATTTTTCCCAATGACTAAAGGCATGCACATATTATCTCAAGTGATTGGAAGGGTTCCCTTGACCAGGAAATAGAGGTAACATGGGTATCAAAAATTCATTTGGATAAGGATACTTAAATACATCTCGTGTGAGAGGTTGATTTTTGACAATTTTATTGTTAATAGTAGCATTGAATGAGAACATTTATGATTTGAGAGTTAAAACTTGCCATTGAATATATCCTATTTCATTCATCATAGATATGAGATGACTAGTATGGATTGTTGAAGTTTAAAAAGATGTACTCAAGGGTTGTAATTTTCCATCTTTTTGAAACCTAAGAATGATAGGTCTATCAATATTATTATATTGGTCATTTATGTTATGAAAATATGGTAACTTTGATTAATTGTAGGTTTTTGCATGAAAAAACATTAACATCATTTGATTTTTATAAGGAAACCATGATATATTTGTGAATGTTATGGAAACTTGTACAACTAAATAAAGGAATATTTGGCATAAATATATCTAATTGTGTTATGGGAGGTGGATGGGGTTGAGGATGAATATTTTTAATATCTCTATGATGTGATGACCTACTTTGTTGGTTATTAATAACATGGACTATAGTATCTATATAAGGTCTGAGCCAATATGGGAAGCAGGATGGTGACTATTAGAAACTTGAATTGTAGGCAAAGTAATTAAGGGTGTCAAACATGCCTTTTATTATTCACTTGGTTTTATTAATATTTTTTATTTAATATTAAAGCAATGATAATTTGTTAACATTTGGAATTTTTTTTTCTCAATATCTATAACTTTGTAAACATATGCATCTTCTTTATCATAGGTTAGGCTTGATTTGAAATTTTTTTCCATGGAGTAAATTTGCATTTTATCTTTGATAACCATATTATTTTGAGCAAGATCACAAGAAAAATAAAATAGATATAAAATAAAATAAGAAAACCTAAAATGTTGAAAACCCTTGGGAACACTAGGGTTGTGAAATATGACTAAGAGTTCAATTTCACCAAATGTTTAACCCTTTTTAGATTTAAGGTTTGAGGGAATATCCTAATCAATTATGGAATAATATATTCTAAATCAAGCCAATTAAACAATTTATATTTACAATATTCTAATAAATATGTTAAATTAGAGAATATGTTAAATATAAAACATCACAATGTCAAACAATATTCTAAAAGTAACAGTCCAAAGGATAAATAACACTTATCTTATGTAATGATGCATATGCATATGAAAAAATCATAGTATAGAATAAGATAGTTTGACTATTCACTTTGACTCATCAAATTATCAAAATTAGCTTTGTGTCAGCTGGGACACTAGTGTCAAACTACAAACACTAGTGTTGATGATGTTGTCCTGGTTTCTATGATTTTATCTAGATCAAAATATATATCCTTTTTTACATAAATTTCACTTGTAAGGGTTTCCTATCACATTACATGATATCAATCTAGGTCACATGCATAGTTCCTAAAGTCAAACTTTTTTATAAAAACCCTAGGTCCTCTAATTTAGGTATGTCGCCTTGTAAAATAGTGGTTAGTAGGCTCAAGTGAAGTTGAGCTGACATAAAAGACCCCTATGTCAATGAGTGTTACCTACATATCCATATACTCTGAAGAGGGACTCAAAATTATATATTTATCCTCCTTATGTGGGCTTGTGTGTGAACAATTGTGCAATATGTTATATGTGAGTGCATATAGTGATCTATCTTATAACTTGACAAATATTTCTTATGGGTTTATATTTGATTGATTCAGACATATAAGAATACTTATTTTAGAATCAAAATTACTGAGAAAGGGGGGTGAATATGTCTTCAAAAGCATTTACAACTTTACTTTATCATTCATGAACTATCAAAACAATATAGTGAACTAGCAACACATTAAGAACCATGAATATGAGATGAGATCATAACACATAAAACACTTATTTGAGTGGAAAAACATCAAGGGTAATAAAACCTATTGATTATTCAAATGGAATAAATTCCTATAAGACAAACATCAAGATTTAGTGAAGCACCAACTTCACTTGGAGTACTAACCCTAACTAGCTAAGCACCCATTTGACTAGGCTTTAACAAGCACCTACTTGCAATGAGGAACCAAACCCATAGATAAATTAGTAATAAATAATCCAATTTATCATATTTTTTACATATTTTTCTCAACCAAATAATCATGACCACTTCTTTAGCTCTTCACACTCTTAGCCCTCATAAACAGCCTTCTAGGCTCCTTCACTCAACTAGGTCTCTTCAAGATAGATTAGGTCATTTTACCTTGATATTCATCTATAGTAAACATATTATATATTTATTATAGTTTATATTCACCATAATTATTCTATAAAATACCTAATTTATCTCTTAAAAGTGTTATATCTTCTGCTTCAACTCACATATTCACTAACTAGATAATTAGACCTATTAAACCTTGTTCTTATACTAGTCTCTTGCTCATACACCTGTTGGTCAGACATACACACTTATACACTTATATTTTAAATAAAAGAGGCCTTATTACATGCCAAAAAAATTAATAAAATGTTACAATATTTTGGTCATAGCATATATGACCAAAACCCCTTTTAGTCCTTAAAGAGACCTAATTCAATTAGGCCTTCATTAGGACACATTACCCTTTGAACTCATTAAAACACTATTAAACTTATAAAACATTAAATAAAAATAATATTTCACTAAAATATACCCATACTAAGCTCATATTATGTCCATAAAACCTTTTAGCTCCAATCACCACTTGAAGCATGCCATTAACACTATTCACAATTAACCCTGTGCATACCCAGAAATTATGTCTTGAAAAAATGAAGCATAAACATAATTTTTCCAAAAAAAATTTAAAAAATTCACATGTAAAAAATATACATGACCTCATGACCATCACCACATTCTTTATACTTCATAACTCAGGTCAAAAGTACTCAAACCCTTCTCTACAAGTAGCCCACTCAGAATTGCCAGCTAGCCTCAAAACATAGTCATGAAAAATTGAACTTATGACACCTAAAATAACATAATAAAGGACTTAAAATGAATTAATAATATCATAAAAAATCCTTATAACAACTTAAAATAATTATATCATAAGCTCTAATGGCAGTATTAGTCTTACAAACCAATCTCGTGACCTCGTTGTACAAAGACCTCACTAAGCTAGACAAGTTAACTTGAGAGAAACTATTTTATATATAAAATTATCTCAAAATATTATATACAAAATTAAAATTTATTAAATTTATTTAAAAAATTATCTATACACTTGGATTCATCTCTAATCCATGATAACACATCCCTAATTAACTTCTTAATTCTACCTAGATTTCTCAATGATTGCATCATTAGGCCTGTTAGCGACTAGTCAACTTGTATGACCAATTTAGCACCATGAGGGGTAGAACCTACTCATAAACCACCATGAAAATTAAATATAGGTCTAAATCTTAAAACTTAATCCATTTAGCAACTTTGACTTGGTCAACTCTAACTACTATATCAAATCTCTGAGAAACAAGGTCTTTCTTGTAGTGTTCACTTAGCTAACAAACCAAACACACTTAGAGGTGCTTGGGATATTTGGATAAATTATCTAATAGTTTTTATCTTCATTTTATACCATTATGAGCCATTTTGAACAATATCTTTGACATCATGTTAGTGTTAGGGTTTTAAAGAGGGTTAACATTGTTTCTAGTATTAACAATTGTTTATAAAGGACTGTCCCTCATTTCCAAAAGTAATGCCTAGATATCTTAGATAGGATCCTTCCATATATCTTATAAATATCTTAGGTTCCCATTTATAGGTTACATTTTCCAATGAACATTTGAAAAACCTTCTCAGGTTGAGAACCCTTCATTATGTGCACTCGAGAGACCTCAAAACCACTTTCCATGCCTTTTATTGAAAACTTTAACCTTAGATTTGGTAAACACACCTAGGAAAAATATATCATACCACTTGAAATTATCACATACTCATTATTATCTTTAAATTTTAATCTCATACCTCATTCAGCTACAATTTCTCTCTTTGTTTTCTTAGTCCTTAACCTACAAACTACATTAGGCCTTGAAATTGACCTTCAAGCCTCTTTTCATGCACTCCCCACCTCACTTACATGCTCAAAAAACATCTCACATGAGTAAAAAATGTAAATAATCCTTCATATTCCTTGAAAATAGATCATGATGCTTCATTAGGCCAAGTAGGGTCTAGAAGTGGTCTATTTGCATACTAAGTTTATAGGTCCTTCCCCTGTAGGCTCACTCTAAGACTTTCATGAGTGTTCCAATGCCTCATATACATGCTCAAACAACCTCATATATCCTCTTATGCCTATGTTCATCCATATCACCAGGACACCAAGCTCATACCTTCTCACAAGGTCTCTTCATGCAATGACCAATGTCATGACTAGGCTTCTTGAGTTCTTGAAACTTGACAACTGACCTTGAAACACTTCTTGATGCTCTTATAACTTATTAATATGTCTTAAATTCTCCTCAAACAATGTCATACCTCTCAATGATGATATCAAATAATAACATTTTTTAATGACCTCAATAACACCTTTATTAAGAACCTTTGACATCAATGAGAACATCAATGCCAAACTTCAACAACATGAACAATGCTCAAAAAATTTCCCCTTTGTCATTGATGGAAAAAAATATTGTATAGTGATCATTCTTAACTCCCCATTCTGGTCTTCCTCCCCCTTTGATATAAATGACAAAGTGATGTTTGTAACTCCTTGGATCACACTCCTTGTAACCAAAATACTCAACATAGAGAAATTATGAGTTTATGAGATATAATACAAACATGCTCCATCTATCTCCATGTATACCTTCTTGGAACAACTAACTTGTTCTTGGAGATAATGAGCATGATTATCTCCCCATAAATACCTAACTTTTTCAATGATTGCTAGGGGTAGTAATTACACCCAACTCTTGTCTTAAGTGTTCAAAAGGTACCTTTGGAAGTGATTTGGTCATAATGTCTGTAATCTGATCTTATGTAGAAACATATTCATTTTTGACACTTTGTTCACTTACCTTCTCTCTTAGAAAATGATACCTGATGGGAATGTTCTTGGTCCTTGAGTGCATGATAGGGTTCTTTGAGATGCTTATAGCACTTGTATTCTCATAATAAATAGGGCTAGGACCATCATACTCCAACTTGTAGTATTTTAGGTTTTGTCTCATGCATAGGACCTGAGTGCAACATGGAGTTTTTTCAATGTACTCAGCCTCACAAGTGGACAATGCTACTGATGGTTTCTCCTTACTTATCCATGAAACTAGGCACCCACCTAGGAAGAAGGCTCTTCCACTGGTACTCTTCCTATCATCTATACTTCCTACCCAATCTGCATTTGTGTAGGCTATCAAATTAAACTCCTTGCATATTGGATACCATAATTCATATTTGATAGTCCACTTGAGATACCTGTGTATCTTTTTAACTGCTTACAAATGATTCTCTTTTACATCTACTTGAAACCTCTCACAAGACCTACTACTTGCATGATGTCAAGTCTAGAGGCAATGGTGTACAACAAACTTCCAATCATTCACCTATATGATGTTTGATTTACCTTTGAAGACTCATCTTCATTGCTCAACTTACATCATGTGATCATGGGTGTATTAACTGACTTACAATCTTTCATATCAAAATTCTTCAACATCTCTCTTATGTATTTGGCTTATGAGATGAATATACCTTTTTTAGATTAAGTTATTTGTAATCTAAGAAATAATGATAGTTCTCCTATCATGGACATCTCAAACTCTTTCTTCATCACCCCTAAAAATTCCATGGTCATGTTCTCATTGTTTCCAAAAAAGATGATGTCATCCACATAGATAACTACTATCATCTAGTGGTCATCTTTTATATTGATGTATAGATTACTATCTGTAACTCCTCTTTTGAATCCTTGATCCAACAAATACTTGTCTAACCTAACATACCAAGCTCTAAGAGCTTGATTTAGACCATAGGGAGATTTTTTCAACCTAAAAACATAGTCTTTGTCATTTTATAGTGAGAACCCTTCAGGTTTCTCAATGTACACTTCCTCTTCCAAATTCCCATTCAAAAAGGTAGATTTGACATCCATCTATTATACCTTGAATCCTTTGAATCCTAAATATGTAATAGATAGTTTTATGGCCTCCAATATTGCTAATGGTTTAAATCTCTCCTAAAATTTTACCCCTTCAACTTGTACATATCCCTTGCATATAAATCTAGCCTTGTTCCTAGTGAATTCTCCATCTTTATTTAACTTGTTTCTATATACCCATTTTGTGTCAATGGAATTCTTGTCTTTAGGCCTAGGAATTAATTCCCAAATCTCATTCTTCTTTATTTGGTCTAAATCCTCATTCATATCACATATCCAGAATTTGTCTTTTCTTACTTCTATAAGACTCTTAGTTTTGATCTTGGATAATAGAGCAACATTCTCTTTATTTAGATTAATGACCAGTCTTCTCCTTATTTGCATACCTACATTCTTGTTGCCAATGATTTGATATTTAGGTTGATCTCTTTGTATCTATCTTGAGGGTTATTTTGAGTCCTATCTCTCTTCAACTTCTAATTCTTCCTCATCAACCTCTATAGTCTCCTCTTCATTATTGAAGTCTAGATTCTCTAAAGTGTTCTTTGATTGTGAGTAAGATTTCCTTATCTCATCAATATTCACATTGGTGCTTTCCAATATCTTTTTTAGTCTCTTGTTATAACATATATAGGTTGAGCTCATTGATGAGTATCCTAGGAATATGCCTTCATTCGATCTAGAATCAAAATTACCCAAGTTCCATTTATTTTAATGAAACATTTGTTGCCAAACACTCTTATGTGTTCCACATTTACAAGTCTTCCCTTCCATAGTTCATAAGGATATTTTTGCCATTAGTCCTTATCTATCCTCTATTCAAAATATATACAATAGTGCTTACTGCATATCTCTAATATCCATCAAATAATATAGACTCATTTAGCATAGTTCTAACCATCTCTTGAACTATCTTATTCTTCCTTTCGATTACCCCATTCTACTGAGGCATCCTAGCTATTGATAATTATCTTGTTATTCCATGAACTTCACATAAGTCATGAAACTCATTAGACCAAAACTCTCCTCCTCTGTCAGATCTTAGGAACCTGATCTTCCCATTCTTATCATTCTCAACAAAAGCCTTAAATGCCTTGAAATTATCAAGACCTTATGATTTTTCTTTCAAAAATGTAACCCAATTCATTCTTATGTAATCATCTATGAGTAACATTAATTAGCTATCTCCTTGAATGCTTTTAATTCTTGTATGCCCATAAAGATTAGTGTGTATTAGCTCTAAGGTTCTTTTAGTATAATACTCCTTGGACCTGAACCTTCATCTAGTCTACTTACCATGTTGACATGCCTTGCAAAGTATGTTTTTAGGTTTCATGATCTTAGGCATGTTCTTCATAGAATTTTTAGTGCTAATCTTGACCATCTTGTCAAATTTTAGGATACCTAACCTTTTGTGCCATATCTAACTTTCATCTTATTTCTCATAAAGAATCTCTCCTTCTTTATCTCATTCAATACATATAGGTTATTCTCAGTCCTCTTGGCATTGGAAATTAGCCTTCTTGATTTGGCTCTCCTTATCTCACACCCTCTATCACGAAAGGTTAGTGTGTGTCCTTGATTTCAAATTTGACTTACACTAAGCAAGTTATGTTTCAAACCTTCCACCTACAATATTTTTTGTGTCTTGGTCTTTCAATTGTCCAAACTCAAGACACCCTTGCCAACTATATTGTCAGTTGTATTGTCTCAAAACCTCATTGTTCTTACAACATTCTTATTTAATGATATGAACTTATTTATGTCTTCTATCATGTGGATTGAGAAATATATATATATATATATATATATATATATATATATATATATATATATATGTATATATATATATATGTATATATATATATATGTATATATATATATATATATATATATATATGTATATATATATATATATATATATGTATATATATATATATATACATACATACATACCATTCCATGCCTTCATCTTGAATGTGAGAGGCAATATGAGTTAGCATAGAATTTATTTTGGTCTTGTATTCCTCCTTGGAAAATAGTCCATATTGCCTCTTGAGCTCAATATGATCCATCTTAACTCGATTTACCTTATTACCAATGTTTGGTCCTTCTTATGTATTCTAGGAGCTTCATATGTCTTTTAGAATCTTGTGGACCTTCTAACTCTATTAGAGCATAATATTGTAATTTGTCATATATTGTAAAAGATGTAGCAAACTACATTCCTATACTTACCATAGTTCCATGATGACTTATCCTTTATTGAATTGGGTTGCATGATTAGTTTTTTCATGTTGGTACTCTTGAATTATTATAAATTTTCATGCTCTCTCTCAAACTTGCTCATTTTTTCTATGAGTTTATCATGTTCAACCTTCAAATAATCTAGTTCTATCTTCAAAAGGTCATACTCAACTTCCTTTAACATAAACCTTGTGTTGACCCCTTCTAATTGACTCCTTAGATCCTTGATAGTCTTATTTTGATGTTTCAAATCAACAAGGGTACTTATGAGCTTAGCTTCAAGGTCTACTTCATCTTCTTCTTCTTGACTATCATAGTATGCTTCTTCATCATACATGTTGTCTTCTTCCTATTGATCACAAGACATTTTTGTGCTTCTTAGGATCACCTTCAAGATGTTAGAATTGCCTTAAAGTACTAGGATATGATACCAATTGTTGGAAGCATATTGACTGAGAGGGGGGTGAATTAGTCTTCAAAAAAATTTACAACTCTACTTTATCATTCATAAACTATCAAAACAATATAGTGAACTAGAAACACATTAAGATCCATGAGTATGAGACAAGAGCATAACACATAGAACATTTATTTGAGTGGGAAAAACTCAAGGGGAAGAAAACCCACTAATGATTCAAATTTAATATAGTCTTATAAGATAAACATCAGTATTTAGTGAAGCACCAACCTCACTTGAAGCATCAACCCTAACTAGCCAAGCACCCACTTGACTAGGCTTTAAAAAGCACCTATTTGCAATGAAGCACCAACTCAGACACCTAATTGAATTTATCACCTTCATCACATATTTTTTTCAACCAATTTATTATGACCACCTCTTTATCTCTTCACACTCTTATCCCTCTCAAACTACCTTGTAGGCTCCTTCGCTCAACTAGGTCTATTCAAGATAGATTAGGTCATTTGACCTTAATAATCATATATAATACCATTTTTATATCTTCATGATAGTTTATATGTGCCTTTATTATGGTATATAATACCTCATTTATCTATTAAAAGTGCTAAATATTTCTCTTCAACTAACACATTCACTAACTAGCCAATTAGGCCTATTAGGTATTGTTCTTATACTAGTCTCTTACTCATACACCTCTTGCTCAGACATACACACTTGACCACTTATATTTTAAATAAAATATGACTTTTTACATTCTAAAAACATGAATAAAATTTTAAAATAGGTCGTTCATATCATATAAGACCAAAACCCCTTTTAGGTCTTAAGAAGACCTAATTCAATTAGGCATTCATTAACGCATGTTACCCTTTGAACTCCTTATAACACTCTCAAAATTATCACATGATAGGAAAATATAATATATAATTAAAATATACCCATAATAATCTCATCTTAGGTCCATGACACCTTTTACCTCCAATCACCACTTGAAGCATGCCATTAGCAATGTTCACAATTAGACCTATGCATACCTAGAAAGTTTGTCTTGAACAAATGAAACATAAACATAATTTTTCAAAAAAAACATGGAAAAAAATAAAATTTACAGAAGATAAATTACCTCATGGTCATCACCACATTATTTATACTTCATAACTCAAGGCAAAAGTACTCAAACCCTTCTCTATAAGTAGCCCACTTAGAATTGCCAACTAGCCTCAAAACATAGTCATGAAAATTTGAACTTATGACACCTAAAAGAACATAATAAATGACTTAAAATTAATTAAAAATATCATAAAACATAATAATAAAAACCTCCAACAAGGATATCATAATATCTAATGGAAATATTGGTTTTTCAGACCAATCTCATGACATCACTGTACATAGACCTCACTGAGCTAGACAAGTCAACTTGAGAGCAACTTTTTGCTATATAAAATGATCTCCAAATATTATATCCAACATTAAGATGTATTAAATTTATTTAAAAACTTTTCCATTCAATTTTATTCATCCCTAATCCATGATAACACATCCCTAATCAACTTCTCACTTCTGCTTGGATTTCTCACTGTTTGCATCATTAGGCTTATTAGTGACTGGTCAACTTATATGACTAGTTTAGCACCTATGAGTGATATAACCTAATAAAAACCTACCATTTACACAAAAAAAACTATCAATATTCAGCCTTCATCCATTTATCAACTTTTAATTGGTCAACTCTAACTGCTACATCAAATCTTTGAGAAATAAGGTATTTCTTGTAGGGTCCACTTACTCATCTAACAAACCAAACACACCTATAGGTTCCTAGGAGAGTTTTATAAATGATCCAATATTTTTTATATTCATTTAATACTATTATAATCTATTTTCAAAAATATATTTGACATCAAGTTAGTGTTAGGGTTTTAGAGAGGGTTAACACTATTTCTAGTGTTAACGATTATTCATAAAGGACTATCCCTCATTTCAAAAAATAATTCCTAGAGATATTATCTAGGACCATTCCCCATATATACTCAATATATTATGTTCCCATTCATAGGTTACATGTGCCAATGAACACTTGCAAAAACCTCTCAGGTTGAGAACCCTTCATTTTGTGCACTCAAGAGACCTCAAAAACACTTTCCATGCCTTTTTTTGCAAAATTTGACCTAAAAATTGGTCAATAAACCCATTAAAATATATAATTAAACTAATAATTATCACATACTCATTATTATCTTGATATTTGAATCTCATACCTCATTTGGCCACCATTTCTCTCTTTGTTTGCTTAGTCCTTGACCTGCAAACTACATTAGGTCTTGAAACTAAACTTCAAGCATATTTTAATTCACTCCCCACCTCAATTAAATTATCACAAAAATTATAAAATGATCAAAAAAATTCAAACATCCTTCATATGCCTTGACAATAGATCATGATGCCTCATTAGGCCAAGCAGGGTCTAGAGGTGGTATAGTTGCATAATAGGTTTGTAGGTCTTACCCATGTAGGATCACTCTTAGAATTTAATTAGTGCTAAAATTAATAATATTAATTATTAAACAACTTCATGTATCCTATTATTCTTATATTCATCCATATCACCAAGCCACCAAGCTCATACCTTCTCACAAGGTCTCTTCATGTAATGACCAGTGTCATGACTAGGATTCTCAAGCTCTTGAAACTTGGTAACTGACGTTAAAACACTTATTTATGATCTTATAATTTTTCACATGTCTTAAATTCTCATCATACAATTTCATACCTCTCAATTATTTTATAAAATAATAGCATTCTTTAATGACCTCATGAACACCTTTCTCAAGAACCTTTAACATCAATGTCAAAATTCAATAATATGAACAAAGCTCAACAACTAATCATATGATTTATTTGTAAATAAGTATAAATAAAATAGTGTATATTAGTTTTTTATATTATTTTCAATAGTGTAGTGTGATCTTCCCAATCTATTTTAGTGATTATAAATGAATTTATGCCCCAATTAATAGGATATAAAAATATCAAAAATATATAGATTACCCCATGTGACTAGGTGTAAGTAGGAAAATGTAGTATCCTAATATATAAGTAGTGTAATATCAATAGGCCCATGGGCATAGTAGGCTTTATATATGTAAGATATATAATATTCTCCAAGAGATATGAAAATATACGATTCCTCTAATGACAAGATAAAATAGGAACAAATGGTATGCCCCAATGTAGTAATGTGCCCCTAGGAGAAATACATATATATAAATTAAGTGCACACACAATAATAGTTGTATACCCTAATATATTCATAGTAAGGACCATGATAATGTAGGAAACAATATTATTATAGTGTAAGTAGTAGTGTGCATGGTATGGATCAAGGCATTAAACATAATATAACATGTAGTGTACGTAATACAATCAAACATAAATATGTAAGCACACATACAATCATGCAAGGACATACGAACCATAATCAAATAATGAAGTTACATGATAAAAAATATGGTCATCTTTGGATATACTATACAAAGCATTGGTAGGTAACACACACATGCAACCAATCGAGCAATCATACACACAGAAGATAACATACAATGTATCCATTTAAAATGCATGATGTAACTAATATCAAGATATTTCTATGCAATATAAATATATTTATATGATAAATAGAATTTAGGAAAGATATTACTAGAAACCCAATATATGAATTTGACCCCATTATAGGGCATACCACCAATGTGAGAATACCTTTGGGTGTGTGTGTCAATGTAGTCACGTATCATTTATAAATCCATGATCATACATAACTTGAATATCTTGCATATCACATACTCAAATAATACCATGAAAACTACATGTGTAACATTTATATGTAAACCTAGATAATAGGTAGATAAACGTGATATGTATGTATCAATAAATGTAATGGTGATGAAGTTTTTATTTTAATGTTTACTATTATTTTTGAATTTTATGATTTCTATAAGAATGGTATCACACAAAGAAGAATCAAAGAGGTGAAAACTATAAGAATCAAGGATAAATAAATCAAAAAATAAAATAATCCATGGGGTGAAATTAGTATAAGATAAAGAAGGAAATCAAGAAATCCAAGGGTAAATATCTGTAAACAAGAAGAAAAGGGTGATTTCCAAATAGCCTATAACTTCCCTGAGAAATATGGTAAGATACACACTTATAATATTATAAATATGCATAATAGAATGTATATCAACATAACATTAGAGATATTGTGGGATAAGATGCCCAAATATGCAATATATTCATAAATATAATAAAACCATTATGGTAGGGCAACACCATAC
The DNA here is from genome assembly GCA_037957365.1 of Torreya grandis. Classification (NCBI taxonomy): domain Eukaryota; kingdom Viridiplantae; phylum Streptophyta; class Pinopsida; order Cupressales; family Taxaceae; genus Torreya; species Torreya grandis. Next base: position 1,207,170 of record JARHVA010004145.1, on the reverse strand, counting down.
AATACTTATTAAGGAAGAATAACTCCACAATTTTACTTCAAGGGAGACACCTCCAATATCCTTATAATAAATGAAAAACTTAAAACTTACTTGATATCCTTTAAAATTATATTCATTGCCTTTATGTAAACCTCTATTACTAATAATGGATGGTAAACTCCTAATCTCCATGTAGGCCAATTCATTACCCAAGGGACTAATTCCAAAAGGTACTTATTTAAACCAATATATTTGACCTCAAAAACATAACTAAGGGGAACATGTTCCATATTTTGGCATCTACATCAACCCATATACAGTTATATATCATATCTCTAGATACATAACATTCCTTCCCTCTTTGACATATTACATCCCTGAAACATGATAAGAAACTAGATAATTAGTGTGCTTCAAAACATTGTACACTTGTCTCCATTCCCTATTATCCAAACATCCATATGAGATTTTGGCATGCAATGGCATGTCAACCTTGCTTCCCCATTCTAATGTGTTACTCAGATTCTAATCATGATCATAGTTGTACCTCCTTCATGTTTATGCATAATGATTCCTCTTTTGATTCCATGTTCCATGTTTTATTGTGCTATTCTGATTTCATATATGGCCATAGTAGTTCTTCTTTGGTTTGCATACATATCTTTAATTATTGTTCCACTAATTACCTATGTATCCATATTGATTAATCCTTTTATTCCCCATATAACCAAAGTGATTGATTTTATGGTGATCCTTAAAATGCCTCCATGATGATATGGGTGTGTATATATGTAAACCTTAATATCATTTTCTAATGCTTTGACCTTATCAACATTTAATTCTACCTCTTCCACCTTTTTCATTTCTCTAGAGTAGATGATGTTTTTTTATGTGCTTGTATTATTTCTTCATCTAAATCTTCCTTTTGCCATTCTTCACCATATTTTTACTCATCCTCATGCTCTACCTTTACTTGACCTTTGCTTACACCTTTCCAAGTGTGATAAACTATAAATTGACCTTCTTTCTCATGTACCAAAACTTCATGAAATGATTTTGCACATTAATATTAATTGTTCTCAAATTCTTTAACCATGGATATCTAAAAATCATATCCACACCGTCCATATCCAAAGCATAAAAATTTGAATGCAAAACATATTTGTATATATTAAACTTCAAATATTTATGGTATGGGTAATTTTTTAAAGATTTGAAGCCAAATAAAACAAGTAGTTGATCAAAGAATGACATATAGGCTAAGAAAAGCATTTTACATAAATTATAACTAACCATGACCATTTCTACATTGTCATCTAATATGACTTGTTGATTATATTTCCCATGCCTCTTTGAATAAATTCAAAGTACAATCAATTAAAATAAAATCTCATGATTTTAATTCTTTGAAACATTGAGAAATTTTATTAAAGGTCATAGAAAAAGAACATAAGTGATTAATTTAATTACATACAAAGTGTCAAATTTAAATAATATTGAAATATTTATGCCTAATTGGGTGTTTTGTGATAATATAATACATATATTATTTATTATAATTCATAAATATTAACTACACACTCATGCATGAGTTTGGAAAAAAAAAACACCTTGCAAATCAATCCCTTTATATTTTTTCATGGAGGGGTAAGTAACATTTTATAATAATGAGGTGGATTTTGTCATGGTTAATTTATTAATAAAAACTCTAAAATATTATAATACAATCCCTAGATCCCATATGCATATATAAAATCAAACCTGAAGCATAAATACAAAATTAAGAATAAAATGAAGGCAATAACATTGTGAAAGAGAAATATTATACAAGGAAACATGTGAACCCATCTAACTAAGGTAGTGTAATATGGATGAATGACATTGCACTGAATTACAACATAAATACTTATTAATTTTTATTTGGGTAAATAATATTCATAAAATAGTAATAAATTTAATTAATTAATTTTAAATTTATAGGTATATAAAATACATAATGTTTATCTTTTTTAATTTTTATTTTTACAATTTTATAGTAGGTCTATAGTTGAGAATAGAAAAGTGCATCTTTAACCTATAAAATTGAAAGGGCCATGCACTTCAGCGAGCTAGACAATCTGCCCTCCTTTGTCATTCTAATCAAAAGTGTAGATGTGATTAACATAAGTTAACTTTATTCCCTTTGTTTTGACCTCAAAAAAGCTAACTCAATTTCCCAATGTTTCACTACGATCACTTTCATGACAAAAAATATGCTTCTTTCATTAATTAAAATATAGATAAAAATGATAAGATAGGGGTGAACAAGATAAACTAAAAATAAAATAAAGGATGAATGTATTGAATTTTTATTTATTGAGAAACTTAGAATTACATAGATATTGGCATTTGTACCCATGTTTTGGATTACATATAGCTAAATATAATAGATGAGTAAGTGTACACCTAAATCTAATTATGTGACCATCAATATCAATATATTAAAATCATTGGTATTTATTATGTATTAGATTAAAAATATATTTAACTTCAATATCAATACACACCCTGACATCTTTATCAAATAATTAAAAAACACCATTATCAATACTTCTATGAGATATATATCATCTATAATCAACTGATTGATTTTTTTAGTGCATTTAATTTCCTTTGTACATTCTTATTACATTTATATCTTTTAAACAACTATTACATGACTTTATCATATTACGCTATCATTGGAGAACATCTAAGGACATTTGTCTAACTCAATTCAATGGCTTACAAGTGCCTTGATTGATACTGGGAGTTCATATTTTTTTAGGGACTTAAATCCTTGTGAATTTCTCCCTCCACGGTCCCAGTTGGATATTTGATTATTTATACAGAATATTTTTAAAGTAAGCTAACAAAGGTCCCCTCAATGTAAAATACTTCATGGTTTAACATTTAGTTATTGATAATTGTCTTGTTATTATTTTATATACTTTTTAAAATAAAATGTGGTTTATTTATATGTAATAAGTTTTAAAATTTACTAATGTATACTAATGTTTGTGATAAATTCATTCTTAAATTAGATTCTATGTTTTTATCAACTAGGATTAAATTCATGTAGTCATTTCATTCTTAAATTAGCTTATATCATTTTATCAACTAAGCTTAAATTCATGCATTGTCTTTATTTTTTTGTATACTCATATTTTTAATTCATATTGTGTGTTTTTTTGCTAGCTATAGTTTAATACTATGATAATTAGGAGCCAAAAAAGCAAAATCATACCAAAAGAGACTCCAACATTTCTTTGTCTATGAAACAAATACAATATGAAGATCACTTAATAGGAAATAATTTTGCATTCATGTCGTCTATCACATAATGCCAAAATTTAGAATCCTTGATATAAAAAATAATTTAATGGATAATTTTTGTGTTGCAAACCCTCAAACAATTTTTATCTCAGGATTTAAAACCAATTGAATATACTCTATATACTTTGGCCTTATTTATGATACTATCAAACATGTAATAAAATATGAGTCTAGCTATATATTAATACACAATGAAATACATGTTCCTAATCCCAAGTCTAAATTACATTCTCAAATAAATCAAATAAGCATCGCAGTGTTAAATAACTTTAATCAATTTGATATATTAATTTTAACCCCTGCTTCAATGCTTCTACAATGGCCCTAAATATTATTATACATTTATAAATATCATTTTCTAAAGAATAAATACATCTCCAAATGTTACCACATAATAGTATGGAAACAAAAGCATACACATAATTTAATTCATGCGAATAGCTGTGTCACTTGATAAATATTCAATACAAGATCTACATTACCAAAATATTTGTGTTATTTACATTCACTTTATTCTATGCTTACATTACTATTGATACATCATACATTCTAATTCAATTTTTATAGATTAACCATTTTAAAACATTTGTTAAAAAGGTTTCAAAAACAAAACAAGAATGTATATTAAATAAATGATGCAAATAATAAAGTTGACCCATATATATGTTATATACAATTTGAATGTAGTTATTTATATGTTTTCTTAGTGTATATACATATAGTATATTCTAATTTGTTAGTTATATGTTCAAATATTATTCATCATTGTAATATGTAGTAGTTTTAAAATTCTATCAAATATATTCACTTCTTTCCCAAACACAACCCCTTAAAAGTGTTAGAATTTTACATACAACATGTTTCAACACCATATAACTTCATATGCAATTATTGAACAAAATCAAATTCATGTGACCTAAATAGGGGTTGTCTTTATTTCATCGTATATGTGATTATGAAAATGAATGTCATCCATAACTTATTTTGTTATAATTACACATAAGACTTCACGCAATGCTTTCAATTCTTACCATTTTTTAAAATTCAAACTAGTTCTTCTTTATCTCCTTTTTATTATAGGAATCCATCATACCAACCAAAAAAACAATCTTCCTTGTGTTTATGTTTATTGATTTTGCATTTTTTTAATGTCCTACTATGCAAAATTTATTGTCATTGGAAAAAAATCAAGATCAGCTCATGAAACAAAAATCACATACATGGTGTCAATCACTACAATTAAGCATTTTAATCCTTATAAAAACCCTTGGACAATATAGGGAAAATTCCTTCAAAATGAAAATCTACATACTTACTCAAACAACACTGGCCTGAGGCAAGTTTTTATCTTTGACCTTATTGATAATGAAGGAAATGGCACAACTATAAATTCTTCTAGCTAGGCAATTGTTTCATCCTTCAAATAAATAAAAATTAGTATAATATACTCATGTAGACACTCAAATTTAATCATTAAGTGTTTGACAATATTTAATCTTGACATCCTTACCTTGTTTGGTCTATTCACCATTTTGTTAACTTACAATCTCTATGAGAGCCTTCACTATGCCATTTATTGTATAATAATTAATGAAAACATCATTAAGGCATCCTTATTCCCTTACAGGATCTTTTTAGCCAAATCACAATAATCTTTGTCCTTTGGGACAAGACCGCACTAAAAAGATAGGGCCATAACTTGACTTGTCCATTAGTGTGGCCTTGTCCCCCACACCCCAACAGTAACTTTTTAAATTTAAAACATTTCACATTGGCCCTATTTTGATTATATAAAGGTTGGTTAATATAAATATTCCAAATATTCCTCTATATAAGCACATCAAGGTCATTTAATACACATCTAGAGATCACTTGGAAATTCTATTGCATATTATGCAAAACATCACCAATCTTTTCAATTTCAATTTTGATTTATTCTAATAGACATAGGCCACATTTAAATCCATTTTATTTTAGATAAAGGGCATTCATTATCAAGAATTCAATCCAATTTACCATTTACAACCATATAGTAAATATCAAGATTTAGACAGTCATTCTAGAAGGGATAACTACATTGGCTTGACACATTTTTGGGCTATGTAGGCAACACTCATATTATTTAGGGTTTTTTAGGATAGATTGGTTATTCCCCTTGTTTGATTCCCCCTTTTATATTTGATAGCTATTTGATTTATTGTTCAAAAATTAGGATTTTTTTATTGTAGGTATTCTTCATGTCAAATCAACTCTCATAGTTGATCAACCAACCATCTTCAACAACCACAGGTGCCCATGTAATAAAATCAGTCAAACAATCAACAAAAATGTGGTTGTAGTCAATGGACAAGGCTATAGTGTACTCTTATCCACCTAGGGGGGCTTATCCAAATACATCACAAAATTTTATTTTTAGTTGTGACATAGTTTATAGGTCTTTTCAACCAATTTCACATCAAAGATCTGCTTGTATAATCAATATAAATCAGATCCAATGTAGGTTTGTGCATTTCATAGTTCATTACTATTATATATCATTTTAAATTATATATTTTATATTCAGGTTCTATATATTTTTTAATTTAAATAATTATTTAATAGTTTAGTATCTATTGCATTTCATTAATAAATCAAAATAAACACATTAAACATTCTCATGAACTCATAATTTTAATTAAACATTGCTTGTTATTTGCATTACTATAAAAAAATCAAAATTATGGTTTGTATATTTATACCTCCATAATACATCGATAATAGTCAAAATATGCATTGCTATAAAAAAATCAAAATTATGGTTTGTAAATCTATACCTCCATTGGTGGAGGAAGAGAGATGAGATTGAATTCAATTAGCTTTTGCAACAATACATGAGGAGGTGATGTAGATGATATTTATGGATTATGTCTAAAGTACTAAAGGAAAAAAACCTAGAAAATACCATGAGAGACCAAGGAAACTTATCATAAGCATTCTATCAAGAATTTAATTGAACAAAGCTTCCTTGTTTCCATACAAGTCATAGGAAAAACACATCTAAAGGTCTAAAGTACTAAATGAGTATCCCAAGAACCCAATTTTCTAAGTTAAAAGCTAGGCCATTATTGTACTTGCTTTGAAAATATTGCATGGTTTACACACAAAACAACACATAAGGGAGAAATACATCAGTTTATGGCCCTCTTCAGAGTATTAGCTATGTAGATAGCACTCACTAACAAAGGGTTCTTTGGGGTCAACTCGACATTATGTGCCAACTAACCCATTTTTTACCAAGGTCACTATGAAGATGAAGAACTAGGATTTTAAAAATTCATGAGGAATGACAATCCATGACCTATATATGAATACACCAGAGTGAAAGTGAAGATAAGCCTATAGGCATCCAAATGGTTTTATTCTTTTTTATCATGTATTTCATACATGACACTTGCATTGAACCTAAATAGTAGCATTGATGCAACCATCCCAGGATGATGTTAGTGTCTAGAGATCTAGAAGTGTCAGATATAAAATCTAATGATTGTTCCAAAATCATATTCTATCCTAATTTCTACATGTTCTAGATCTAACACCATGTTAGCATCAGAACTAGCTAAATATATTACTTCTTTGTCATTTCCATCCATAACTTAGTTGTAATTTCTATATTTAACTCATTCTCAGCATAATAAATTTAATATATGTTTATATCTTAGTTTAAAATCCAATTGACCTATTATAGATAAAATTATCACTTTTATGCATTATCATTTATATATTATTAACCTTATTTATACTCTAAAGTAGGATCCTTATCCATTAAAGATTTAAAAATTTGGTGAATTCGATCTTTGAACATAAAACCCTAGGTCAATCAAAGTTTTCTCGTTTTTATTCATTGTTGTATTTTGTTGTAAATTTTTAAAAAATAATTTATGAGAAATGGAAAATGTTAATGCAAAAACTTGATTCCAAATAGAAGATAAAGAAGCATTGATTACTCATCTCAATAAAAAAAAGAGCTTAATGGATGTATTTTTGTATGTTATAAGAGATTAAATAAGTAAACAAGATAAAACTAAGGCTACCTCATTTAGTGATGGTGAATCCTTAGAAGGTACTATAACTAGATCTATACATATAAATCCACCTACATCTAATGGAGGTATAGAATATGCCTTCCAACCTTTGTTTCCTGAATACCAAAAACTCTTGCTACATATAACATGGAATTACCAATTGTTTCAACACAAATACTAGTTTCAATGTCTTTTACTACTCAAACAATGTTTACATCCCATTTGGTGTGCACTCAACTTATGAATCTAAATCCCACTTGGTCTATAGTTCAAACACTCCTTCAAATTGTAAAGACCTTGGAGGACAAGATTACAAACATTGAAAAAAGTGCTTTAAAATATCCTCATGCTATTGATTCACAAGATGTGTTGCATAACCCTCTTGTACTTGAGATCTATTTGCACCCTTTGCCAACTAGTTTTGTCACTCTTAAGTTTCCATTTTATGATGTCAAAGCTTATATTTAATAGCATCTTTGATCCTTTTATGCAACATGCCTTTATTATGCCTCCAATGATAAAATTTTGACCAAATTATTTCTAAGAAGCCTCAAGGACTATGCTTTGAGGTGGTTCTATGATTTACCTCTCCAATCCATGAAAGCATTCAAACCTCTTGCAAACTAGTTTACACTTTTCCATTAACATTTCTAAAAAGGTTTCCTATGCTCAAATTGCCAAAATCAAACAAAGAACTAATAAACTTATCACAGAATATGTCTTGAGATCTAATATAATGCTAGATAAAATGACCAATTTCATGGAAGATAATAAGTTCAAAGACATATTCAAGTAAAGTTTGTTTGCTTATTTACATGAGTTCTTTATTTCTAAGAAGTTAAAATCTTTCTATGACTTATGCCATGTTTGTACAGGACCATGAAATGCAGCTTATTTCATTGAATAATCTCAAGTATGTAACAAACACACCAGTTGCATCTACATCTAGTACCAAATTTACAATCAACCCAAGTTATAAGGTAAAACCTCTTGAGCCTAAAAATAAAAAACCACCATGGTTAACACAATTTCATAATATCCTAATCGACTTGTCTTATCTAATGCACTAATGAGACAATTCTTTTGTTTATTTGAGTCCCTAGCTTCATTACTCCCATAATTACTAGAGTGTAAACTTATATCTCTCCTTGATCCTATCAAGGTTGATATGATTCAAAATCTACCTAAAGGATATGATGTGAATGTTTATTGTGATTATCATCAAGGACCAGAGCATTCTACAAATAGATGATTTACCTTGAAATACAAGATCTAAGATCTTATTGATGACCAAAAACTTACATTTAAGGATCTTCCAAAGGAATAAAACTCACAACCTGGTGATCACCACAAATAGAAAATATTTAACAAGCCTTTGTAAGACCATTCTAAGAAGGAACTCAAAGTACAAATGTCATATAACACACATCCTCCATCACATTATGGGCACCCATTATATGGGATTATTGGCTTACATATGGCATCTTCCTCTAATGGTTCAAAGACCCTCTATTGCTTTTGATTACAGTGATATTAAGGATGATGAATCTAATATTGATTTGAGCATACCTTGATAAACACCCTATATGTAGTGTTATGATTGATAAACACCCTATATGTAGTGTTATGATTGATAATGGTGTAAGCAATAATGTTTGCATTATGACATTACTTATGTACTTGATTTATACTCATCATTATTTACATCCTTCGACTAGATTAGTTAGACAATTCAAAGGGACCTCCCAAAAGGTTCTTGGCAAGATTGACCTACCTTTATAGGTCAGTCCCATATATGTGGTTACTAATTTTTTAGTCATATATTCCATGGAAATATTTGATATGTTATTGGAAATAAATTGGATCCATACACTTTGATCAATACCTTTTACAATGCATGAGTGTGTTAAATACATTCATGATAATCAGGTAGTCATATTTTTCATGATTTCTTATAAGCATCCTCTTGAATAAGAAAAAATTATACCTAGATAGCTAATATGAATCCTACTAAGGCTCATTCATCATAAAAGGGTAAGCAATAGGCAATCTACTTTACTAAGTAGCCAATACTTAAGAGACCATTACATCAAAGACATATAGTGGATTCTATAGAATCCCCATCTACTATGCACCATGTGGAGATATCCAAAACACCTACACATGTTCCTATTATGATTATTCCAAATAAACCATAGATAATTTAATGATAGGTTCCTTGAATCCCTACTCCTATTACTCCTACTAATTCTTTACGACCATAGAGTCCTATTTTACATACATAGAGTGTCATTAATATTATAGTGATAGATATTGAACCTACATGTGTTCCTTAGTAATGTCATAAGATTATTATACTAGGTTAATAGTGGGGAGATATCTATAGCCATCATAAGATGATCTTTCCTTTTCAAATATTCCAAAAATATCAAAAAAATCAAAAACATTCCAAAATACCAAAAAAATAAAAAACATTCAAAAATCCAAAAAAATGTTCAGCACCTACATGTTCTCCACATTGGTACTTATATCAATTTTCAAATTTCTCCATATATATTGAGGGAATGCTTTTTAAGCATGTTCTACATACTTACATAGTTTTCTAAATTAGCCAAAGTACATAATTATAAGATTTAAATTCATGGTTATGGCATAATTTTATATATTAGTACCATTGTTATATGTAGTTTTATTACAAGACATAGTTAAGTTGCATATGATATGTAATTTTTTCCTAATATTGTGAAATCCAAATCAGCTTTAGAATCTAAAACTCTTTTATGTACTAATACCTAGGTTGGACTTTTAAAGACTTTATTGAGCTAGTCTATTGCAATAGTTGGTTCACATTTTGGTATGGTTGAGGTGATTAAATTATTCAATCATGCTAGGCTTTTAAGTGGGAATTAATTGTATCATCCAACCTCACTAAGTTATAAGTATCATTGGGTTACATGGTTAAGAAATCTCAACTACCAGGTGGAAACTCTCTCTCTCTCTCTCTCTCTCTCTCTCTCTCTCTCTCTCTCTCTCTCTCTCTCTCTCTCTCTCTCTCTCTCTCTCTCTCTCTCTCTCTCTCTCTCTCTAAATAAATAAATATATATATATATGCACTTTCAATATTTATCTATTTTTTCATAATATTAGTTTCAAAACCTTATAATGATACATATTTTTCAAATCAACTTGCCAATAGGTAAGGTGATTGCATCAACACATTGGTGTACCTATGAACCTTGCTCTTTCAATTTCAATATATTTCAAGTACTTTCAATTCCAGATTATATATACTAATTATATATTATAACATGCTCTTGGTTATAGGTCAGTCACCAAAAAAGTACTTGAGTTGGGCACATTCAAAGACAAGGTGTGTTATACACACCTAGGTACACATTCCTTTTCTTTAAACTAACAATTTCATTGCTAGATTAAAGGTAGGGAAAATTTAGACAATATTTATAGATTATGTAGCACCTCAGTCTTGTACACTTGGAAAACTCAAACCTTGGTTGTTCTTATTAGTTATGGACCTTTCACACTTCTACAAGTCTTGCATCTTCTCTATCTTATGCCTCTTTACTTATATCTTAGTCTATCCAGTCTTATGTTGATGACCTAGGCCTTTTATCTTGCCCAAAATGCTTAAAATGTATTTATCTTCCATATCTATCAGTTTTAAACCTATACATACTTTCATGCTCCCTGAACACTAATGTTTGGGACAAACACTAGCATCAATGTTAGTGTCCTAACCTGATGTAAGTGTCTAGTGTGATAAAATCATCTATTTTGAAAGTGAAACATATCCTAATGGTCAGTTTAAGTGATTTAATGTGAGTTACTTATCCAAAGGGATTGATATAAATATAAGATCAACCCTCATTCATTCTTCACCTAGAAATATGGGAGGAAAACCTAGAAAAGACCAAAAAAGACAAAAGTAACTTATCAAAAGCACTTTATTAAGAATTTAATTAAACAAAGCTTCCCTGTTTACATACTAATTATAAGAATAACACATCTACAAGTTTGAAGTATTAAAGGAGCAACCTAAGAGCCTAATTTACAAAGGTACAAATTAGGTCACTATTGTACCTACTTTGCACATATTGCATGATTCATAGACAATCCAACATGTAGGTGAGAACTACATCAATTTGAGGCCCTCTTATGAGTGTTGGCTATGTAGGAAGCACTCACTAATAGAGGGGTCTTTGGGTTCAGCTCGACACCATGTGCTTACTAACCTATTTTCCCCAAGGTCACTATGAAGATGAAGAACTCTGGTTTTATAAATTCATTAGGAGCAACAGTCCACAACCCAATAGGAATACACCAAGGTTAAGGTGAAGACAAACCTAGATAATAGCATTTATGTAACCATCCTAGGCTGACATTAGTGTCCAGGGCTCTAGAAGATTCAAATCTAGAATCTGACAACTATTCCAAAATCATCTTCCATCTATTTTCTTCCTATTCTAGATCTAACACTATGTTAGTATCAAAATCAACTAAGTATATTACTTATTTATCACTTTCATGTATAGCTTAGTAGTACTTTCTATATTTATCCCATTCTCAGTATAAAAAACCCAATTTCTGTTTAATTTTGAGTTTAACACCCAATTAAGATGTTATATATATATATATATATATATATATATATATATAATTATCACCCTTGTGAATTATCATTTCTATAGGATTAACCCTATTTATACTCAAAATTAGGATCTTCATCCATTTTAGGGTTAAATAAGTGAAGGTAACCTTGAGAATTGCCTCTTTGGTGGAGATTGTTATTGAAGATTTTGTGTTGGTTGTGAGATATCATTAATTGTGATCTTAGATTCATTCTTCCTTTCATTTCATTTTATCTTATAATTTGGTTTTCTTTGAAAATTAGCATTTGAAGAAGAAGGAACATTTGAAGTATATTTGAGTTTATTCAAAGTAAGAAATTTGACTTCACCTCTTTAATTGTATGGAATAATTCATCAAAATGTTTGAGCTTATAAAAAAAAATTCCTCTTGGAGTGGAGATAGAAAAATTTAGGTGAAGATATCTTGGAGCTCACTCTCTACCATTTGATTTGTCATTTTTGCTAGCATAGTCTTGTATCTTAGAACATATTCATTGATTTTTTCATTACACCCTTGTTTGAGCTTTTCTATTTGAGCATATGATATATTTTCACCAATGTTGATAGAAAAGTGTGTTAAAAAATAAATTATTAATTGACTAAAATACTTTACTTATTGAATAGGAATATCATGAAACCATCTAAGAGCATATTCTTGAGACTTTTTAGAAGGAGCTTTATAACCAATTTGTCAAGATGATTCAATTGATTGGGAAGCAAGATGTAAGGCCTTAAAATCTCAAATTAGGCAACCAAATAAATAATTTGGAGCTTACCAAAACTCCTAATACTACCCTTCATAATCAAATAGATTTCCACCTTAGCATAATAGTCAAGGGAGAGGACAAGTTCACCCTAATTTCAATAGGCCATCTAATGTTTATGTTCCAAATTTTTCTCCCACTAAAAGATCCATAGTTCCAGGCCATAGTAACTTGGTTAAAGGAGAATAATAGTAGACTCAAGGATAATACATAAATGCCAATTATGGTGAAGGAAACACATTGTTAGCTCAAGGAGGGCCTACTCCTCACTTGATAGCAGAAGATGAGAGATTCATACAAGTAGAATCAAATGGAGAGTATGGAAATCAAAGAGTGAGCTTGGAAAACTTATAATTAGAGGATAGACTTATCTTCAATCAAAGCACTTCAATTAAAACCAACACAATGTCAAAGAGAAGAGCTTGGTGAGATGTTAAATATATGGATACAAGTTGAAACAATCCTCCTTCAAGGGAAAAAGGTGTGAATACAAATGTGAAAGCCTCTACAAGTTCTACACCTCTTCAAAATTAAACTTGGGAAGGGTAACTCAATCTTCATTGCCTCAAACTCAAGGTACCTCATTGCCTTCAAGAATGTAATAAAAGTTTATTGTTTCTTCTTTGAATATCATTAACTCTTTGAAGAGTATATATACAAGCATATATATTTGGGAAGTACTCCAAATGCCTAATCAAAAGGAGTTACTCCAAGAGTAGATATCCTAACTCCATATCAGTCCCCAAATAGTCTATCATGGTGGTGTATCCCTCACAAATGCACCTACCCATATTGTTGAACCTTCCACCAAATCTGAAAAGCCTCCACTTTTCTACCTTACCCTCAATATGGGAGACAAACTAATCCATAATTGTAATGTGGATAGTGGGGCAAGCACTTCAGTTATGCTTAGGCTAGTTACATACAAGTTGGGATTAATATATGAGCCATATAGCAAAGGAGTTTTGCATCTTTATGGAACACCAGTCAAGTCAATAGGGCTTATCAAAAGTTTTAAAATTTTCTTACATGACTACCCAAGTTTTCCAATTTTACAAGACATATTGGTGGTGGATCTATTTGCACACTTTTCTATTTGCTTATCAAGAGATTTTACCACAAAAATAGGAGGGAATGTTTCTACTAATTGGTATTTCTTATCTTTCAAAATGAGGAATAGAGCTAATGTGATAATTATAACACAACCATTAGCCAATTTTCACATTGAATGTGGAAGCTAGTTATAATTTGAATTACACTATCAATGAGCAAGAGGATCATGCTATAGATGATGGATCATCTTCAAAACCTTAAGGTATTTCTAATATATTTTTAGATTAATATGGTGTTGAAACATATGAGTATAATCCTTATGCTTTCATGGAAGAGACAGACCTTGGCACATACATTATTCAAGATGGGGGTGATGAAAATTTTGAGGTAAGTCTTGATGGTCCTCTTTAAAAAGATACAAAAATTAACTATCATATTCATATGTATGATAATGATAAGTATATAAGTATGATATATAATGATAATGAGGAAAATGAGGCAATTTTGACTTCCCAAGATGAAGGAGTTCATAAGTGTGATAGCCATGAAGAAGAGGATGATTTATGGTAGTGGTTCCATTCAATAGTTCAAGAGTTTGAACAAGTAAGTAAGGTAGTTATCCCTCAAAATAAGTATGAACTTGATTATAAGGTCATTGGTGGACTTATTAAACATGACAAAGAGGTTCAAGACACTATCAAGTAGGTTTTAGTATTGGAAGAGTTTATTCAAACCAAGGCAAAAGTTTGTGTAGTTGAGGAGTAGACTAGGTCTCAATTTGATGTTGAGTCACTTGTAAACATGTTTGGCCAGTAAAAAGACAAGTATGATGTACCTAGACATCAAGCACATCATGTTATAGATGAAGGTGAGGTTGAGACAACTCCCATGACTCCTAAGAAGTAAGATGAGAAGCAATAAAATAAAATCAATGAAATCACTAAGATTTCACTGTCAAGTGGACCTCAAGGAGAGCTAAAAGGGCTATTCAATGGAGTTTCAAGTGATCAAATTGCAATAAGCAGAGGTCTCATGAATGTTAAGTCCTTTGATCATCTTCACAAGCAAATGTTTTTTTACAAACATCCATCATATGGTGACTTATTCTCATGGACCAGATGTGACTCAAGAAACATCCCTTTTTATCCTAGTTGAAGTAAGATAAAGTCTTTCATCACCTCAAACATGTTTTGAGGTCTATACATAGTAGGTTAGGTGTATTGTTTGAGTATTTTTTATGTGGCTTTCCCTAAATTCTTTAAGCATAGTGTGTGTTTCCTTCTTGTTGTGTGTTTAGTATGAGTTTAAAGTCTTTAGAATGCATGTCAATTCATATTGTAGTGTAATATTGATTCCATAGCTCAATATAAGGAGAAGGTTACTAGTCCATTAGCATTTTAGGCATGTTACCCCTATGAATCACCAAGAATGTTGATAAAATTTTGACCCCAAGTTAAAATTGGTCACCCATTCTAGGTTGAAACTTTATAGGGTTTTCAAATCTTTGTCATAGTCTTTTTATGGTCTCAAGTGGTCCTAAATAGTCCCATATGGTCACATGTGTCCTTGTCTAGTCTTCTCTAGAGTTTGGACTTATGTTCACTTATCTAGTCCTATTGTCAAGTACAAGATCTTGGAATGGTAAAACATAGTCAAAAGTTTAATATAGTTCAAATTCATTATAAAAGGTTATTAAGGTGTATTTAATGTCATATTATCATGCACTAACCTTTATTTGACTCTTATATGCAAAAAATCACATTTAACCACCTTTTGACCCATGTAGAAGAGTTAGATGTACCATCCCAAGAAGATAATGCTTCAAAAAGATTATAAAAGTCCTTGATGTTAGATAGTGGTCAAATAATGTTTAGGGATAGTCAGTGTCTAATAGTATCTATAGTTTAATGCCTAAACTTGGTAAAAGGATACTTTACAAGCACTTGCACAGTCATGCAGTATTAATTTTTAGTTGTAAATGGTTTTTTAGTGTCCTTGGGCTCCCTAAAATAATTTTCCATCTTTGAACCAATTTTTAGGTTGAACTAACACTCCAGACAACTTTTATCCTCCATCATTTCCTTCATAAGCTCAAGAAGGCAAATTTGAACTAAATAGTATGGCTGAGAGAGAGAGAGAGAGAGAGAGAGAGGATATAAAAATTTGGACATTTTTAGGGGTCTTAGTAAGATTTAAATTACTATTATTGGTTTTTATATTGGTGGCCCCTCATTTATGAACAATTGTTAAGAGTGACAGTAGGTCAATATGGCTTATCCATCTGAGAGGGGTTTGTTCTTGTACTTGTTTTTCCTCTTTATTAATTGATAGAGAGGAATGGTTTTTATGGTGGTTTGTATATTTCAGATATCTTTCTTTAATGGTGGTTTCATCATCCAACTCATCTCCATGAAGTGTCTTCACTTAGATGAATAATTTCTTGGTATATAAGTTATTTCAGACAATCTTGTTGCAAGTTCATGTTTCCTTTTCATGGTGGTCACTCTAAGATATTTATAATGCTTCATTTTTCATGTAAGTTTGTTTAAAATATGATTTTCATTGATTTAAAAAGGTATGTATGTCAAAAGGGACATTATGAGCATGTCATGAATGTCAAAAGGGAGATTATGGATGTCATTGATGCTCAAGGCTGAGTATGGTGAATTAAGGATTGAAATAAATTATATTAGAAGTCAAGGATGACTAAAATTCTTATGTGCATGAATTAAAGTCATCTAGTTCCTCATATTACTCATATAGACATTTCGGGTCTATAGAAGAAAAGATGAGAAGGCATTTTACTAACATCATCATTGCCCCATGTGAGTAAGTATGGGGGAACTAGTCACATGGTTGTGATCACATTAGTCCCTAGTTGTTATGTGCCATATTTTAAGACATGTGATGAAGCACAATTAAAGATATGGGCATGCAAAGTTGGTTACTCAAACAAAAATCACTAAGTTTTTACACTTAGCCAAATATGCAAAAAGGTTTAATAGAGCCAAGTAAGCATATTGATGAGGTTGAAGTTTGCACATATGGAGGTTCAAGGATAAAATAATCAAATGGTTTTGCTCATTCTTATGCCTAATTTTTATGTGCTAAATTTTAGGTCATGTGATTTAGTGAGATAAAAGATATGCTTGGGCAAAGTTGGGCTCCAGGGCATTTTGACAATGTTTTCCAACACGGTCAAATTTGTAGGTTGTAAGAAAAAGCTCATAAAGAATTTTTATGAAGACATTTCTTACATAATGAATGATTTAGGAGAATATGGTTATATGGATTGAATCCACCATGTAAGAGGATCATATGCACTAAATTATAGGTCATCTGACTAAATTCAAAAAGAGTTATACGAGATCAAAGTTGGCCTTCCAAGCAAGTTTGAGGCATTTCTAGCTATGTGGCAGAATAAGCTCAGTGAGAAGATTAATGGAGTTATATCTTGCATGCATGAAATATTCAAAAATAATTGAGCATGTGGGTTTGTTCACTTTCATGCCTAGTTTATATGGTTTAAATTTTAGATCAAGTAGTTGAGCAAAGTAAAAGATATGAAGGTGCAAAATTAGCCTTCTAGGCATAATTGAGAAGGTCCCCATACTTACACAAATATGCACAAGGTAAATTTCAATCAAGTATCGAAGAGATCAACAAATCACGTTGGCTCCAAGATGTCAAGATGAAGTAAGATGAGGATAGGTGGTTGAAGTTTAAATTTTGATCAATGGGTAACACTTATTCATATGTTAAAGATCTAATGAAGCATAAGCAAAGTCAATTTGTTAAAGGGAACTCTACTAGTGATAAGTGTCACAATCATGAAGCTTATATAGTAAATTGATAGTATTGTTTAAAGTCAAATCATCAACAAGCAATGCGAGGATGCCAAGTGTCTCAATAGTGGGAACTAACAACAATGTATAAAAGTAATCTATTAATACCAAGTGTCACATTCTCAATGGCTAAGCATAGATAAATATCAAGATTATCAAAAGATCTGATAGTGAGTGAAAGATCATATAAAGGATATCCAACAAAGTGAGTAGACTCATATGAGATTAAGTGCTTGATATTTAATGAGATAGTGGTGAGTTAAAGATTGAGCAAGTTTGATAATATTGATGAAGTGTAAGTGATCCAAAGACCCAGGAAGCAACAAGATGGAATGAAGAGCTTGATGTTTAACATCTAGATAGAGATAAATATCATGCATCTTTGGAGATCTAATGGTATGCATAAGCTCAAATCAGGAAGATCAATGGATGCATTTTAAAGTTGACAAAGTTAAAGTTTAGAAGCATACAAGGATCTAATGAAAAGTGTAACCTTATCAAAGATTGATCGAATGGACATGATTTAAAGATGAGAAAATTGAATATGGATCATCATATCGTGGCACCAAAGATAAGATCAAAGGTCAAAATTCAAAGTTATGATCAAACTAATGATCAAGCATTAGAACATGTAGGAACTTACAATCAAGCCCCATATTATGATATATATAATGATATTGATTGATGTAACCTATCAAATCTATGTAAATGTGCATGTTCGTCAAGATCAGATCCTAAGATTTGTTAAAGATAGAAAAAGACCAAGAATCATGGTGGTGGAGCATGAGTTCTAGGCACAAGAAACTTGCAGTTCAAGAAATTGAAATTGTGTTTAGAACAAAGCATGATGTGTTCTATTCCAAGTGTGAACACATAGAAGATATAAAGACCTAGACCAAAATGCTATATGGATGACATCTATGATACAATAATTTATTGTTGGAGTAATTGGAACTGTGTCATATATAAGAATATATAGACACATGTAGAAGTGCAAAGAGAATGAGTTGTTGTTGATGAATTATGTTGAACAAAAAATATATACATAGAGGAGCAGAGTGAAAGAGAGATGAAGTGTGTTGATTAAAGATAAATATAGACATAGAGACATAGGGGCAGAGATAAATAAAGGCATAGAGAGATAATGTGTAGAGCACAATTAGTTACAGATTAGACTTGTAATAGAGATAATAGAGTTAGATTCATTTTATGAATCTATTTTATAAACTAGAGTTGTAGATCCATATATCTGATTGGTTGGTGCCAATAGACAAATTGAGTTAGTGCTTAGTTAAAGGATTGGTGTCTCCTTAGGGTTGGTGCCCTTAAACATTGTAACTATTGAAGTTTAGCTAAGTTGGTGCTTAGATTAGGGATTGGTGTCTCCTTAGGGTTGGTGCCCTTAAAATTATAACTAATGAGGTTTATGAGTGAGACTTTGATTTGTGAGGTTGGATTAGAAAAATAGACTCTAGCAGTAATTCTCACCATGGGTTTTCCCTTTAGGTTTGCCACATAAATTTGGTGTCATGATAATTTGTGTGTGTGATCTTTACATATTTTATTTGACTTTCATATATCTTCTAATCTACATTAAAAGTATTTAAAATTTTGATTTTAATTGATATATCGATTCACCCCCCTCTCAGTATCGAGTCGTGTTCCAATAATTGGTATTAGAGCCCTAGTTCCTTGAAAGAAGCTTAATTAGCTTAGGTAGATCTTGGAACATTAAACACAAATGGATAGTCAAGAAATATCTTCATTAAATAAAGCACCTCTCTTTAATGGATCAAACTATGCATTATGGAGTATAGGAATAGAAGCATATTTATCCTCATTAGAATTTAATGTATGGATGTTAGTTGTAAATGGATATATATATATATATATATATATATATATATATAACTCCCAATGATCAGGGTTCAAATAAGGCATATGAGAGCAATTCCAAGGCTAAGAATGCTATTCTTTGTGGATTATCAAAATCTGAGTTTATTAAAGTGATGCATTGTCAAAATGTACAACACATGTGGAACAAGTTAAAGATCATCTACGAATGTGATGACAATGTAAAGTAGGCCAAATTAAAAACATACAGAGGTATGTTTGAAATTCTTAAAATTATTGAAGAGAAGATTGCAGACTACCTCCTCAGGGTAGATGAAATAGTCAATGCAATAAGAGGCCTTGGAGAAGAAATGAACAAATCAATAATTTTCAAAAAGGTCCTAAGATCTTTTCCATCAAGATATGATTATAAAATCTATACAATAGAGGAATCAAGAGATCTAGATAAGCTTACTATAGATGGGTTGCATGGAAAATTCACTACTTATGAGATGAGAATGGGAAAATCAGATACTTCCAAGAGAAAAGATGCATTCAAAGCATGAAAAATGAGAAGCATCTACATATGAATCTGAGGACATTGATGAAAAAGAATCTAAATTTATCAAAAGATTGAAAAGATGATCTAAAAAGTAAAGAAGTAAGTTACCCTTTAAATTCTTTAACTATGGTAAAGTAGGACATTTTGCTGCTAAATTCCCTTATGAGAAAAAGGATAACTCTAAGCAAGAAGAGGATGGAAAAATAATCAAGCCCCACTATCCGAAAAAAAGGAACTACTTTAAAAATAATCAAAGCTTGTATATAAGAGAAGATAGTGACTCATTGAATGATAGTGATAGTCATATGATGACCATGACTATACCTTTATGGCTGAGGGAAATTAATCCCTATTCATGGCATTAGGATCAACTTATGTGTAACTAGATCAAGAAGTTGAAGAATCTGATGAAGAAAAGGCAGGAGAAGTGAAGCTTGAAAGTGAACTTATATGTGCTCTAGATGAGATTGATACGCTTAGAAAAGAGAACTCAAGGAAAAAGAAGCTTGGACAAAAAAATTGAAAAACTTTCCAAAAGTCTTGAAAGATATGATCAAATGATAGTAAGCCTTAAGAATCAGGTTGAAGAGGCTATAATAATAGATGTAGTCAAAATTGAACTATAATATAAATATGATGAGTGTATGAGACTAGAAGCAAAGATAGTGGCTTTGAGAAAAGAGTTTTAAAATACTAAAGAACAAATATACAAAGGTCTAAAGCTAAAAATAGGATCAGACATTCTTGATGAATTGATCAGCTCTCAAAAGTCATCAAAAGGAAAATCCGGTCTTGGTTATGAAAAGGGAAAAAGTTCCATAACTAGTACATCTATTAAGTTATATGACAATTTCAAAATAGCAAGATTAGGATCAAAGAAGGCGAAAGGTTGCAAAGATACAAATACAAACACAAGAAATATTAATGTGAAGAAATCCAAAGTTGAAAAGAAGCTTGAGGAAAGGAAAAAGAATAATGAATCCATCTCTGCAAACTCAAAGCAGATGTAGAAGACAAAGTTAGTTGATGTAGATAGTTACACAAGGGTAAGGAACTTAAAGAAGCAAGAGTTGAGAATAACTCTCCATCCTATACAAATAAAAGCTATGACTAGGTATTCCTCATTTTTCTATGGTTACTATTATAATTGTAATCAGTTTGATCATAAGGCTATTAAATGTAGAGTAGTATCTAAAAGGAAAACAATCTTTGTAATAAAAAAATTCATCTGAACCCTTGTTAGATGCAAATGTAATGTGCTATAATTGCAATAATTTTGGTCACATAGCTAAACATTTTAGAACAATCATTGTAAGATCAAAAGTTCAAAGTAAGAATAAAGGCATGCCTCCTAATGTGAATAAAGGTTCATAAGTCTCTAAAAAAGAAAAAAAATTGACATTTAAGAAACCCAAGCATGTATGGAAAGTGAAAGATCAAGCCATGATGGAGAATGCTATAGAGGTTGGAGAATGCAAATATCTCTTAATGTCTACTCATTTTGAAGATGAAAATACAAATCTCATGGATAAGTCCAAAGTGCTAGCTGAGGATAATTATGAGGTATGTACAGATTTAAGTGAACATCTTGTTGTTACTGAGCAAGTTTCATGCATAAAACATTAGAATTTTGTGCTTAGTGATGAGATTTTGAGTTTTAAGGAAGATTCATTAGATGAAAGGTATGTCATGGATCCATATTGTCTCCATATATTGTTAATCCAATCTCATAAGAAAAGGAGAACAGTGTAGTGGATGAGCATGTTATTTCTCTCAAGCCTACGAAGAAGAAGAATAGAAAGCACAAGATGACCAAGGAGGAGAAATAATAGGAGGAGTTATGGGAAAATCCTAGTTTCACATTGTTATAGGACATTATGAAGTAATGTGTCTCTAAATATGCTTCTTAAGAGACCCCTTTTCAATGGAGAAGCAAGTGTTCTTTGCTATAAATGATAATTTAAGTAGGTTGTGATAATGGCTTTATCAAACCAAGTCAAGTGTTGTGTATGTAGTGTCTACAGGGATAGAATGAATGTTTCAATATGACATAATGATATTAAAATACATCGCATATATATATGGTCTGCAGATTCATTTGGCATAAGGGTTCAATTGTAAGAAACCCTTGACATTCTATATCTTGGGTTATGCAATGAGTTAGGTCACCAAACTTGGTGTACTTTTGTAATATGATGATATACATGTGTTAAATGAAGTTATGTTGTGTTATAGGTAGTCCCTTGATGTAATTATGGAGCATGTAGTTAGGGGAGCTAAATCAAAAAGCATTAATAGCTTGAGAAGCTATGCATAGTGTAAGGGGGAGCTAGATTATCTAATCTATTAGGATCAAGAAGGCTTAGTGTAGAGGAACTTTGTAATTGGGCAGGTCCTAGGATCAAAAGATTATATAGTTGAGACTAAGAGAGAAGGTTATTAAGCCTGTATGGAAGCTCCTACATCACATCACTAGATACTAGTGGTGATAGAGCATAAGTCCAAGGAGAGGACCATAAAATCTTTATTAAATCCCTCGAAGAAGAAGAAGAAGAAGAGAAAAGGCAACTCAAGTATGTATGTTGTGCAAATTTCTAATGAGTTAATTGTTATAAATTCTTAGACAAACTCCTTTATCTAATAAATGGGGAGAACATTTTGGACAAACTGTCAGAAAGAGTTCCATTTTCATTGATGTCAAAGGGAGATAAAAAGTACAATGCACTCTATGGGAGAAAAATAGCAAATGCTCTTTTCAAAAGTTTAGAGAAAAAGTACACATGTCAAAGAGGAAGTAGAGCAAGTATCCAAGTTGAGATTAAGAAAATGTGTCATTGCCTAAAGGGGATCAAGTATAGTATGAAGAACTTTAGTTCATACACATTAGAAGCTAATGTAAGCAATTCTAGAGAAAGAACAAAATATTGTAAGATTAGAGAATTTAGTTTTCTATCAATGATAAAGGAGGAGATTGTTGGAAATATTATTGTCATTGATGTCAAAAGGTATGGATGTCAAAAGGGACTTTATGAGCATGTCATTGATGTCAAAAGGTAGATTATGGATGTCATTGATGCTCAGGGCTAAGTATGGTGAATTGAGGATGTGCAAGGAATTCTATCAAAGGTCAAGGATGATTGGAGTGCTTATGTTCATGAGTAAAAGTCATATGGTACCTGATATTGATCATTGAGACATTTGGGTCTACAGAATAAAAGATGAGAAAGCATTTTTCTGACATCACCATTCCATGTTTGAATGAGTATGGGGGATCTAGTCACATGGTTGTGATCACATTAGTCCCTAGTTGTTATGCACCAGATTTGAAGACATGCGATGAAGTGCAGTTGAAGATATGGGCATACAAAGTTGGATACTCAGATAAAAATCACTAAGTTTATATACTTAGCCAAATTTGCAAAAAGGTTCAATAGATCTAATTAAGAATATTGATGAGGTTAGTGTTTGCACATATAGAGGTCTGAATATAAAATGATCATATGGGTTTATCCATTCTTGTGCCTAGTTTCTACATGTTAAATCTCAAGTCACATGAATTAGTGAGATAAAAGATATGCTTAAGCAAATTTGGGCTCTAGGACATTTTGAAAGTGTTTTCCAACACTTATCAAATTTGTAGGTTGAAAGAAAAAGCTCAAAAGGCATTTTTATGAAGACATATCTTACATGAATGAAGGCTTTAGGATTAGATGGATATATGGATGGAATCCCCATGTAAGAAGATCATATGTGCTAAATTGTAGGTCATCCAACCAAATGAAACAAGATTTATAGAGAATAAAAGTTGGCCTTCCAAGCAAGTTTGATGCATTTCTATCTCTGTGGCAGAATAAGCTTAGTGAGTTGATTAATGGATTTATATCTCACATGTGTGAAGGACTCAGAAAGAACTGAGCATATGGGTTTTTTCACTTTCATGCCTTATTTATATGGTTCAAATTTTAGACTAAGCAGTTGAGCGAAGCAGAAGATATGAAGGTGCAAAGTTAGCCTTACAAGCATAATTGAGAAGGTCCCCATACTTAGACAAATATGCACAAGGTAAATTTTGAGCAAGTCTCAAAGAGATCAATGAATCACATTGGCTCCAAGATGTCAGGATGAAGCGAGATGAAGATAGGTGGTTGAAGTTTAAATATCAATTAATGGTTAACACTTATTCATACATTGGAGATCTAATGAAGCTTAAGAAAAGTCAATTTGTTAAAGGGACCTCTAATACTGATAAGTGTCACAATCCTGAAGCTTACATAGTAAATTGATAATGTATTTTAAAGTTAAATCATCAACAACCAATGTGAGGATGACAAGTGTCTCAATAGTGGGAACTGATAGCAATGTATGGAAGGAATGCACTAACACCAAGTGTCACATTCTCAAGGGCTAAACAAAGGTATAGATTGAGCTTATAAGAAGATCTGATGGTAAATGAAAGATCATATAAAGGAGATCCAATAGATAAAGTGGAATTAGATGGGATTAAGTGCTTGATATTTAATGAGACAGTGGTGAGTTGAAGACCAAACAAGTTTGAGAAGATTGATGAAGTGTAAGTGATCTAAAGACTCAGGAAGCAATGAGATAGAATGAAGATCTCAATGTTTAATGTCTAGATAGAGATAAAGATCATGTATATTTGGAGATCCAATGGCACATGTAAGCTCAGATCAGGAAGATTGATGGATGCATTTTGAAGTTGACAAAGCTAATCTTTAGAAGCATATAAGGATCAAAAAAAGAGAATAAGCTTATTAGATATTGATCAAATGGACGTGATTTAAAGATGAGCAAATTGAATATGGATCATCAGATCATGGCACTAAAGTTAAGATCAAAATTCAAGATTCAAAGTTATGATCAAACTAACAGTCAAAGATTGGTACATGTAAGAACTTCCAGTCAAGCCCTACATTATGATACATATAATGAGATTGATCGATGTAACTAATCAAATCTATGTAAATGTGCATGTGCATCAAGATTAGATCATGAGATTTGCTAAAAGATAAAACAAGACCAAGAATCATGGCAGTGAAGCATGAGTTCTTTGAGTGGGAAACTTATAGTTCAATAAATTAGCACTGAGTCCATAACAGAGCATGATGTGTTATACTCTGAGTATGAACATAGAAGATATGAAGACCTAGACCAAAATGCTATATATAAGACATCTAGGATACAAGCATATGTTGTTAGAGCAATTGGAACTATGTCATATAGAATAATATCTAAACACATGTAGAAGTGAATAGAGAATGAGTTATTGTTGATAAATTGTGTTGAATAGAAAATATAGACACAAAGGAGCATAGTGAAAAAGAGATGAAGTGTATCAATAGAGATAAATATAGAGAAATATATAGAGGGGTAGAGAGAAAGAAAGACATAGAGAGATAATGTCCAAATCATAATCAGTTATAGATTAGACTTGTAATAGAGAGAACAGAGTTGGATTCATTTTATGAATCTATTTTATAAACTGAAGTTGTAGATCTATAGATCTAATTGGTTGGTGCCAACAGATAAGCTAATTCGGTGCTTAGTTAGGGGATTTATGTCTCCTTAGGGTTGGTGTCCTTAAACATTGTAACTAGTGAAGTTCAGTTGATTTGATGCTCAGATTGGGGATTGGTGTCTCCTTAAGGTTGGTGCCCTTAAAAGTGTAACCAATGATATTTGTCAATGAGATTTTGAACTATGAGGCTGGATTAAAAAAGTAGACTCTATCAGCTATTCTCACCATGGCTTTTCCCTTTAGGTTTTCCATGTATAAATCTGGTGTCATGAGAATGTATGTGTGATCTATGCATTTTTTATTTGACTTGCATATATATTTTAATTTGCATTAAAATTATTTAAAGAATTGATTTTAATTTATATACTAATTCACCCCCCTCTTATTATCTAGTTGTGTTCCAACAATTGGTATCAAAGCCTTGGTTCCTTGAAAAAAGCTTAATCAGCTCAAGTAGATCTTGGAACATTGAACACAAATGGCTAGTCAAGAAGGATCTTCATCAAATAAATCACCTCTCTTTGATGGATCAAACTATGCATTATGGACCATTAGAATGGAAGCATATTTATCCTCATTAAGTTTTAATGTATGAATATCAGTTGTAAATGGATATATAGCTCCTGCTACAACTCCCAATGATCAAGCTTCAAAGAATACATATGAGAGCAATGCTAACGTTAAGAATGTTATTCTCTGTGGATTTTCAAAATCTAAGTTTATTAAAGTGATGCATTGTCAAAATTCATAAAACATGTGGAACAAGTTGAAGATCATCTATGAAGGTGATGACAAGGTAAAGTAGGCCAAACTACAAACATATAGAGGTATGTTTGAAATTCTTAAAATGACGGAAGAAGACAAGATTGCAGACTACCTCCTCAGGGTAGATGAAATATTCAATGCAATAAGAGGCCTTAGAGAATAAATGAAATAATTAATCATTGTCAAAAAGGTCCTAAGATTTTTTTCCATCAAGATATGATTCTAAATTTTATACAAAAGAGGAAGTAAGAGATCTAGATAAGTTTATTTTAGATGAGTTGCATGGAACATTCATTGCTTATGAGATGATAATAGGAGAATCAGATACTTCCAAGAGAGAAGTTACATTCAAAGCATGCAAGCATGCAAAATTAGAAGCATCTACATTCAAATCTGAGGACATGGATGAAGAAGATACCAACTTTGTCCAAATATTGAAAAGAGAATCTGGAAATTACAGAGGTAAGTTACCCTTTAAATGCATTAACTATGGTAAAGTAGGACATTTCACTACTAAATTTCCTTATGAGAAAAAGGATAACTTTGAGCAATAAGAGGATGGTAAAATAATGAAGCCCCACTATCCCAAAAAGAATAACTTCTTTAAAAACAAGAAAATGTTATATATAAGAGAAGATAGTAACTCATTAGATGATAGTGATAGCTCATATGATGACCATGACTATGCCTTTATGGCTGAGGGAAATGAATCCCTATTCATGGCATTAGGATCAACTTATGTATATCTAGATCAAGAAGAAGTTAAACAATTTTATGAAGAAGAGGAAGGAGAAGTGAATCTTGAATGTGAACTCATGATAAGCTTAGAAAAGAGAACTCAAGGTAAAAGAAGCTTGGACAAAAAAATTAATAAACTATCCAAAAGTCTTGAAAGATATGATCAGATGATAGTAAGCCTTAAGACTCAAGTTGAAGAGGCTACAATAATAGAATATGTAGTCAAAATTTAACTACAATTCAAATATGATGAGTGTATGAGACTAGAAGTAGAGATAGTGGTTTTTAAAAAAGAGCTTGAAAAGACTAAAGAATAAATAGACAAAGGTTTGAAGCTAAAAAGAGGATCAGACATTCTTGATGAATTGATCAGCTCTCAAAAGTCATCAAAAGGAAAATCTATTCTTGGTTATGAAAATGGAAAAAGTCACATAACCAATACATCTGCTAAGTTATATGACAATTTCAAAATAGAAGGATCAGGAGCAAAGGAGAAAGCTTGCAAAGATACAAATATGAATACAAGCAATGTTGATGTGAAGAAAGCCAAAGATAAAAAGAAGCCTGAGGAAAGGAAAAAGAATAATGAGTCCATTTTTGTAAACTCAAGGATGATGTAGAAGACAAAGGTAGTTGATGTAGATAGTTACACAAGGGTAAGGAAATTGATAAGCAAGAGTTGAGAATAACTCTCCATCTTGCACAAAGAAAAGCTATGACCATGTATTCCTCATTTTTTTATGGTTACTATTAAAGTTGTAATTAGTTTGGTCATAAGTCTAGTGAATGTAGAGTAGCATCTAAAAGGAAAATAATCATTGTAAGCAAAATTTCATTTGTACCCTTATTAGATACAAATGTAATGTGTTATAATTTCAATAATTTTGGTTACATAGCTAAATATTTTAGAACAATCATTGTAAGATCAAAAGTGAAAATTAAGAAGAAAGGCATGCCTCCCAATGTGAACAAAGGTTCAAAAGTCTCTGAATAAGAGAAAAATGGGACATTTAATAAACCAAAGCATGTATGGAAAGTGAAAGACCAAGCCATGATGGAGAATGCTACAGAAGTTGGAGAATGTTAAGATCTCTTAATGTCTATTCATGTTGAATGAAAAGACAAATCTCATGGAGAAGTCCAAATTACATGTTGAGGATATTTTTGAGGTATGTACATATTTAAGTGAACATCTTGTTGTTACTGAGAAAGTTTCATGCATAAAACATTAGACTTATGTGCCTAGTGATGAGATTTTGAGCTATAAGGAAGATTCATCAAATGAAAAGGTATGGCATAGATCCATATTATCTCCACGTATTTTTAATCCAATCTTCAAAGAAAAAGAGAATAGTGTAGTGGATGAGCATGTTACTTTTCTCAAGCCTAAGAAGAAGAAGAAGAAGAAGAAGAAGAATAGAAAGCACAAGATGACCAAGGAGGAGAAGCAATATGAGGAATTATGGGAAACTCCTAGTTTCACATTTTTATAGGATATTGTGAAGTAAGGTGTCTCTATCTATGCTTCTTAAGAGACCCCTTTTTAGTGGAGAAGCAAGTGTTGTCTGCTACAAATGATAATTCAAGCAGGTTGTGATGATGACTTGATTAAACCAAGTCAAGTGTTGTGTATGCATTTCTATGGGGATAGAATGAGTCTTTAAATAGGAAATAATGAGATTGGAATAAATATTATATATATATATATATATATGGTTTGAAAATTCATTTGGCATAAGGGTTCAAATGCAAGAAATCCTTGACATTATATATCTTGGGTTATGCAATGAGTTAGGTCACCAAACTCTGAGAACATGTCTAAAATGATAATATACATGTGTGAAATGAAGTTATGGTGTGTTATAGGAAGTCCCTTGATGCAATTATGGAAAATGGAGTTAGGGGGAGCTAACTCAAAAATCATAAATAGCTTGAAAAGCTATGCATAGTGTAAGGGGGAGCTAGATTGTTCAATTTGTCAAGATCAAGAAGGTTGAGTGTAGAGGAGATTTGTAATTGTTTAGGTCTTAGGAATAGAAGATTATATAGTTGAGACTAAGAGAGAAGGCTATTAAGCTTCTATGGAAGCTCTTACATCACATCACTAGATACTAGTGACAGAACATAAGTACAAGGACAATACCATAAAAGCTTTATTAAATCCTTGGAAGAAGAAGAGAAAAGGTAACTCAGGTATGTATGTTTTGAAAATTTCTAATTAGTTGATGGTTTTAGATTCTTTGACAAACTCATTTATTTGATAAAGGGGGAGAAAATTTTGGACAAACAGTCAAAAAGAGTCCCTTTTTCATTGATGTCAAAGGGGGAGAAAAAGTGCAAATGTACTCTATGGGAGAAAAAGAGCAAATGCTCTCTACAAAAGTTTGGAGAGAAGTGCACATGTCAAAGAAGAAGCAGAGAAAGTGTCCAAGTTGAGATTAGGTAAATCTTTCATTGCATAAGGGGGATCAAGTATGGTATGAACAACTTCATTTCATACACAATAGAAGCTAATGTAAGCAATGCTAGAGAAAGAGTAGAATATTATAAGATTAGAGCATTTAGTTTTCCATCAATGATAAAGGGGGATATTGTTGGAAATATTATTATCATTGATGTCAAAAGGGACATTATGAGCATGCCATTGATGTCAAAAGGGAGATTATGGATGTCATTGATGCTTAGGTCTTATTATGGTGAATTGAGGATGTACAAGGCATTCTATCAGAGGTCAAGGATGATTGGAGTGCTTATGTGCATGAGTGGAAGTCATTCAGTTACTCATATTGATCATTTAGACATTTTGGGTCTATATAAGAAAAGATGAGAAGGCATTTTACTGACATCACCATTGCCATGTTTGAATGAGTATGGGGGAGTTGATCACATGGTTATGATCACATTAGTCCCTATTTTTTATGTGTCAATGTGAAGACATGAAAAGAAGCACAATTGAATATGTGGGCATGCAAAGTTAGCTACTCAAACAAAAATCACTAACTTTTTATACCTAGCCAAATTTACAAAAAGGTTTAGCATATCCAAGTATATTGATGAGGTCAGCATTTGCACATATGGAGGTTTGAGGATAAAATTATGATATGGGTTTGTTCATTTTTGTGCCTAGTTTCTAATTTTTAAATCCTAGGTCATGTGACATAGTGAGACAAAATATATTCTTAAGCAAAGTTGGGCTCCAAGACATTTTGACAGTGTTTTCCAATACTTAATTAAATTTCTAGGTTCTAAGAAGAAGCTTAGAAGGCATTTTTATGAATACATATCTTATACAAATGAAGGCTTTATGATAAAATGGATATATGGATGGAATATCCCATGTAAGAGGATCATATATGCTAAATTATAGGTCACCTAACTAAATGAAACAAGAGTATCCATGATCAAAGTTGGCCTTCTAGGAAAGTTCGAGGAATTTTTATGGCAAAATAAGCTTAGTAAGAAGATTAGTGGATTTATATCTCACATTCATGAAGGATTAATAAATAACTAATCATATAGGTTTGTTCACTTTCATGCCTAATTTATATGGTTCAAATTTTAGATGAGGCAATTGAGCGAAGTAGAAGATATGAAGGTACAAAGTTAGCCTTCTAATCATAATTAAGAAGGTCCCCATACTTAGACAAATCTACACATGGTAAAGTTTGAGCAATTATCGAAGAGATCAATGGAGCACATTGGCTCCAAAATACTAGGATGAAGTGAGATGGAGATAGGTGGTTGAAGTTTAAATCTTGATCAATGGTTAATGCTTATTCATACGTTGGAGATCCATTGAAGCATAAGCAAAGTCAATTTGTTAAAGGGGCCTCTACTAGTGATAAGTGTCAAAATCATGAAGCTTGCACAATAAATTGATAGTGTAGTTTAAAGTTAAATTATCAATGAGCAATGCAAGGATGCCAAGTGTCTCAATAGTAGGAACTGATAATAATGTATAGAAGGAATGCACTAATGCCAAGTGTGACATTCTTGAGGGCTAAGCAGAGATAAAGATCAAGCTTATCATAAGATCTGATGGTGATCAAAATATCATATAAGGGAGATCTAATAGAGCGAGTAGACTCAGATGAGATTAATTGCTCAATATTTAATGAGATAATGGTGAGTTAAAGATCAAGAAATTTTAAGAATATCAATGAAGGGTAAGCAATCTAAAAACTTAGGAAGCAATGAGATGGAATGAAGAGCTCAATGTTTAACATCTAGATAGAGATAAATACCATGCATCTTTGGAGATCCAATGACACACATAAGCTCAGATTAGGAAGATCGATGGATGCATTTTAAAGTTGATAAATCTAGAGTTTAGAAGCATACAACGATCCATTGAAGCACATAAGCTTATCAAAGATTTATTAGTTGGATGTGATTTAAATATGAGTAAATTAAATATGGATCATCAGATCATGACACCAAAGATAATATCAAAAGTCAAAATTTAAAGTTATGATCAGACTAACAATCAAGCATTAGAACATGCAAAAACTTACAGTCAATCCCTATATTAAGATATAGATAATGAGATTGATCGATGTAACCAATAAAATATTTGTAAATGTGTAGGTGCATCAAGATCAAATCTTGAGATTTGTTAAAAATAGAAAAAGACCAAGAATCATGGCAGTGAAGCATGAGTTCTAGGCATAGAAAACTTATAGTTCAAGAAATTAGAACTGAGTCCCAAATAGAGCATGATGTGTTACAGTCTAAGTGTTAACATAGATGATATGAAGACCTATAACAAAATGCTATATTTATGACATCTAGGATACAAGCATATGTTGCTAGAGTAATTGGAACTATGTCATATAGAATAATATCTAGACACATGTAGAAGTATAGAGAGAATGAGCTATTGTTGATGAATTATGTTGAATAGAAAATATAGACACAAAGGAGGAAAGTGGAGAGATATGAAGTGTGTTGAATAGAGATAAATATATACATGGAGATCGAGGGGTAAAGAGAAAGAAAAGCATAGAGAGATAATGTGCAGATCATAATCGGTTACATATTAGACTTATAATAAAGAGAACAAAGTTGGATTCATTTTATGAATCTATTTTGTAAACTAGATTTTTAGATCTATAGATATGATTGGCTGGTGCCAATAGACAAGCTAAGTTGGTGCTTAGTTAGGGGATTCATTTCTCCTTAGATTTGGTGTCCTTAAACATTGTAACTAGTGAATTTCAGCTAAGTTGGTACTCATATTGGGATTGGTGTCTCCTTAGGGCTGGTTTCCTTAAAAGTGTAACCAGTGAGGTTTATCACTGAGACTTTGAACTATGAGGTTGGATTAGAATAGTAGACTTTAGTAGATATTCTCACTGTGGTTTTCCCCTTTAGGTTTTCCACGTATAACGCTGGTGTCATGAGAATTTGTGTGTGTGTGATCTCTACATATTTGACTTGACTTATATATATATCTTTTAATTTGCATTAGAAGTATTTAAATAATTGATTTTAATTGATATACTGATTCACCCCCCTCTCAGTATCTAGTTGTGTTCCAAGGGTCTCATTTTCATGTATTCCATGTTATTTTGTTTGAGATATATCTTTGGTTCAAATTCTTCAAGTGTGTTTGCTTTTGGGAACATGGTCTATGTTTGATCATTATATTATATGTTTGATTGTCAAAAAGGGCTCAATTACCAATGATACATCATGGTATAATTTTTTTAGACCTTATTGCACCATTGGAAGTATTAAGAGATCAAGATAGGAGTCCAAATGCACACTTTCTAATGAAGTCATAAGTGTTTCCTTCATATGCAGTTGTATGGATTGTAAAGATAAATGGGAGATGATCAAAGTTATAAACTAGATTTGATACATACTTTCATGTAATATAATTGCTTAAATTGACTAGATGTTCTAAAAGAGACCCACGTACTCTATATAGATGGTTGAGTGACATATAGGTCCATACATACTAGTTGGAGTTATTAGAAGGTAGATTGATACTTATCATAAGCTCTGTGATATAATTAAAAAGTGATAAGGAGATGTGAAGTGGTTTGATAAGTTTGAAAATCTCAAAACTCAAAGAGCTTCATAAAGTGGCTTGGTAGCCTTACACAGTCAAGTAGTGACCTATAGGCCCTAAGCCTATAGGTCCTCATTTTAGACCAACTCAACATCAAACCAACACTATAATAAGCTCATACAAAATATTAAACCTCAAGGTATATGAGTACAGGTGATGTAACACATCAAAGAACACCTAAGAGATACTAGGCCACTTCAAAAGCCAATAAGGGTCAAAGAAACTAAATACACGGTCAAATCAACATTTACAAGACTGTGTACAAATTGTATATGGGACCAAGTAATAAGTAGCTTGAAAACACTCTTAATATGTTAGAATACCATGTGGTATAATGAAACTACTCTTTTAAATAGTTTTAACCCTCTCAAATCATCTTGACATAGTGAGAAGACTAGTTTCCAAGTGATAAACCTAATGCTCAAAATACCCTAATGAGCACCTACAGGTGGCTAATTAGGTAGTTGGTCTTAAGTCTAGTACAAAAAACGGTAGATTAAAATGAAGATATGATTTAAACTCAAATGGGAATTCAAATAGGTTCTAATTCAAATTCCATTAGTGATGTGAATGTTAGGACTTAAAACACACAGTATACAGTCTTAACCCTAAAGGGTCACCTACATGCCTATCTGAGGATCATTCTTTTTTAGGATAAAGAGGTGGCATAGGTATGAAGGGTGATTTAACCTAATTTTAAAATAAATTATGTTCATGTACTATTTATTAGGTTAATACCATTTAAGGAAAGACCTAAAACATAAGAGAATGCAGCGACGATCACTATAGACACATATAGGCTACATAAGGACAAGTTAGTCCTAAGCCTAAGTGAAGGGAAAAAAGGATATAAATATACTATGAGGCCTACCTAATATTTAAAATAGGTCATAGGGTGTGGTGATACCAAAGGAATCAAAATTAATATTTACCAAACTAGGTTTTAAGCCTCTACACATAGTCAATCAAGAGATAAGTTACAGGTCTACTTGCTCTTTGAGGGTTTTTCTTAATTGAAGGAAGGCAAAGAATTGTGAATATGTGTGGAATATTGAATATAATTCAATAATTGTCTCAAAATTTTAATTAACATCTCATTTTAAACATTCAGACCTAATATAAATATGAGAAAAAGGTAAGAACTCAATTTAGGCTTAATTCTCACATAGTCACTAGCAGACCTAGCCAGTCTTGAGAAAGTTTGATGTTTTGAGGCCTCTATGAACATATTTTCACTTTGGAATTTGGTAAAAAGTGTTTTTTTAATTAAAATAAGGCATTAATGATCAATTTAAATCCATAAAAGTAGTGGGCATATCCATTGTTTTTGTCTCAGACCTTGCCCACTCCATTGGCAAGGGGCAGTCATAAAATGAAGGCATCTTTTTGAACTCAAAGCATGAAACAAGTATGAAAAACCACATGAATTGAACTTGAGGAAACACAAAAACATGATAATGGTAGTATTACACTCTCAAGTGACACCTAACCTCAATATTCAACTCAAATACTCTTGAGGGCTAGCAAGAAGGTGACAAACCCATAGCCCTAAGTACCCTAACCAGTGTACCATATGTTTACATAGGAGTAAATATCATTAAAAATGTATTTTTAATAATGGTGATTATTTTTTTTAATGTTTATGAACTCTTCTTAGAAATAGAATTTAGTTTTGAGGCCTAGAAATCAAAGTTGACCTATCTCAAGCTCAAAGAACACTAAGCATGCCACCCGAGGAGAAACTTCATATGCTCATACCATAGCTTACAATTTGAATGGATGAGACATTTTGGATATTTAATGAGTTAATTTAAAAAACAAAATGGAAGGAGGTAAATTTATGATATGTTCTTTATGAATAATCGTTAAGACCCCGAACAGGTCTTAAACCCCTCTAAAACCCTGATAGTGACCAATCAAGGGAAAAAGACCTCAAAATCACATATAATTACATATTTTTATTTTAAAACCTATTTTATTTTTTTTATTACTAAAATTATGTTATACACATGTACTTTGATGCTGATGTCACTTGTATGAACTGTCACAAATGACTTATTTTTGCATAATTTTAGTGTTTTTCACATATTATGAGGAGAGAACTTAATAATAATTGGATGATGTAATTTGGTATGTTTAATAACTATTAAATTCAAAAATAATTCACAATATGTTTTGGAGGTGGTCAAACTAGGCCCATTTTCTAAGGCAGTCTCAAACAAGATTAAAATAAGACTAGGTGGCAAGGTGATTTATTGGTTTGCATACTTCCATAGGGTATCAAGACATAAATATTGAAATATAGGTTTCTTATAGCCTATCTAAAATTAATCACATTATTTTTGGTTATTTAACATGTGTGTAGAATACTGGAGCAAGAAAACATGGTTCTAGGCAAGGAGTCCTAATTAAGGCCTAATTCAAGAGAGAAAGGCAGAAAAGATGGGATTCCACTAAGATTAAAAAGATTAAATTTGACATGGATATTTTAAGTTCATAATTTTTCCTATAATATTCCCTCATTTTTTTAATATATTCCATACAAATCCCTATACAAATAGGTTTATAGGTTTTTAGTGTTACAAAGAAACTAGGCCTAGTGAAGGCTTGAGGAGTAAAATAAGTTATTGGGAGTTTTTAAAAGAAAAAAATGGTTTTTTTCAGGCCTAATAACATATTTCAATACCATTAAAGTATATATTATGACTTTAAGAAGATGCACCTGAGTTTTGGGCCACTTGGACCAACCTAGGCATGGGAAATGGAGAGTTTCAAGACACTTATGCACATGAATGATGGAATGTCACATAAAAGGAGTTTATTAAGGAATTTTATATGTAAAATGACTTTAATAATATTAATTTATGTTTAATTCATCATTGGAAGCTCTATTTTTAATTTATTTCATGTAAAGAAGGGCAGTTTTCAAGAAGCTAGTCAAAGTGTCAAGCCAATTTGTAACCCTCATGCCACTTGGAAGGTTGGAGCTTCTTCAGGAGTGAGAAACATGGAGTTTCAAGTCTATTTAGACTGTCCCATAACTCCCTTTCTTGTTTTAACTCGTGTAAACTTGTAAATTTTATTCTATTATGCCCATCTCTCTCTTCACACTTCTTTATATAAGCAGCCATTTTTGGCTAAGTTTGTAGAATCCACATCTGGTATGTAAAATACATGATGGTTTGAGTAATATATTTACCTTTGAATAAAATATTTTAAGTTGTTTTTTTATTTCTAAACATCTTGTCTAAGTGTGTGAATTATTACATAGTTGAATGACAAGTGATAATCATCTATCCTTGTGTTCATCTTACTCTTTCATGTTTTGTGCAAGTAGTATGCTCTATAACATGTAACATGAAGTGTAGTTAGTGTATTTGTATGCATTTAAGTGTAATAAATTTTAATAGTGTCTATAATGAGACCTCTTATTCATTCACCTTGATAAGTGCATTGCATATCACCTTCATGTTGAAATACTTATGTTAGAGAAACTTTAGATGTTGAAGTCAATTTTGTTAGTCACCTTTCATAGTGAAATTACATGGTATTCTTGTGGAGATTAACTTGGTGCATAACCTCATTAAATTATTTTTATTTCATTTTTATTTTGTCTCTTTTCCTCCAAACAATCCAGTAGTATAGGTGATGAGCTTCAATAGACAAATCAAGGGAGCTAGCCCTTCAATATAAAGGTTTACCCCTTCTATAGACAACCCACAAGTCTAGGGGTAATACCATATTCTACTAAATTTATAGGAGCATTGAACTACGTCTCTAAGGGTGCAAAATTAAGTGATAATAGATATCTCATAGAATATTACAAATCTCTTGTATAACTTGCTCAAGTATGCACAACAAGGTCAGTGACATACTAATAAGGTCGTTAGGTACATAAAAACCAAGAAGCCCTAGGATGTTTATTCTTGAATGTATATTGAGATAGAAAGATATGAAGTAACTAACATTGTATTTAATTTTGGAATCATAGTGAACATGATTCCTAGATTTATGTGGGAAGATATTGGATGGTCGACACTTAGCTACAACCCAATCATACTAAGCCTCATTAACTATGGTAGGCTATAGCCTATTGGGTGACTAGAAGATGTAGATATCAAAGTGGTTGACTTAATCTTGCAAGAATATTTTGAAATTATTGATATGAATACTAATGAAATACACTATCTTACATTAATTGGAAAGAAGTGGGCCTATGATGGTCAAATGACCATTAATATGGTGTAAAATCGCACCAAGGGGATAAAATTATCAGTATACCCATGAATAAAGTAGAGCACAAGACATATGTCATAATTAAATAGATGGATTTATTGTATGAATATGGGGATAATAGTTGGTTAAATGTGAGTACAAAATCTAATCCTAATTCCTTGCAAGCTATAGAATAAAAATTGTCAACCAGAAATGAAAAATCAATAATAGTTGCAAATAATTGAACAATATGTCTACAGACCAGTGATCACAAAGGCACCATTTTTTAGTTTTAAATAGACAAATGTAGATCAAATTCTATGCAATCACCAACTATGTTCGAAGTGGATTTTTTGTACAAAGAAAGTGTCATAGATACGAACTACACAGAGCAAACAAAGGAAGCTCTTTTACCCTAGGAGACTACATCCTCAATTAGTGGTGACTCAAATACCTAAATGTTGAATTGGTCAAGGGGATATCATGAGGTATGCCCAATGGGCATGGTATTCTCCACATAATGTCAATTGCCATAATACTTTTTAATTAATGACTTGAATTAATTTATTTTAAGGTTTGAACATCATGTGCCAAACATATATCAAAAGGTTGCTACACTTAATTATGCACTAAAAATATTTTATTTCAACATGCTGGGTTGTCCATAGGTTAAACTAATTATTACAAATGTGGCTTGTGAATTAATATGATCTTGATTTCAAATACTAGCTATTATAATAGAATAATGGCCCTTTTTCTAGGAATAATAGTGTCCAAAAATGAATTTTCACAAGTATGTGGATGTATGGATTGTGCAAGGTGTAAAACCTAAATATTGGGTGCATTTTTTTAGATATACTCTGGTAGCACTTCTGACATTTTCTATATGTGCCAGGAATGCAAATGAGATACAAAGAATTAGTTTTAGGTCCAACAGGATTTCATTCAAACTTTTATTTTTGAAGATGAGAATACCTTGGTGAAAAATTCTCTACTAAAATTGAAAACATTTCTATGTTATAGACAAGCAAAAAACTAAAGTATTTTGAAAGATTCATCTTCACAGTAGGAAGAAACTCGATATTTGAATATAGTGATCCACAATTACAAGGTTAATAAACAAAAGGAACATGTTTTCATCAAACCATGCAATAGGATTGTATATGATGAAGAATTTATAGAGTCCACTAATAGTGACAAGGACTTAGATTTGAACATATTTTTTGAACGAGAGTGAGAAGTGGAGGAGCCTAAAGCTAAAGTCATAGATCAAAATGAAGATCAACAACTATGAAATCTTTATATTCAAGAATAATAAGAACACAAAATAATGCAAGGTTCCATTCCAAGTGGATCCAATAAGATATATCAATATCCCTTCAAGAAGTTGGTAAGAAATATTGAGACAAAGACTTTATTTAAATTTATCTAGATGATTGGGTTGTTTTTGCTTTATTCAAAAATCACTTATCTAAACTGTGACTTATGTTAGAATGGTGTAAAACTCTACACATTGTGATAAATATGAATAAATTCTTATTTTTCATGCCTTTTGGTGTCTGATTGGTACACGTAGTATGTAGGGATGGGATTTTGGTGGATCAAGCCAAAATTATAGTAATTGTTGGTATGCGACCTCCTACAACTTCTATAGAGGTGTGATCATTCTTAGGGCATACAATATATTATAGGAAATTCATAAAAGTATATATAATTATATATGTTTCAATGTAAATATACAAGGTTTGATTGGATAAATGAGTGTCAATTAGCTTCTATGGGTCTAAAGTAGAGATTGGTCATAACACCAATTTTGGATTTTCCTGATTGGAGAAACCTTTTCATGTACATGTAGATGCTTTAGGAATAGTGATAGGATCTGATCTCATACATCTAGGAGATAGAGGACTAGACTATCCAATTCACTTCATAAGTCATAAACTATTAGTTGTATAGAAAAACTATATGATGATTTAACAAGAAGCTTTGGTCATGGTTTTTGCACTCTAAAAGTTTAGACATTACCTCCTAACAACATTGTTTAAATTTTTCATTGATAATTAGGCTTTGAAATACTTAGTTAATAAACCTATGTTGGGAGGAAGGATTTATCATTGGTTAATGTTATTCCAATAATTTCATTTTAGGATCAATGTGAAGCCCAGAAGGGAAAATATGGAGCTAGATCATCTAAGCTAAATATGTAATGGATAAGAACCCAAAGCACTACAAAATGAATCACCAACTGTATATTTATTTTTCATCTTTGTGATTCCTAAGAACATGGAAGACATTATACATTTTAGAACAAAGGATATTTCCTACACACTATGTAGAAATAGATAAAAAGTATTTAATCACTAGGTCCATCCCATTTAACATCAGTAACAAGTTTCTATAAAAGATGGGGAAAGATAATGTATTGTGCAAAGTGGATTTAGAGCACACTTGACCTCAACTTATTGAGGAGGCACATCAAGGGATCACAAGTAGACATTTCATATTCAAATCAAATGTAAGTAAGATATTGTAAAGTTATATATAGTGGCCAACTTTATTTCAATATGACCACCAAGTTTTAAAGCACTACAATATCTGCCAAAGGATGGGCAAGCCTAATAAGATAGATGAGATGTGATTGAATCATATGCTATTGAAGCATCCATTTAAGCAATGAGGAATCAAATTTTTAGGGCCAATTAATCCACCTAGTAAGTGTAGTAATGCAAGATACATCATCACTAGAACCAACTACTTCACCAAATGGGTGGAAGTTGTTGCAACCAAAATTATAGTGTTAAAGATGAAACCAAGTTCTTATATGAAAATATTATAACCATATTTGTGTGTCTAATCAAAATAGTTAGTGATAGAGGTACAAATTATTAAATAGCACCATCAAGACTCTTATTGAATAATTTAT
This sequence comes from Torreya grandis, assembly GCA_037957365.1. Lineage (NCBI taxonomy): Eukaryota > Viridiplantae > Streptophyta > Pinopsida > Cupressales > Taxaceae > Torreya > Torreya grandis. The sequence goes on along the minus strand of JARHVA010004145.1, from coordinate 1,166,820 downwards.
GATATCACACCATAAAATAACAACTTATCATTCACATTTGAATGGACAAGCAGAGGTGTCAAACAAAGCACTTGGTAATATGTTCACCAAAATATGCAACATATAGAGATATTATTGGGAGGATTATATTTCTCTAATCCTATGGGCATATAGCACAAATTACAAGCATGTGATAGGTTTCATGCCATTTTAGCTCATCCACATATTTAAAGTAGTAATGCTTATAGAGTACATAGTTTTTAGTATGCACATTATAATTATCATGAGATTAGGGGATCAAGAGTCTCTACATGTTAGGAATAAATATCTGATACTACATGTTAGATAAATAAACTATAGCCTACATTGCAAGTAAATTAATGTAGAAAATAAGCTAAAAAAACATGAGACAAAGAGTGAACACATTACATAGATATTACATGAAAACCTTGCAATGTGCAAGGAAAAAACCACAAGCAAAATTGTAGAGTCTAAACTTCATTAATTCATAGCATCAACTCTCTTATACAATAGCTCCTTAGTGATTACAAACAAAGTACTTAATGTTTCCACCTGAATCATTTAGGATGTGAACCAAACTAAACTAGCCTACAAAATCCAACCTCTAAGCATGTAAGCTGAAGGTTTGCATGGATCCACTAATTAGATAAATTAAAATAGATATTTTATGCTATATTAATTCAAAGTCATCTTAGTTTATGTTATAATAGTTTATGGTGAACATGTGATTATCAATAGTGGTGGTGTTGTCTTCATGTGCAAAAGTCTTCAAAGTCATCTTCACTTTAGACAAGAACATGTGCCACCTTCATGTGGATCCAAAGCCATTTTCTCCCACACACATGTGAGGTCATTCTGCTATAGTAACTTTCTTATCTTCATTCTCCATGTGACCACATGAGTCTAAAATATTCTTAAAATCACCTTTTTACTCTCTCCACACATGGGAATCATGAGGTCCCTTAGAAATTCAACCCACACCAACCCTTTTATCTTTTACACCATGTGACAACACCTATGTGACTACTAAGGACAAACCCATATGCCTTGGTGGAATGATACACCCCATTCCCATCACATCAACCTAATCACCCATGGGATACCCTCCATGGGCCCCTACCACATCACCAATCAGCCACATCACTCACAATCCACATCACTAACCATCCACATCACCAGCAGGGCACATCATCATGAATAGTGGCCATAAATAGTGACTATGAATAATGACTTCACATCCTAACACTAAAGTCATGGTTGATGGATTTAACTAAAATGGAAGAAAATAGGAAAAGAGCACAATGGAACTAGGAAGTTAATAAGTTAATTAAAAAAGTGTGGCATGATCACAACTTGTAATATAAAGAATTTTATCCAAAATAAATTGTCTTTATTTATGATATTAAATTTAGAGCATTTTCTAACAAGCTATGTATTAGATGTAATGGATCTTATATAAACCACACCAACCCTTTTGTCTTTTAAACCATGTGAAAACACCTATGCAACTACCAAGGATAGACCCCTTTACCTTGGTGGAGTGCTATGCCCCACTCCCATCACATTAACCTGATCACTCATGGGATACCCTCCATACACCCCTTTAACATCACTAATTAGCCACATCACTAACCATCCACATCACCATCAGGGCATGTTATGATGAATAGTGGCCATGAATAGTTATTATGAATAATGATTTCACATCCTAACATACTCCCACTTAAAGTCAATATACATAGGATTTTACAACACCTAAGTATTATGCAACTAGTTGCTCACTAATGCCCTCTACTGCCCCAACACAAACCTAGTAGAAAATTTCTTACACTACTTAAATTTCTCTTCCCCGATCAGCTTTATCAACATCTTCTCCTCCATAGTAGATTATAGCATTGAAGTGACAAATCACTGCTCCACACATATACCAATCCTCTAATGATATTTTATCATGAATGGCTCACAACTCCCACTACTTTAGAATATCTTGTTTGGTGTTAACCATGGTAACATGAGGATTCCTACTATTGATGAATCTAATACACAGGACACAACATGTCTTATTCTATTTTGAGACTCTCTTGGGAAGACAAACCAAAATTCAAGAAATGGGGTACTTCATTGCTCTCACATCCTTATGCATCTCCATCCTTGGTTTGCTCATCTATACCACTTTCATATCATGAGTCTTTACTAATCCATCACACTAATGATCATGTTGGGGCCTGCATCCAACATGTCATCAACACATAGTATCAACCTATGCTAAACACTTGGCTCTCTTTGAATATACTAAATATCCTATACTACATGTGTTTCACCTACACAACCCCATATAGTGACTTATTTGACATGTAAACTAGTAAATTTTTACCTCAACTTTGTATTTCTCTCTCCCTATGAGAGATCACCATGTACGAATCATGTTGATCCAACTCTTTAAACAAGAAGAACACATAACACTCTTGATAGTAGTGAGGAGAGAAGATCTCACAGAAGTCAAAACTAGACTTCTCCATATAACCATCAAAGATATCAACATGGCATAAGATCACTGGACTAATCATAGCTCTTAAGAAGTCATTGCACTACTCGATGCATCTCTACACCTACCAAGTTTTTGAGCCTCAAGAATGTATCTAAAATGCATCATGCTCTACTGAATGTTGCCAAAACACCAACTCATATAACTCCAGTCTTATTCCATGCATCAATTTACTTGGTCAATGCCATAACCATATACACAACACTCTAGTACCTTGAATTATATGGTTAACATTGGACTTCTCCTTCTGAGAACACTAGGTCTCAGTTGTTATTCTAAATGTATCCTTTAGCTACCAATTATGCCAATCATGACACAAGTGGACAAATCATAGCTCTAAGGAATCCATCTCACTACTTAGTGCACCAATGCACCTACTGAGTTTTTAATCCTAAAAAATGCATCCAAAATGCATCATGCTCTATTACATGTCCAAACACATAGCCTTATCCTTTAAAGAACACTAGGTCTCACTTGTTCATCTGCATCTTCATCTTCTTCTTCCTTAATTACTTCAAAATAGGTAAAACTTTAGGTTTATCTATACCTCCTTCCTTTGCATGGATTTTTTTTACCTCGGATAACAACATGTGGTCAATAAGATACCACATCAACACCCATTTTATTTGTTTTCAAGAACCATAATAAGGTTATGCTTTATCTTCCACCACCTATGGATACCATCTTATTCCTCAAGCTATAGAGTTACTTCTCCATCAATAGGAACATTGTGTAGGATACTAACTTTTTTGGTAAATAATTTTAAGCTTTCTCCACTCATTTGTGGGCTTATCCTCAGTAACATGAAGAGATCATGATATTCACCAAGAGATACTCCACCTTGATCCACAGAGAGATATCTCACAAAAAATAAAACCTATTTTTTTCTTCTTTAATCTCCACTTGGTCTCTCCTCTTGTCATAATAGCTTCACCTTGCATACAACCAACCAACAATAGAAAAGACTCACACATGGAGTTTTTCACCATTGCTCTGATACTAAATGTTATAAATAAATCTATAATATTACATGTTAGATCAATGAACTATATCCTACAGTGCAAGTAAATTAATGTAAAAAATAAGCTACAAAAAATGTGAGATAAATTGGGAACACATTACATAAAGATTACATGGAAACATTGTAATGTGCAAGCAAAAAACCATGAGCAAAATGGTAGCTTCCAGACTTCATTAATTCATAGCATCAACTCTCTTATAAAATAAATCCTCTAGTAACTCCTTTAGTGCTTACAAACAAATCACTCAATGCTTCCACCTAAATAATTTAGGTTCTAAACCAAGATAAACTAGCCTACAGGATCCAAAAGCTTTCATGGATCCATTAATTAGATAAATTATAATAGAGAGATTACGTTATATTAATATCATTTACAAAAAGAGAGAGAGGGGAGAGAGAATGAATAGTGGCACCCAAAAAATGTGCCACACTTGGTGAAAATGTGATCCTTAATAATGGTTGTGTTGTCTCTATGTGCAAAAGTCTTCCATGCCATCTTCACTTTAGACAAGAAAATGTGCCACCTCTACGTAGATCCAAAACCATTGTCTCCCACACACATGTGATGTCAATATACTATAGTATCTTTCTTATCTTCATTCTCCATGTGACCACATGATTCCAAAAGATTTTGGAAATCACCTTTTTACTCTCTCCCCACATAGAAATCATGGGGTCCCTTAGAAATTTGACCCACACCAACCCTTTTGTATTTAGACCATGTGACAACACCCATGTGACTACCAAGGACAAACCCATATGCCTTGGTGGAATGATAAACCCCATTCCCATCACATCAACCTAATCACTCATGGGATACCCTCCATGGGCCCCTGCTACACCACTCACAATCCACATCACCAGTAGGCCACATCATCATGAATAGTGGATATGAATAATGAATATGAATAATTAATTTACATCCTAACACTACAGTCATGATTTATGGATTTAACCAAAATGGAAGAAAATAGGAAAAAAACACAATGGACCCAAGAATTTAATAAGCTAAGTTAAAAAGTGTGGTATGATCACAACCTATAATATAAAGAATTTTATCCAAAATAAAGTCTTTATCTATGATATCAAATTTAGAGAATTTTTGGGCAAGCTATGTATTAGATGTAAGGGACCTTATATCATCCATGAAATTTCATAAAAAGGAACAATTATCTTAAATATATATTTAGGGAAACATTCTACTAGGACCTGTAAATAGATGTAAGATTAAACCTTACCATTAATAATCTCTATCAGTTGTCATAAAAATTTGAGAAAGGGTGCTGAGTAACACCATGTAATTTAGGATTTTTTATTAATTTTTATTTTTCTTGTTTTCATTTAAGCTTTGTCTGTGTTTATCCAATGTTATTTCTATATCATAGGACATCAGAACTAGGGTTGAAAAGTCAAAGTTATAAAATGTGATTTCAGAACAAATCTAGCCTGAGGAAAAGATAGTTTGTAGTGAGTACATGGGCATCATCAATTAATTTTGATAATGAGGCATCGATAATTTAGGTATGAAGAAAGGACAATCAATGGTCATTCAAAATCATTAATGATGAAAAACTTGAAAGAGTGCATCTTTCCTAAAGTAGATCAAATTTTAGAATGAAAGGATTTTCAATAAATGAAAGTGGATAGGAGAGAAGATGACATGTCACATCAATAACTACCATCATAGGAATCAATATTTTTAACCATCACTAATAACTAGTTGACATTAATTCACAAGACAAAATAGTGCACAACTAGCTCATCACATTTGAACCATTCTATCAAATGGATTTCAGTGAAAAAAGCTATATAACAAGGGGTACAAAGATTAAAAACCAATTACACACCTTTGTTAACAATTGACCTATTGGTTTTAGCCTAATTCAGTAAATCATGCATAGATTCCTTGATAGTACCACTCTAGTCAGAGAAAATTTTCAAATAAGTCTATAATAAGAACCATGAATTAGTCATAACTTTTAATCCCTCTTATATATGCATAAAAGGAAAAATGGGGATTGGGTTATCACTTTGACAAATAAGATATCATGACTAAGACCCCTTTGATTTTATCTGTCGTAAAGGCCAATATGTTCAACAATGATAAATCTAAAGAAGTAAAGATAGGAGCCTTAGTACTCTAATACCCACTATGAGGATATGATATAGAGAGACTCATAAATATTCCTAATTTTGGGTAATTAAATGAGGTGATAATAATATTAATTAATAAATAAAATGAGGGCATGATTCATCTTTCATAGGATGTTACCATCTTTATCAATGTTGTAATCATGATGCGAGTAACAAGACTCCTAGCTCGAGGAAAATTTATTTTGCCTTTCAAAACTAAGTCTCCACCCATTCATTTAGAATAAAATAAAAGTATACTAGGGGATATATGGGAATCCATATCGACATGGTAAATTACATATTGGTGCACATTATTTTTTAGTACATCACTAAGCAATTATGGAAGACTACCAAGAGCCCATGATAGGCAATAAAAGGGGTTAGTAACATTGACTACTGAGTGATCTAGGTATGATAACTTAATTTGGTTTGAATTTTTGGCTTTTTATCTCATGACTCACATTTATAAGGTCCTTTCTAGAACATTTTAGGTGTTCCAATACTAGTTATTATTCATATTGACCAATTTTGACCCCAAAAGACAAAAGGTCAACCCCTATAGGTTAAAAATTGCTTGTCATGCTTTATCATCCTTGTTCCTAACAATTTAATACCTTATGTGGTCTTCTAATATTCCTTCTAAGGTCTTATTAACAAATATTAAGGTTAATTTGATAAAATTAAGGTAATACTTTATCTTTATCTTAGACTAGTCTAGTCATGTCATGGTGTAATGAGGCTTGATCAAAAGGTATCATAGGTACTTAGGTCTCTATTTAAGTCATATTTACACTTAATAATATTTTATAAACATTTCTCATGTTTTTTTAAAGTTTAAGGTTTATTTGTGAACTTTAAGGTAAGAGAAATTGAAGAAAAAGGTGGTTTTGGCTAACTTCCATGTATGCCAAAGCTAATCAAAGTGAATGATCCATAAAATAGATTTTTCCAAAATTATGGAGGAGTTTTATAACTGAAATATATTTCATAGATGTAAAATCACTTCAGTTTTTCAATAAATCACTCCAAAGAGGTAGTTTTAAGTCACTTGTACCGACATGAGAACTCATATTTAGGTTAAAATGGCTTCAAGAGTGTTTTTTCAACTCTCACATGTCAAATCCACATTTGGATTGAAATTATAGGTCTTTAAAGTTAAAAAAAATGATTCATTATCCATAACCTCTTGGGAAATTTTATGGGTCATAATAATCTTCAAGTTTGCGGCATTGGTTTTCATATATATCCCCTCTCCTTTATGAACAATTGCTAAGACTCTAGGGTGATTTAAAGCTGCCTACAAACCCCAAAAACTCATTTGTCTCCTTATAATGATAGTTTTAAGAAATTTTAAAGCATAAGATAAATTTAATGAGATGTTAATGGTTTTTTAAAACACTTCATGTGCTCCTCCAAACCACACGTAGCATGTGTGAGGCTAATTTGGCAAGAAGACTCTTCTTAAGCATAGTTTGTAAGATTACTATCATGGTCTTTTGTGTGTTTAATGTTTTTCAAAGTTTTAAGGGATGAAATTAATGTCTCTCATCATGTTTTAAATATTATTAATGCAATTAAAATCTCATTAATGTCTCCATTGCTTCATTCCAACCATACCTTCTCTAGATAGTATGCAATGTCTTGGTTTGAGACCGTGAGAAGGTTGCCTACATAAAGATGGTTTGTAAAGGTCTTGTATGACTATGTCAGGGGAATATGAAGGTCTTGATCTCACAATTATTCTTATTAATAATGTGTATATTTTTTTAGATCTCAAAATATCAAACTATCACTGTATAAAAGCCTAAAACATGAGGAATGCAGACCTACAGGTCTACAAACTTGTAGGTCTATATTTTATGAAAAATGTGTTGAAATATGCATTAAAATTTGAGATTTAAATTAAAAAGGATGAATTAAATGTAATTTTAAAACACTTGGTTAGGTATAAACTAGTGAATAAGGTTTGGTCTTAAGACCCAATGTCAAGACGCCTAAACAGACCTATACACAGACCTATAGGCAGGATAAAGACGTATACATGTATGATCAAACAAAAGGAAGTGATAAAAAGGGAAATTGAATGTGATATGGTCTTAAATAAATTTAAAATTACTATAAAAAATTTTATAACCTATTTTAAGAAGGATAACCTCAAAGCCTAATACTCAAAAGATTCTCAGCTCGCCACTTACAGTCATGTACTAAACAGATGCAAGAAAGAAGGGGTATGTTGGTGAAAATGTGAAGTATTAAAATTTTTAAAGGGTAAAAGAATTTTATGAGAAATAAAAAATTTAACAAAATATCATTGAGTTTTTAATGACTTGTAGAAGAGTTCTAAACTCTAATATGCAATCAAACCCCAATCACTACCTATAGGTTTTCTCAGGTAGCTTAAATGGTTTTCAAACTTGAAAAAATATGAAATATAGAATAGTGAGTTTTAAACTTAGATGTATGGACAAATTATTGAATTTCATTTGAGGTCAAATAGACTCAAAATAGGATTAGAGAGAAGATGTCTAGGCAAGATTCACTCTAACCCTGCAAACATAGTCAATATGACACATACATGCATATCTTGTCAAGAAAGGTGCCTATTTGGTTTGAAAGACCAAAGTTATGTATGGGAAATCAAAACATGTGAAAATATCATCCTAATTATATCATGACCTATGTATGATATTTACAGTCATTAAAGGTAGCTCCAAGTTTTGAGAAGTCTATTTTGTATTGTTAAGCCTAAACTAAGCACACAGGCCTGTGTGATTTTGTGTGAAGAGACTATTTGATGGAGAGTTAAATGGAGACCTAAAAGACCTAATTATGTTTTGATAACTTTATTGAAACATAAGTTTTTAACTCCTCAACAGTGAAGAAATGCTCAAACATAGGTTTCTAGGGTCAAAAGTACATATATGCTTATAAACCCTAACATCAACAAATGAAGGTTGTAGGGGGCCTATGGAGATGAATGATAATGAACACATTTTAAATAAGTAAAATGAGCTAATAATACCTAAATATGTCACTTGAAACTTAAAACAAGCTCCAAAATAGCACTCTCAGACTTGATTTCTCTTTTAGACCTCACTAACATAACTGGCCAACCCAAGAGGCTACAAACTCTTGTTATATATCTCAGGATAAGATGCATGGTGTAAAAATATCTTAGGGTTGATTATCAAGGTCTACCCCTTAAAAACTTTGTAATTATTTCTCAAGTTAGTGGCCTCTCCTTTATGAATCATTGCTAAGGGTGCAAGGTACTCACAAGTTATCTACAAGCACTCAAATGATTCAATGAGAGAGATTATTGTCTAAGTGCTCCAAATGGATTTAATGACTTTAATAACATTTAAACTCTTTAGAACCATTTAAGGCCATTGTTTGGCAAGTGTGAAGGTACAAGTATATAAAATAGGCCTAAAAGCATGGATGTAGGCTCATTTATGAAAAAATAGGGTAAGAATTGGTTTCCAAATCAAGCACAAAGGTCTATAAAGAATTTAAAAGGTATCTAAAACCATCCACGTACCTATTTATGTATCATATAAAGGTCATGAAGTTGTCCAAGAAGAGAGGAATGAACTATTTTACAGGCCAAAAGGCCTATATATAGGCCTATAAAGTACTTCAAGAGACTTTTCCTCAGTATATTGAGTTTTAATAAGGTTTTTAAGACCTAAATATATCATTTCCAAGAAATATAATCTGAAAATATCTTGAAAAACCACTTCAAATGTCTCTTAAGCATGCACAAGCACCTAGGCTAGGGTTTTAGCCTTTTTATGGTTTACATATCCATGGAGGGTTTCAGGAGATTAAAATTGGCATGAAGCATATTAATGGGATGGGTAAATTTAATCACACACTTTTTGGTGGTTTCACATGTGTGGGAGAGGTCTGGAGCAAAAACTCGACTTTTTAGGCCTAGATGGCTAATGGAGACCTAATTGGAGAGAGAAAATGGGCTAATAAGTGTACTTTCACTTAGAGTTGGGTTATGAAATTTGATATGAATCTATAAGGAAATACAAGATACTCAAAACTATATTTATTTTCCTATGATCATTTTTACACTCTTCCACATAAGGAGCTTTGTGTGTCTTTAATGTTACAAGGAATTGAGGTAAAATGAGAGCTTAAGATACAAGATGAAGTCTTGAAGAGATTTTGAGGTCTCTAAATGAGTTATTATAGGTCTGATACGATATGGATATTTTTTTCATGGAGAATAATTATAGTTATTAAGGCAAAGTCAATATTTCACACTTATAACCAAGGATAGGCATAGTAAGGCCAACTAGGCTTCAAGACACCTAAGAGGTGTAACAATCATTACAATGTCAATATTAGGAGTTTTTAAAACTTATGTAAGCTGTCAAGAGTAAAAAATAATATAACTCAAGATGACTCGACAATCAATAAATCCATTTATCATCTCATAAGCTAAGACAAGGGGTAATTTTGAAGATGACCAAGGTGTCAAGCAAGGTTTGAAACTCCCATGCCACTTGAGAGATGATTCATCTTTAGGAAGATAACACATGTCCTTTGAGACCTGATGAGATAGTTTCAAAATTCCTTTCTTTATTTTAACCTTCACTTGACACTTGTCACCTCTCTCTCCTACACTCTTCTCTCTTATTCTCTCTCATTTTTCTATAAATGGAGCCTTGATAGGCTATGTATGTATCTTTCACCTAGGTATGGTGAATCCCTTCCCATTTTAAGCCTTTGATTAATGATAAACTTTTATTTTTACCTCTTCTTTTAATTGGTTTCAATGTTTGTGCATGACTAGTTGATCTTGTCAAGTGATTAACTTTGCCTCCTTAGCATGTTATCCTTTTCTAGCATTCATATTCAATTTAAAAGCCTTTTTACAAGTCTTTTGAAGTGTCTAAGTGAATTGTGAAATATTGAGTGAGTTAGCTTCTCATTAGTGTCATTATATGACCTATTAACTATTCCTCATATCCCAAACATATTTCACAACCTTCATATGAAATGTTGGTGTAGAGAAGCAGATTTGGAGTAGTGTTTGTTTTAGGTTAGTCTCATGGTTGATGTGCACATGCAACTGGTTGGTAGTGGTCAAACTATTTTGGTGCATCACCTCCATTATAGTAGGTTTATCTCTCTTTTCTTATCAATTTAGTACACTAATAGAAGAGCCTAAGTGATATATCAAGGGGAGCTAGCCCTATAACTTAGAGATGCAATCCAAAATTAAACCACCCATAGCCTAGGATTGTCTCCATGTTATCCCAAATTTGGAAGGCTTTAACTACTTTCTAAGGGTGAAAATTTGGGATATAATAGTTTTGGCACACTTATTAGGACTAAGGTCCAAAGTGGTTGAAGGATTATTGGTGTTGTCCTTCTACATATCAGCCTTTGGAGGTATTCAAAACATTAATGGTGACTATAATATCAATCAGCTAGTTTTAGCAACCCAGACATTTATTCAAAGTAAGTTGTGTTTTTAATTCACTATCTTAATGAGGTTGTTATGGCTGAGGTTGAAGTAAATTTCAATTTCATACAAGTTGATGAGGCATATAAATCTTACGGCACTTCTTATCAGCCCTATAATGACCCTTATTAGTCCTATAATGAACCATGCTAGTAGTATATTGATTCATATCGGTCTTATAACTGTCCCACTTTCGCTTCATGTGACTCCAACAATATTCCTTAGTATTCTTATCAAGCTTGTCATCCTCCTTACTATCAAGAGTATCATCCTTATCCTCCTTGTGATCCATATCAATCTTATGATTATCCTATACCTTCCCCATATGGTTATGGTGATGCATAGAGACAACCTTATCTTCAACCATGTTATCCTCCTTCTCTTAATCCACTATATTCCCAAGCTTATCAAGATGGAATGGATGAGATGGAGATCAAGATACTATAATGTGCAAAAATATTTTTTTCAACTTAACAATATGAGGAAGTGATTGGTCTATTTAAAGTTGCATCTAATGATCCATTAGAAAGGAATGAGTTGTGTATATTTGTATTAGAGAAGATGGAGACATGGGAGAGGTAGCAAAGAGAGTTGGATTAGATGTGCCAAGAACCCTCTTATATCCCATATCAGCCTTCTTGTGCCCCTTATCCTCATGAATCCATTAACCATCCTAAAGAAGAGATAATACTTTATTTTACTTAGTGGACACTTCTAAGGGTGTAAATTTGGGCTATAACATGTCCTACTACTTAGTTTTAAGTAATGGAAGTCATCGAAAGGTTTGGTCAACCCAAATGAAAAATGTTGGTCTACGATTACATTCGATAGCATTACTTAGAACAAGACTGAGCAATACTATAATCAATTGTATAAATTTAACCAATGGTGGGTTGAGATTCAAGCCTTGATTATCTCACACCCTAAGGTTCCCAAGGGCATTATGTAGTATCTAGGTCAACTGTATCTCTAATAAAGCCACATAATGAGATTCATATCAAAATCCATGAATTTACCAAAGAAAAAACCTCTCCAATACCCTTCTTCATTACCATGTTAGATGCCAAAGTATAAGTCTTATGATAGAAATCCCTAGCTATTAGATCAATACAACCCTTGCAGGCTATACCTCTAGGCTCATAACATCCTTGCCTACATAATCTCAATCATGAATATAATAACCACCACAAATAGGAGTAGTTATATCATAGGTTGATAAAGGCAAGTAGAAGGCACCAGCATAACATGGTTCACAGCTACCACCAAAGAAGAATACATGTAACACCAAATCTTGTCTAGACAACAAGTATGTCCCAAAAAACACTACAAAATGCAATATTATAGATTTAGGCATAAATGAATAGGAAGTCTTATATTCAATGTTCATAGATATAGGAAATGAGGTCTATGATCAAGAAGAGGAGAAATTATTTTTCTTCTAGAAGGTAGTATGCACCTGCTAAGTATAGAACTAGGTGTGATAAGACTTATGGATTGACATCAACTAACCTCCTCCTTTAATAATAGTAGATAATTTTGGGTAAGAAGTAGTGTACCAACACTTTCAATTTGATCATTTTCACAAAAATCCAACTATAAGATCTTCCAATACGTAATGACAATACTTTCCATTATAATAAATTCGACCACCAACTCTAGTGCATAGGCTAAGGACCCATTTTATGTCAAGGGTGTTTCCATGAATCTAGGAATAGATGGTTGCTATTATAGATCTAGTGGTAGAGGTATAAATTCAATAGGCCTAAGGACTCAAGAAACAAGGTCAAGATATGGTTTATGCTTACAAGAGAGTGAAGAAGAATCTCATGCCTCTATCTTCTTCTAAACATAAGGCATCAACACAAATAAGTATTATGATTTAATCAACCTCATCATATGATTCATAGTCACCACTTGATTCACCAAATCCTCTATAGAAGCCATAAAAGGCAAATCCACCACAACTTAAATATCCTATCAAAAAATAGATATATTAGCACAAGAACAAGCTATCATGATACAACAAAAAGAAGAATATGCACAAGAGGTGGTTGTAAATAAAGCTCAAAAGATAGAAAAGATGAAGAAAAAGGAAGAGGAGAAATACAAGGCTGTCAAGGAGGAAGAACAACAAAAGAACTAAATAGAAGAGGCAACACACGATAAAAAAGTTGAAGAAGATAAAGTAGAAATAAAGGGGCCAAATAAGTGGAGGTGAAGAAACAAGAAGAATAATAATTTGTGATGAAATAAGAGAAGGCACAATAAGATGCACAAGTAGTGTAGTAGAAGAATGATGAAGTTAAGGCCATAGTAAAGGTATAAGAAGAAGAAAAGTTAAAATAAGTGTTACGCATTCATGAGGAGAAAGAAAAGAATAAGGCTCAAGAATAAGAGGCCAAGAGTAAGGCCAAGGAAGACACCAAAGCTAAGGCTAAGGCAAATGCCAAAGCCAAGGAAGAGGTAGATGTCAAAGCTAAGGAAGAGGCAAATGCCAAAGCCAAGGAAGAGGTAGATGTCAAAGCTAAGGAAGAGGCAAATGCCAAAGCCAAGGTAGAGGAAAATGTCAAATCCAAGTCAAAGGTAGAGTCTAAAGCTAACATAGTAACCCAAGGCAACATCTGAGTGCAAGGCCAAACATGGAGAGAACAACTCAAAATATAACTAAGGATACTATGATGGTTGGGATCCCTAACACCCAACAACCATATTCCACATCACAAGCCTTAAATTCTTCTCAAGGGGGTGCATAAGAGGAGGCATCACATCACAAGCCTCAAATCTCTAGCCAATAGTTATGATATATCTTTTCACCCTCCATGCATTGCATAACATTTTATGTACCTATGGTTTAAATCAATAAAACACTTGTGGCATATGTGTATTTAACTTTGGTCTTGGATATAAGCATGTAAGAGGCATCACTGAATGTGTCACAGCTACCTCTATCTAAGAAAATTGAGGGAGTAGCTACCTTTCAAGAATATATCACATAGAATGCATTGACCTTGGAGTAGGAGGTGCTACAACTCAGGGAATAAAATGCAAATTTCAACCTTTACCCTACCAAATCTCATCAATTAATTAATATTACATGTCTTGCCTTGGTCACTCAATTTTTATGTAACCAAGTCGTGTCAGAAGAAAAGTAGCTCACAACCTTTCTCTCTAAACTCATAAAATATTGGCATGATGTATAAAAGTTACAAAAAAAATTACACACAAGGCCAAAACCTAAACATTGAGATAAAGGCTATTTTGATCTCTTAGAGGATTATGAATAGGTTATTGACACTGTTATGCACCAAGATCACATCATAACTCAAAACCTGCTCAACTAGAAGCACTAGTTGTCCAACATATGGAAAGAGGACACACTAGACTTTACAAAGGTGGAAAAAGCCAAAACTACCATGGATGACTAGTATGCTACCTCAAATGCATTGAATGTTGCACTTAATTAATCGCTTGAATCTAGAGATAATATTATGTTGAAGATGTAGACTTGGAAAAAAAATGTTGTTCAAACGAGATGGCATGCAGATAAGATGGAGGATTTAATCCTTGACATTCAAGTGAAAGTATCTAATGCATAGGTTATTCACCTAGTGATGAAGAATGAGGACATCTAAGTTTGATTGAGTGTCAAGTGTTGTTGTGCACTAGAATAAACATGATCAGATAAACTATGACATATTAGATATTGTTTAAAAAATGTATGTCTCATTTGGATAACTCTATTACATACATCATCCATGAGCCTCAATTTGTTCCTCAAAATTAGTTACAGTACGAATTTTGTCAAAAAAAGTTGTCTGCACCTCACCCCAACTATAGCCTCCACTACCATATTCTACAACAACTTTTTCAAACTTGGAAGCAAAACCACCTATACAACCTCCTCTAGTTTAGATAACATAGACTATTATATCACCACCAATATAGGTATTATGCACACTTTAATTTTGTAATTTTTAATCATTTTGTAGTAGGAAGGGATTGAACAATTGGAGTGGGCCTAGGTTGGTTGAAAGTTTATAAAGGGTGGCCACCTAGTTATGCTAATTTACTAAAAACCTAAAAGGGTGGTAGATTATCATGTTATTTAGTTTAAAATCTTAAATGGTGGCTAATTAGTGTGCAAGGGGTAAAAACTGATAAATGAAACCTTGAACAATTACCATAACTTATGTTTCTAGTCCAATTCCTTATCGTAGGCACAATTTTTAGCTCCTGTATAATCCACACTTCTTATGACTTTGTCTTATAATGAGACAAATGTTTAAGTTTAGGAAAGTGTTGGTTGTAAATAAGGATACAAAATCATAGAGTATAATTTATAGACACATGTGTGAATAGCACTATTTTTTCTTTTGTATCTATTTTTTTATGTATTCCTCACTTGAAAGCATGTCAAAGGTCTTCATAATGTGAAGAGTGTTTCTTTTCTTTGTAGTGAAAGGAGGGAATATGAAGTGACATCACCTTGAATAATCTCTATATATATAACTTAGTTATATTTTTAAATAGTTTTGATGTGATAGAGATTAATATGAATTTATGAAATGGTTTCTCTCGAATTATCTTTTATCATTGTTTTATGTGGAGTGAATGCTATGTTTGTCTAAATCTATTAGTATTTTAGATTATATTAAATGTTATGTAACTATTAAGTCTATATTTCATGCATAAATATATCTAATATAACTAATGAATGGATAGGTTTAGTCTAAGTTTTTATCTATTGTATACTTATGTTACACTTCACACAATTATCCCTGTATTAGCATGTTCTTATGGGTTTTCAAGAACCTCTATTAACACCAAAGGAAGATGCATAAATGAAAAAGGAATACCACTTAATTTATCACTATACGTTAGAGAAATACAATACAATATGAATTAATTAAAGACAAAGACTATGAATACAATACAATCCAAAAATCAAAGTATAAGGGTGAGCTAGGCAAGAGTTTGAATGATTGTGTGGGATCTCATTTATACTTTCTCTTTCATAGATTAGTATCAGCCCAATATTTCAAATAACTAACTATAGAGTCTAAACCATGCCTATAACCCACTATCCCATCTCTGAAGGTATGGTGAGAGTGACTTCCCTAGGTGATACACTCCTCTAAGGTGTACTACAAATCAAAAGGCTAAAAGAGGCTTCATATGGTATAAATAAGTGACCCTATGTGTCTCCAATATATCATGAGGTATGGGGAAACTAGATTTTATGTTGAGTAGTGTACAATGAATTGAGCATTTGGGTAGTGCCCTTTACACCATGGTTTCTATAAATTAGATCACCACTTATACCATAACAATAGTCATAAATTAGTTTTACAACTATTGAAACACAATTTATAAAAACAAGTAGCAAAAAAATATAAATAAAGAGAAAAGAAAGATTGAAAGATTTTTATGTATAGAGATCAACAAGTTTTGACATGACAAGGTGACAAAAAAAATCTTCAATGTTGTATTAAATCCAAGGTCAAAGAAGATTGACTCGTGGTGTCATATTTATATCCAAAGTTCAAGTTTATTTTATTTTAGTGTCAGGAATTTATAGAAATTTGTATAAAATATTATGATAAAAATCAAACAAACAACAAGCAATGTTCAAATAAAATTACGGGTTAACCAAAATGCGTATATGTTTATTTCTATTTACCAATGAAATGTAATAAATACTAAATTAGATTTCATAATATACATAACCCAAAGGTGAAACACAAGATTTTTGAAATGAGCTATAAATAGTAATAAATAATGATATGTGAAAACCTAGCTTGGATTTTATATATGTTAAATGTGCAGGCATATCTTATTGTGGAATTGGCTAAAAAGACTTTTGAATTATGTCATAAACAAAAAATAGATTTTGTGATGTGTTTGTACAAGGTTACACTAGGTGGACAGGGGTAGGTTGTGCCCTTGTCTACCTAGTGAGGTCTCGTTCCAAAATGATAGAGACTATTGGGATTTGGCTGACAAAAACCTGTGAGTAGAATAAGGATGTCTAAATGATGTTTTTAATAATTTCAAGATAGTAGGTGGAATAGTGAAGGCTCTCATAGAGATATCAAGTTAATAGAATGATAAATAGACCAAGTAAGGTAAAGATGTTAAGATTAAACATTTTTAAGCAGTTAATGATCAAATTTGAGTGTCTACATTATTTAATCTTTAAATGATTGATTATATTCAATCTTTATAGAGGATGACATATGAAAGAAACATTAATTATTAGAACCAATTATGAATACAATATAAGAAAAAAAACAAGGTATAAAGAGTGATCTAGGCAAGGAGTTGAATGATCTTTGAGATCTGATTATAATTGCTCATTTTTAGATTAGTGTTAGCCCAATTATTTAGAGCAATAATTACAAAGTCTAAATCATGAATATTGATGATCAAAATTTTAACCATTAATTAAATGAACACAGACTAATATCTAAATGTATGACCCAATCTACAATATGGAGCAACCACTTGGTTTATAAAATAAACTAATTCATTAATTATCAACCCAAGGTGTGGTTAGATTTGACAAGATGTCGACACTGTATGTGCAACACTTACTCACTTAATGAATTGTATCAATTATAGATAGGAACACACTTTTGTAAAGGAAATTACATAAATTTAAAGTACTTGGAAGTAAATCATACTTTCAAAAAATAACTGAACTAAAATGAATTGAATTGAATTGAATATGGTAGAAGCCTCCTCTTATAAATTAACAATTATTCAAATTTATTTAAATAATGTAGGAATTAATTTCAGTACTTAACTCACACATGTAGAATTTAGAGGATAAAAATAAATACTTTCACTCCAATTTGATTAACTAATCTAATGAGTTAGGATATTCACTACAACTCCTCCTAAGGTGGCCCTCCTCACTTGGGTTTGAGTTCCAATCCTCCTTTTAAGTTTCAACACTTCTACTTTAGATTAGTGATTTTATTCATAATCATGTAGAAACTAAAGCTTGCTACAATAATTGTTTAAAATATAATTATTGATAATAATGTTTTTATTCACTTTTAAATTTCCTATTAATCTCTTTTTTATGGCCTACATCCATGTTGCATTATATACATAGGTGGCCATTTGTTATTGCCTAACAAGAAATGTTACGAATATAAAATAAAATTAGGAATAGGTCTAATATAGAAGAAAGCTACCAATAATGGCTATAGGAAAATAGAACATGGGAATTTTTGTTTGAGAGATAATAATAACATAAGTTTGGTCTAATGAGGAAGATCCATTGATAGCTTCCTTCAACCATAGATGTCATATTTTGATATGAAATATCCATTCTCTAACTTCTTCCATCATGGGTAACAACCTCAACATATTATCTATTACAGGTCAAGATAGGTTATTGGCAATTATTACAGGTTTAACATGGCATCCTCCAAGTAGTTACAATCTCATTAGTTAGTTTTTATGGGTTGCCATTACCTAAAACTTTTTAGTTAACACTTTACATAAGTGTTACAGGCTATCACTAC
Source organism: Torreya grandis (assembly GCA_037957365.1). Classification (NCBI taxonomy): domain Eukaryota; kingdom Viridiplantae; phylum Streptophyta; class Pinopsida; order Cupressales; family Taxaceae; genus Torreya; species Torreya grandis. The sequence goes on along the minus strand of JARHVA010004145.1, from coordinate 1,148,101 downwards.
TCAAAATTATTACATGCTAGTCCTATTTACTCATATTCCTTAAAGACATAAATTATAAATAAACCAACATAAAAAAGATAACCATGATACATCTTAATCACAAATCAAAACTATTTCATTCATATAAACATAGATAATATATGAATCATGTTTCTATGCATCATGTTTCTTAATGCTTTAGTAGGAAAATATACAAATCATGGCTAAAGATTTTTAGAAAGGGGTAGGGATTCAAAGTACACCAATTACATAACCCATTACATGTAGCCTACTATCACATCTCCAAGGGTATGGTGAGAGTAACTTCCCTGAGTGATACTCTCCTCTCAAGTGCACCACAAATAAAATAGATAAAAAAGGATTTTTATGGTGATTTCTCATTACCCAACATAGATATGATTGTGAATTATACCATAGGATATGAAATTTTATCAGTCATTGATGGTTTTTCACATCGCATTCACTAGAATATTTATATGTTTATCTTTTGTTTACCAATGAAATGAAATAAACATTAAATTATTTAAATATTAATTTATGTTATAGAATATACATAACCTAAATTTGAAATAAAAAATTTGTAATGAGATATAAATAATAATAAATAATGGCATGTGTAAACTTATCTTAAATCAGATTTATGCTAACTGTGTAGGTTGATTGCTGATGAGAAACTAATTGAAAAGACTTGTCAACTATGTCAAAGCTAAAAACATTATTCTATGATGTATTTTGGTAGGGGTGCACTTTAAACTTATTTATTAACTATGGTTACATCCTAGTTAATTATGTGATTTATTTTTCTATTTGTGTGCCCATAGATATTTAAGAGGATATGTTGATCACATGTACGTGTCAATTTGATGTGTAAAAGTGCCTATAATATAAAACCCTAGTTCATGCATAATAAACCAAATAGAGATCAAATTTAAAGGGGGGAATTATACAATTTTAATAGTCAATCTCTCATAAAAAATCCATGTAATCTGAGTGTTGCCTACATATCCCAAAAGAGCCTCAGGCCAATGTAGTTCTCCCTCCTAGAGTGAGTGTGTGAATCTTGATATTTTATATATAAATGAAACTATATATATTGAATTTAATTTTTGAAAATAAGTGAACTTGAATTATAATGAAATGAATTTAGACATGGCCTATTATTATTATAATAAATCAAAATTGAAATTGGAAAGATTAGTGCCATTTTGTTTAATGTGCAGTAGTATTACCAAGTGATTATTAAATGTGTATTGAATGACCTTGATGTTCTTATGTAGATGAATATTTTGAATATTTACATTAATAAACCTTGTTAAAAATTTTGGATCACCAATATGAAATTTCTCAAAATTAAAAAAAAAATGTTGGATTGTAGGGATAAGGCTATACTAGTGGACAAGGTTGGTATGCGACCCTACTTGTTTAGTGCAATCTTGTCCTAGAAGAACAAAGATTGTTAGGATTTGGCTGATATAAAACTATAAGCATAATAGGGTTACCTAAATGATGTTTCCAATACTCTCAATAATGTAAGTGAAATAATTAAGGCTCTCATAAATATTACAAGTTAATGAAATTATGAATAGACCAAGTTAAGTAAATATGTTGAGATTAAGCATTTATAAGCACTTAATGATTAAATTTGAGTGTCTAAATTTTCCCTTACTTTTACCTATGAATATTTTGATTAGTTATTATTTTTAATTTGACCTATGACGTTTATATGAATAGCTATGGTAAATATCTCTATTATGAACCTTCCTATCAACCTTATTATGAACCATGTTATACCCCTCAGTAGTCCTATCACAATGACTGCCAATCATATGAGCCATGAGATCCATATGGTACTCCATTTCCCTCTATATATAGACATCATGTTGTTGGGTAGACCTATGAAGAAGGATATCAAAAAAACTATCAAGAATTATCTTCTTATCAATACCAATATGCCCCTTACCAGCCATACCATGATGCCTATCAACTTCAAGAGGATTCTTATCATTATTTTAATGAAGAATCAAAGGATCCCATTGATTGTACACAAATATACTACAAAATAAAATATTAACTTATAGTGCTAAATATGGAAGCCCTATATAATCCCCAATATCATATTCCTCCTCCTCCATTAACCCCATATTATATAAAATCTTTGTTGGTACTCATACCAGAGATTCTAGTTAATGAAGATAATATGAGAACATGGGAAGATGGTTTGATATGATTCCTAAAACTTTGATGAAACTATTAAAATGTGTTTCCCAAAGTTGTATTCAGGTGTTGGATATGGTTGAAGAGTTAGAAGGAACTCAATGGGAGATCAAGGAGTAGTTGAAGTTGGCAAAGAAGTGTTCCCAATGCTCAATAGATAGGATAAGGATGTGGTAAGATAAAGAGATTAATAATGAACATGTTGTTATTAAAGGGCCTCAAGGAGGCTATTGGTAAGGTGCAAAATCTATTGAAGTAGGTGTTTTTCCTTCTAACAAACCCAAATTGTCACTTCTCCATGAGATTACTAGTGAAGTCCTCTTTCCTAAATCCATTCACAATCCCCATACTATACCTCATTCCTCATCTCCAATTAATGATCCTATACATCAACCTACCCCCTACCCCTTCTTGAAAATGGTCTCATTTTGAGGGAAGCAAGGGAAGAAGAGCAAGCCCAAGATATAGATAATCAAGAAGACATCATGAGTAGATATGAAGAAGAAATAACCATAGAGACTCCCCTTGGTGAACACAAGTGTAATTATACCTTCTTAAATAATAAAAACATTGAAGATCCCATTGCATCTATTCATTCTAGATTTGATGAAAACATGAAGGAAGAGGTGCTTAACAAAGACCCTATATCTGTTGTCCATGATGAAATAACTCTTAAACATGATAATCATGAAGAGGAAGACTTATGGAAAAAGTTTTTTTCCATAAATAAAGAGTTTTAGTAGTTAAGGGATTTAACTTATTCTCCTAAGAAAAACACACCTAATCATAAGGTCATGGATGATCATTTCAAGCATGGAGTTGAGTGTGCTATCAAGAGTGAAGGTGAACTTCAATTCATTCCTCAAGATGTTACAGTTCTATAAGAGTCTCATGAGACCAAGGTAAAACATTTATTAATTTAAGATTACTCCATACCTCATCCTGATGTTGAATCACCCTCAAATGCTTCAGAACATATAAAATATCATTTTGATGCCTTCATACATTAAGAAGATAAGGTTGAAGAGGTGGTGGTTCTATATGACAAGGAGATTAAAGATGATTAGTAGCATCAAATGAAACTCTTTCAAGAGCTTGAATAAATTTTCCAAGATGAGGGCCAAGTACATGAGAAGGTAGAGAAAGCTTTTTCCATGGAAGATAATGACCAAGATTGGGTGGACTACGTAGATCTCTTTGATGAGCTTTAAGAAATTTTAGTTGAGATAAAGCCTAATATTATTGAGAGCACCATCAAAAATAAAAAAAGTATGTCTTCTTAAACAACCATTGGAGGTAGTAGTTGAGAAGTCCTATGAAAAGGCTGAAGCTACTTTGATTTCATTTTCCATAGTTGACCTGGTTGTAGCTACTTTTATTTCTTTGAACATCATGCAAAAGAGATTGGAAAACACCATGAATAAGATGGGAGCATCAATGCCAAGGATCAAAAGTCTACATGCTTCATTCACTCCTTCATTCCATAAAGCAAGAAAAGTTTCAAACTTCCCCTTTGACCCAGGAGGAAGTGTTTATTTTAGGTTAGTTTGTGTTTAATTTAGTTAGTTTAGTTTGTGTGTGTGTGTTTCATAAGTGCTCATGAAGCACATGTGTGTGGTATAGTATTTTATGTCTTGTTCTTATTGTTTATTATGTTTTGGTTTATTTTAAAGGAAAGTTTAGTGTCATACCTATACATAGGTGACTCCATATCCTAATGGATAGGAAAAGGCTACTGGTCTTGGGCATAGCAAGCACACCACCCCTAGAAATTTCTAAGAATGTTGAATATTTTGACCACAATTCAAAATAGGTCAACCCCCTAGAGTCAAAAAGTTTTATGGGTTTATTATGATCCTGTAAGTTGTGTCATGGTATTATTTTATGCTATTTGATATGTCATTACCTTGATCATATTCCATTTTAGTCACTTATGTCATTTATAGTCACTTAAGGTGCATATTTGGGCCATTTATGAAGATGGTACAGTTTTTCAAGTAAGAAAAGTGTTCAAAACTCTCTTCCAACATCCATCATGTTAGATACTATCAGTCATTGTACAGCCTCTATAAGGATGTGACATGTGTGGTAGGCTTATGATATGACTCTTAAAATCCCCTATACTCACCTTCATGTTTTATTAACTCTTAAATTCCCTAAATTGGCCAAAACTATTATGCTCTTCCATCACTCTACTAGACATGTAGAAGCAATCAATAGGTTTCTACTTGGTACGGCTAATAAAAGAGGTTCCAAGTCAAATGTTCTTGGTGTTATATATTAAACTTGGTATAATTCATGTTCATATCAATATTTCAAGGATTACCTTCCTATTCTTTATGAACCATCCTTTAGAATTTGACTATCTATTTTTGCATGTTATTTCCCACACCGTACAGGGTTTTCTCTTGTATGAGTAGGTTCATACAATCCAATTGTTTAAATTGATTATAAAATATGTGGATTTTCCCCTTTAATTTTTTCCATATTGTTTTTAATGTTTGGAGTTCATTTCATGATCCAAATAGTTCAAGTTGCAGTTTTTTGTCACTAGTGGACTAGTAGTCAAGCTTAACCAATTGCAAAAGGTTTATTTCTCTGCAATGGTTTAAAATAAATGTGAGGTGTTTTGTTTTATGTCTCTAATGTTTATTTATCCCCTCTAATTTTAATATCAATCTCACAAGCTATCATCATAAAGATTGAAGGCAAGAACATAATACACAATCAACTCTCTACTTACATTCATTCATAACCATGGTGTGCTAAGCTCTAAGGATGTTCATGGAGGTGTATGAAGAGTTTAAATATGGTTAACACATTATTAAAATAGTAAAAATCAAGCCAAGTTCCCTCAAGTGGCATATGATTGGTTGTGGAAACAAGTTCTCATACATATACAGGCATGCAGTATTAAGGTATGCCTACAGGTGCCCCATAGGATTTAATCACATTGGGAGGATACTTTTCAAACTTATTTCAAGCCATTAAATGTTGTAAACATTCATTTTAACATTATGATATAGTATAAATATTACTATAAGGTCATACCATATGTACATTACTTGTCTTTACTCACTGCCCTATATACTATATGTACACCTATAGGTAGCTCTCACAGAGGCCTAAAGGTGTTGTATGGAGAAATTTGACATGTTTTGAAACCTACATGAAGTTTGTGTATGTTTAATATACCTTGATAACCATTTTTAAATTCATTGGTAGGTATCAAAACTTAAGAGGTCACCCCAAGTGAAGGAATTTGAGTTCAGGGACAAGTTTCCTTAAAAAGCTCCAAAACATAGCCCTATGTGATTTTGATGCTAGCATATGATGAGAAATCATGATTCCTAGATGATTTTAGATGTTTAAATCTTGTATATTTCATGAAGGGGTATTATATTATAAAAGAGAATGGGTGTTTTACTAGAAGAACATGGTGTTTAGAGGCCTCTATTATTGGCATTTGTTCACTGCAACTTTTTAGTATTTTCTATAGGATTTGAACTCCAAAATGACCCTCACAATCTAAATAATCATGGAGTATAAATGTATTATAAGAAATCCTATGAAGGTAATTAAGATACTAGTATTTAAAATAACATCAAGGTGAGTTGGAATACAATGTCTTGGTCTTAACTACCACCTATAGGTACACCATTGCTCTTAAAAAGACTATCAACAATTGACTGTAGGTACCTACAGTACCATAAGTCAAACCTTGGAGACTACACCTAAAAACATGAGAATTAGATTATTTAATTTGGTTCAAGGACCCAAAATAAATCCAATAATTCTTAACATAATTTTCCAAGATTAGTAATTCACCTACAAGCCCCTTTATTGCTCTAACAGGGTGAACTAAAGTTGACTATAGTTAACAGTGTTCTAAGGTTAATTGTCTTGGTGATTAGCTTAGCATGAACATGATGTGAATAAATTCAAATGATTTAAAAATTAAATTGAGGAATCTAATAAGGTCTTTATGCATCATATTTGAGGTTTAACCATGCAGTATACACCTATAGGTGCCACCTTTGGAAAAAGAAAATACGGTCACAGTGGCTTGCTAACTAGACTTGTCAAATAGGAAATATACCATGAAGAGTTGGCAAATAAAAAAGAGTTTTGGAATGTTATAGAGATTATTTAAATTATTTTACATCATATGAAATTATAAATTCAATAGAATAGATCATGGAAGGGTCCAATCTCTAAGGTATACCTGTAGTCATAGTCAATCCTGCATAGTCAACTTTCTCAAAAGTTTGTCTTAGATTTTAGAGTGTTTGAGGGTGTTAGGAGTATCATAAAAACTTTAAAATTTATACAGATCATCCCTATGACTTTTATCATCTCTTCATACTATCCTCTTGTCTAGGTAAATAGGGTAAGTACCCTCTATTCTATCTCAGATAGAGGGCACTCCCAAATTGATGAAACCTATAGGTTTGCCATCAAAATTATGAAAAGAAGGTACATAGAGTTTTGAAACATTTCAAGAGAGTGTTATGAGATATGTTAGGAATAAATTAACACAAGTAAATCTTAAAATATGTTTGAGACCAAACAGGGTGGTCTAAATCCATATGGATGCAGTCAAAGCCCACTAGGCCTAATCTAGGCCTAATGCCTAAAAGGGTTTCAACTTCATTATAGTGTTAGGAGAGAAATCCAAAGCATTAAAACACTTTCATGGGGATTCATAATGATTTTTTTAACTATTTGAATGCAAAGGATACCATAGGTAAGCCATTTCTTGGCTTAAAACCATCACATGGTATGCAAAATGGAGAACAAAGCTCAAGAAGCTAACTTGAGAAGCTCACATCAACATGGAGGCTTAGCATGGGAGCTCAAGGAGATACTAAATATTATATAGGGTCCCAAAAAAAAAATTTATGGAATTTATTTAGGGTTCCAATGTCAAGCCTATATGAATAATCCTTAGAGGGAAAAATGTCTCTAAACCCTCCTAAACCCTTGGTAAGGACTAGTTTCGTTGATAGTTTTTGGTGTTTTATAAGTTTAAGGTAGAGTCAAATCATTTATATAATATTGAGAGATGTATTGGGGCTTTATCTATCCCCACTCTTCCATTTATTGCATCATAAAATCTCACAACTATCTCTGCTAACACCTTCATCTCAGCCAATCAAAATTGGCATAGTGAACAAGTCAGTGAGAAGATGAAAACTCCAAGTAGGAGGCCTTTTAAGGTCTGACTCAAGAATATAAGGGTATGATGGATCTTGAAAAGTGTCATACACTCCCTTTTACTAGTTTGGAAAATTGAAAACCTCTTTGATGCCAATTATGAAGGGTGAGTGAAAGAGAAATGATTTTGACTACAGGTAGTAAGAACACTTGGCCAGAAGAATATCAGTGACTGGGGATGTTTGGGCTTGTTTATAACCCCTCCCTCTCATTTTAATCATCTCACCTATTCCTAGTCTGATGTGGAGTATTCCAAGGATTCCAAATGATGAAGGCAATTTCTATGCAAGTAATTGAAGGGTCCTACACCATGTTTCAAGAGTTTCATGATTTAGAGGGACATTTTTCCTATGAGAACTTGCATGGTCTATTCCATATTTCATTCTCATGTATATTTAACTCCTCCTCTTAACTTGACACATGTTATAGTGGTTCTTGGACTTCATTCTTCTCAATTCTCTCTCAATTTATATAAGTAGTAGTCATTTTGGCTCTTGTAGGTTAATTTCACTCCATGTAAGGTGAAACCTTGTTGGATTGATGTTGTACTTTTCCTTTGAAAAATAAATTCAATCTAGTTTTTATTTCATGAAAAATTTGTCTAAGTTTGCAAATTTATGTATGGTGATGTTAAGTGATAATATTGTATCCTTTCTCTCATTATCCTCTCATGTTTATGCAAGAGTTCCTATTCTAACAAGTCATATAGAGTGTATCTAGTGTGTTAGGATCCTTTAAAATGTATAATTGTCCTTAGAGTGTGTAATCTTCCCTTTAGTTCACTTACCTTGTATTGCCTCATGCATATCACCTCTATATTGAAACATTAATGTTAGAATCTCTTAGGACTTTGAAGGTGATTTATAAGTCTTTTTTCTTAGTGAAAAAAGTATGATGGTCTTATGGAAATCCTTCTAGTGTATAACCCCCTTAGATTAGTTTCATTTCGTGCAAACTTATATCTCTTTTCCTACAATCAATTAGTTAAGTAGGTGATAAGCATTCCATGGTAAATTCAGGGAGCTAGCCCTTAAACCTAGAGGTCTACTTCTACTATAGGTAAACCCACATACCTAGAAGTATTCCCAAGTTTCCCAAATCTGGAGGAGGCTTGAAAAACCTTCTCTAGGGTGAAATAATTTGTGACAACAATGCCTCAATGCAAAACTTACAACAATGCCACTAAAAGGTAAAAATTGAAATTTGAAATTTGAAATTTTAAAAAGAGAGCAAGGAATAATATACTTAAATGAGTATTCAATATAATTGCCTTGTAACTTCAAAGTATAAAATTTATTGTCTCCCCTTATTGAGGCATTTGAAAAAAGGTTTAACCTATGGTGAATTGAGAGTGATCAAGTCTCAATTTAAAAACCATTAAAAGACCTTGAGTTGGAAAGATTATATGCTCTGACTCTCATTTGAATGTGTAGAATATTCTATAAAATAATTGAAGGGGTGGAACCACCAAATGTGGCTTGTTATAATGGAAAACTTTCAAATATAGATGTTGAGTGTCACTAGATTCTAATATGACCCACTTATAAAATGAAACAAATCACACTGTTACATATGGATCTAGATTCTATTTGAAACTATAATTCCTTTGAAACTTTTAAACTTTGAAAAAGTGAAATTTAAAATGTCCATGTAGAAACATGAATATCATTCCCCAAGTATCTATACTAAATTGATATAGAATGTCAACTGAATTTATAAGTTTTGAAACTTAAAACTTGTAACTTTTTTTCACATGCCCATGCATCTGCATCATGTATATGTGAATTTATATTAAAAAAAATTATATGAATGAGTGCACATATATGTCACATACCCCCATAATCTGAATTATAAAATGTGTTATAGTTTTGAAAACTATATATTTTCATAGATATGAAATTTGTTGCATAAGGAAATCCCATTATGTTGCACCCCTTTGAGATGAGAAATGTAGCTTGTAAGTCACTAATCTTAAAACAAAAATATAGAATATGTCAAAGATATAATGATGTATTAGCATATGAACTTTTGAAATTTATTGCATCATAGTATTTAATATAACATTTAAGTGCATATGAAACATGTGTTAGATAGAGATAGCATTGAATCACATAAGAATCATGTGCATGATATCTATCATAGCTCAAGAGTAAAAATAGAATCAATTAATGATATGAATCATGACACCATAGTAACAAGAAATAAACATAAAATTAATTTCATCAAATATCATATAATTTTCATATAATATCACACATAAGCCATAAAGGCCACATATAAGGGACATGTGAATGTTTCATTAGCACACAAGGCCAAGGGCTAAACACAAATGTAATAAATATTCCATACAAATAAAAACATGTATATGTTGCACACATAAGGACAAGGGCCACACAAAATAATCAATCAAGTCCTAACTTATGATATACTCAAGTAAGAAATAAACATAGAGCACATGAGACTAGTTTATATCAACCATATGTATCAATGTCTTTGTTACCAAATAACATATATATGTAATATAAATTAGAGTATAAGTAATATATATATATATATATATATTTCAACATGTTAGAGAGGTTTTGGATAGATACTAATAGGATTTAGGGCATGGCTCCTAATACCAACATGTCAGCTTCTAAACCAAAGATCTAATACCACTTGTTAGGATCAACAAGGCTCAGGTACCAATAGCTAAATCCTAGATCTGATATCACTTGTTAGTAAATAAACATCCTATATGTTCAAGTAAATAAATTTCAAAAATAAAATACAAGATACAGTAAAACATAAAATAAGAGAGAAAAACCATAACATAAGATATACATGGAAACCCTACTAAGTTAACCATGGAAAAAACCATGGGGCAAAGGCAACATATATACTTCATATTCCATCATTAAATCTCTTTTCAACATATTTCCTCTAAAAAACTCTTTATAGTCTTAAAAAATAAAACAATCAAGTAAGCAAAGCTTATGACCAAGCTTTCCATGCTCTAACCTACAAGCTATAACATGTAGCTCTTACAATGCTAACCTCCATAGAATCTAAGGGATCTCTAAGCATCAACCCCTAACCCTAAGTTGAGTTACAAGCCTCTAATCTCATTCTCAATGATCCATACCATGCACCTAGATGAGACAAGCATAACATCCTTTCAAGCTCTAACCTCTAACCCTGCATATGATGTTTACAACCCAAGCATCTAGGTGAGTTAAGATTATAAACATTACAAAATCTAACCTTCTATCATGCAACCACAAGCTTGCAAGTATCCTCACATGATCTACTAATAATATTACCATTACAAAGGAGTATATAATGTTTTATAGCATTTACAACATGATAGAGAGAAGATAATGGAAAATATGGTGCCACATTTGAGTGGGCTCAATAGTAACCCCACTAGACCCACTCACGTGTACTCATGTGCATAATCCAAAAGCCACCCAATGTGCTTTGGATATAAAATGGGCCACTCTCATGTTTGTCATCATGTGCAAAAGTATCCAAAGTGGATTCTCCACTAGATAAGAGCAAGTGTCACCTCCATGTGGCTCAAACCATTATATCTCAATCCATAAGTGAGGACAACAAGCAATAATATTTTTCTTGTCTTCATCTCCCAAAGGTCAAAAAAGTGGATGATCCATTAGAAGAGATCATGGGCCACTTCCATATGACTCCAAATTTGGTGCCCAACTTCCAAAAATGAGTCCAAACACCCAATAGTACTCTTCATGTATTCATCTTCCATGTGACCTCTTATCTTTTACACCAAGTGTCAAACCCATGTTATAACAAAAAAACAAAACATGTCCCTTAGTGGAATAATATGCCCCACTCCTATCACACTACCTGTGCCACACCTTAGGACCCTCCAAGGGCCCTCTTAACACATCACCATCCTACCACTTCACCTCCTACATCACCTACCACATTATTTGCATGCCAAACTTGTATGCCATATCACCATGATGCCATGTCACCATGAATAGTGATAGTTAATAGTACTCATGAATAGTGACTTGTGAATAGTGGATTCACACCCAATAATCTACCACTTGAAGTCATATACATAGGACTTTCAAATACCTACATATTTTGCCAACTAGTTACCACATAGCTGCTATCAATGTTGTCATCAATACCCACTTTTACTCCCAACAAACCCAGTGCAAGTTTTATGCACTACTAAAACTTCTTTAATCTGAATGGCTTTGTCAACATCTACTCCTCCAAAGTAAATTATATCAATTTGAAGTGACTCCTACTTCACCATAGATCCATCCTTTTTTAGGATTCTGCCATGTCACCACTCAAAACTCCCACTGCTTGGAAGTATCTGGTTAATCACACACCATGGATTCATGAGGCTTCTCCTACTCCATATGAATATAATACACATGAAAACCATATTATCCTCTTATAGGATACTCTAGAAGACAAGTTACAACCATAATAAGTGGGATTCTTCACTTCATTGCTTTCCATGTCCCTATGCATATCCATTATTGGTTTGCTCCTTCATATCCTCCTAGTCACCTGAGCCACTCATCATTGAACATGTTGGGGCCTATAACCAAAATTCCATCTACACATAGTAGCAACCTCTACTAAACCTTGGATCTCCATGATGTTATTCGTATACCTCATTAGCATGCCTGCTAGAACCTATACAATCTTCAAATTATGTAAACCAATAACTCTTTGCCTCATCCTCATAGCCTCCTAGTTATTCCATCTCATTATGAGATCACCATGTAGGAACGATGCTTTTACATCCCATTACTTCAAATATGAATATAAATAAGTGAACATCACACTCTTGACAATAGTCTACAAACGGAGATTAAAAACCTCACAAAAAGCAACACCTAACTTCTACATGTAGTAAATCTCTACCCACCACAATCAACATGGTACCCATCCATATTTCTTGAGAATTCATCACACTATTCAGTGTATCATAATACCTATCAAGTTTTAAATCCCATAGATGAACTGCATCCTACTCTATCATATTTCCAACCAAACTCATGTGCAAATTTACTCTATACATCAATCTACTTGGCTACTCACATCAGCTACATTGTATCCCTCCTGGTTACACACTTGTACTACACCACAACCACTAACCACTTCACTCAATGTATCTATGAGCCTTGAAAATATTTAACACCAGCCTTATTCTTCTATAGAACCTTAGGTCTCAACTTCTTCTTCTCTATCCTACAATTACTCTATCAGGTATAGATTCAAGTTTTTGGTACCTCCTCCTCTACATGGATTTTTGAACATCCTTGCCAACATGTTGTGGTAGAAGGATCCCATAACTTGTACCCTTCTCTAACTGAGAAACCCCAACAAGATAATTTCCTTTTCATCACCCTCCATCTACACCAATGGAGACTAACTTGCTCCTCAAGTTGTATAATTACTTCTTCATCAGTAACATTGTGTTGGTGTTGATCTATCTGGTAAATCTTGTTTAGCTTTTCCTCCATTCTCCATCTACATCTCCCATAGAGAGAAATATCTACCATAAAAAAAAACCACTTTTTATTTCATATCTTGGTTTATCCTCTTATAACTCCCACTTTCACAAACCAAGCAATAACCATGGCTCTGATACCACTTGTTAGAATCTAGGACATGGTTCCTACTACCAATATGTTAAATTCTAAACCAAATCTTTGATACCACTTGTTAGGGTCAACAAGGCTTAGTTACCAATAGATAAATCCTAGTTTTAATATGATTTTTTAGGAAATAAATGTCTTACATGTGCAAGTAAATAAATTATAAAAAAAATACAATCTACAGTAAAACACAAAACAAGAGAGAAAAACCATAACACATGATATAAATAGAAACCCTACTAAACTAACCAGAAAAAAACTATAAGGCACAAGTAGCATCCAAACTTCATATTCCAACAAAAAATATCTCTTTAAAACATCTCCTCTTATCAACTCCTTTCCAATGCTAACAAATCAAGCACTCAGGTGAGCAAAGCTTACAACCAAGCTTTCCATGCTCTAACCTACAAGCTATAGCATTCAACTCTTATAATGCTAACCTCCATAGCATCCAAAGGAGCTACAAGCATCAACCTATAATGATGAGCTAAGCTAACAGGCCTCCAAACTCATCCTCAAGGATCCATACCATGCACCTAGGTGAGCCAAGTATAATATCCTTTTAGGATCTAACCTCTGACCCTGCATGTGATGCTTACAACCAAAGCATCTAGGTGAGTTAGGCTTAAAATCCTTACAAACTCTATCCTTATATCATGTAATCACAATATTTCAAGGATCCTCACATGATCCACTAACTAGATTACCATTACAAAGGAGTATATAATGATTTATAACATTTACAACATGAGAGAGAGAAGAGAAGGGAAAATGTGGTGCCACATTTAAGTGGGCTCAATAGTAACCCCAATAAATCCAATCACATACACTCATGTGCATAATACAAAATCCACCCAATGTGCTTTGGATATAAAATGCACCACTCTCATATTGGGGATGTCATGTGATCTCCATTATGTTTGTCGTCATGTGTAAAAGTCTTCAAAGTGGATTCTCCACTACACAGGAGCAAGTGCCAACTCCATGTGGCTCCAACAATTGTCTTCCACTCCACAAGTAAGGACAAAAATCACTAATTCTCTTCTTATCTTCATTTCCCAAGGGTCAATAAAGTTGATGCTCCATTAGATAGGATCATGGGCCACTTCCATATGACTCCAAAGTTGGTGTCCCACTTCCACAAGTGAGTCCAAACACCCAATCATATTGTTTCACTAAATTTTGAATCTATTTGATGTTTAAAGAGAAACAAAGATGAAAGGTAGGGATTATACATTATAGAAAACCAAATTGGTTATGCACCATATCTAGATGATGTTGAGCACTCCTCTTTGGTTGGGGAGGACTACCTATGAATAATAAAGTAATTTCACCAAAACTATTTGTTAGTAGATATATGAGTGGGATGCCAAGCTACGTGCTTATTCCTGGAAGTGTCAAATTTCCTTAGGGATGATAGTCCACTTTTTGAAACAAAATTGGTAATGAATAATAAAATGAAAGAGAGAGTAAGAGAGAGATATGTGTACCATTCTTGCAATCTGAGTGTAGTAGAGAGTGACACAATGCAGGTAATGTGAGTTGTTGATGTTTTTGGAGGTGGTTAAGGTAGGGTCAAGGAGGTTAGTATAAATCTATAGTCATCGATGTCAATTAGGCCATTGATGTTGGTAAGGATATATGGTTGATGTCAGTTATATGACTAATGTTAGTTATGTGACCAATGTTGGTAGGGGTTGTAGGAGAGTTTTTTGAGCTGGGAGGTCGATGTTGGTTAGGTTTATGAGGTTGGGAAGAGTTGTAAGGGAGTGTTTAAGACTCAAGTGGGTCTAGATAAAAGGTTGGTATGTTTGAAGTAGAGAAAAATAGGTGGATTTTTACAACCCCTCCATAGGGAGAGTTGAGATGTTCATAAAATGATAAATAATATAATGTAAAGTAACTATAAAATGACTGTTTAAAGGAATTACCGAAAAAACAAAGATATACTTATCTGATGAAATAGATGAACTATGGGTGTTAGATAGATGGCTCTAGTGAGGCATATTGAAGTAATAGATGAACAAAAATACAAGTGTGTGCTGCTAGTTTAGAAGAATCCAAGCTCTATGTATTATATCAATTCCTGATTTGGATTGATTTATGTAGAGTAATAGTAAGCCTGAATGTAGAAAGTTGAATGCCAAAAGCCTTTATGTGAATAATTGATTTTCTTGATTTCTGTTGACCTAAACATTAATTTAGAGTTTGGATTAAATAACTGACATCGGTGATCCCACTGACATCGGCCATGGGTTAACGAACTTCAATGGCATGAGAATAGGTAAAATGGATATTTTTAGCTTGTTTTTTATTCTTTCTAATGTCAAGTGTGGTATCTATTAGGAAATGGTATAAATGGGAGGTTAAAAAGGATGTAGTTGGTTAGGAATTTATTTTTGGGGTAAGAACAAGTCATGGGTAGTTAGGATTAGGGGATCTTGAGGTGACTCAAAGGGTAAGAATTAGTCATAGGATGAGGTGGCTAGGTAAGGTGGCATAAGTAGTTTTTAATTCAATTAATTAAATATTTTAAATTAATTAAATGTGTGAGGGGTAAATGCATGGGTTAAGAAGTCTAATTATTAAAAAGGGCCTCAAGGGGGGTTTTAACATAGGGAGTTACACATGTGTGTGATGTAATTTTAGTGTCTACATTTGCCCCTTTTTATCTTGTAATTTGTACTGATAAGTTGCAAGACAAAAATAAGAGTTGGATGCTCTAGGTATTGGATGAGGTATCCCCCCTCAAAATGGGAATTGACAAAGGAGACACTAGAATCGGGTACCAATTTGATAAAAAGTAAATTGGGTGAGTGGACGTTGAGTGAGAATGTGGTATCATGGTTGACGGGTATACTACTACAAGTTATATTCTATAAAATTAACAATAGGTAAATTTGAGGAGGACTCAGATAGAAATAACTAAATCACAGCTTGTAAGTGATAGATGATAAGGTTAAAACAATCAAATTTGTAGCTCTAATGGTCTATGTGTACTAGGAATCCAAGGTAAGAAGTGCCTCTGTTAAACATAAAAGGTTATAGGTGACAAGACTAGTTTGGTCGTGATCCAAAACACTTAATATACATGCATGTGTATAATAGCCAACTATAGAAAGGTAGCATAAGTGGTCAACACAAGCAATGCAAGGTTGGTTTAAAAGGGTCAATGATCAAGGAGATATTCATGATCTCTAGTCAAAATCATCATGGGTGGAGATTTAAGTAATCTCCAAGGTTGGTTGTCATGGTTGGGGAGATATATGTGATTTCTAGGTTAGTTTTTGTGGTCAAGGAGATATACGTGATCTCTAAATTACCACAGATTAGGGGTAGAGTCTAAAGGGTTATGGTTGGTATTAGAAACTCTAACTTAATGATGTCCACATTAGTTATGTCACTGATATTGGTAGGAAATTTTGCTAATGTTGATGACTTAGGTCAAGGATGTTGATGTCAGTGGGTGATCAAACCTAACAAAAAAGGGTTTGGTGACCCACCAAAACACATTTACAACATTTGAATGGAGAGAAAAAGAGATCTAAATTCTAGTGAGATGGAAAAGATAAGATGGGACTTAGTGGGAGGCATGCCACCATAAGGACCAGCTATTCTAGCCTAGAGGAGATGGAGAGATGAGGTAAGAGCCTTTGTAAGTTAATTTTGATTTTAAGTTTATTAATTTGTGTTTTTAGGTTAAATTTAAAATTTTGGGTAAAAAAATGTATTCAGGGGGGTAGGAAATGGGGTGGGGTATGTTTAGGTTAATTTGGGAGGGATTTGGGGGTATTTTGTAGGGAAAAACTAAAAAGTTAGAGATAGGTTGTTTGGTCCTTTGGCCAAACCAATCATCAATGTCATTGGGGTCCATTGACATCAGTCGACATAGTGTCGATGTTGATGTGTTTCATCGATGTTAATTGACACCAAGCATCAATGTCAGCATATAAAACTGATGTTAGTGACCTTAAAAACCCAAAATAGGAAAAAATGCCAATTTTGGATCCCCAATTGTAGTAGTCAACTAGCCTATGGCTGAGCTAGCCTTAGAAGACCCTATGTCAACTGAGTGATACCTACATACCTTGATTGAGGGCCTCAATCCAATGTAGTTATCCTAGTGCGTAGGGAAAAAGATCTAAGGTATGGTAAAAAGTGTGTTAAGGTAAATGGTTAGGAAAAGGTAGGTTGAAATAGGTCATGGGACCTAAGGCTTAAAAGAAAGGTCATAGGGTCAAGGGTTTATGATATAATCTATGGGGCCTAGAGTTGTGATAGGCAGTTGGGCCTAGGGTAGAGAAATAGGTAGTGAGGCCTATGGTGGAGATGGGAGAGTAGGTTAGATAGTTAGGTGGGTATATGGTCAAGCTAACCTTAAAAGACCCCATGTCAATTGAGTGCTACCTACATATCCCAGTTGAGGGTCTTAAACCAATGTATTTTTCCCAAAAAGAAGGGAAAAAAGTGGTGGTAAGTTATATTAGAAAGTATGTGACTTGAGGTTTGTGTATGGATGCATGTTAGGCAAGAGTTGATGCTATGAGATTAAATACCTACACTATTAATGCAGATGAGGTGGGATGTCACCTTAGATGAGTGAGAGCACATGGTAGTTGTAGGTTTATGAGGATTAAAATGATATTGTAGAGTTTCACTGGATGTTAGTTTGTTGATAGCATTGATAGAGAGGTGGGATCACACCACCAACACTTTCCATTTGTTGACTGAAGAGTTGATAGTGATACAAGAGGATGTATACAGGATTTTATGATTGTTCTTCTAGGGTGAGGACTTTCTCATGTTTAAGAGAGGAACATGATATTCACATGGTTACATTGTTTGGAGAGCATGTTAGTGAGGTAACTTATCACTCAGTGAGCTTTGCCTATGAGCTATTGTACATTATTAATAAGGAGTAGCATCGATTCAGCATCTTGATGATCATAGGGATTATAGTGTATGCACTACCAAAAGTAGATGGTGGGAGATTTCCTATTGCATTAACAAGTGTTCTAGCATAGATGGTTAGGTAGTGGACTATATTCACATGGGAACCAACTTTTCTAGCATAATTATATAAAAATTTGTGGGGGTTGAGGTTATGATGATGGTATAATTTTTATGTCAGGAATTTACTCCATTGTTGGGCATATGAGCATATCATGGTGACATGACCATTGGGGTTACCCACCATAATTATATCTAGTTTTAGGGTTGGTTTTAGATAGTGGAGAGATGGTATGGCCCAGACCTAATTAGATGGCATAGTGCGAGATATTGATCATTATAGTCATATGATAGAGGGATTTATCCTTGTAGATATTTTTTGGAGGCCCTACTTAACATACCCTACATATATGGGATAGGCACAATAGCTTGTTGGTTTATAGACCACATTATGGGTCAAAGGGAGATGAGCCAATGAGCTAGAGATGATACTCATGGCACAAGTCAGGGGACAATTTGGCTTGTTATAGGATGTACCTCTTACATTTCCTTGATATAAGAGGGATGATATAGATGCACCCCTACCCTTGACCCAAGAGACAAATGGGCCAAATTTTGAAGAGCTACCAGTAGGCTTGGGTGTAGTAGATCCTAGATGTATAGTGACATATCTTGCATGGTGGATAGGTTTACATCCCATGATTCAGGTCAGGAGGTCATCACCAAATTTATAGGGAGTGATGAAAGAGAGAGAGAGATGTAGTTGTATAGGCCTGAGATGCAGTGATATAAGCATAGGATGCAGTAGTATAGGCTTGAGATGTGGTAGTGCAAGCCTGAGATGCAGTGTAGGCACAGGTATTAGTTTTATAGGGATAGGTGGTAACATTATAGGGCCAAGTTAGGGTATTATAGGGCTAGGTCAGGGTATTATAGGGTCAAGTTACTATACTAACAATAGAGAGGGATAGTTTGAGAGTATCAGGTCAGGCTACTCCTTCTCCTCCACCATAGGGACCAATATAGGGGCCTTTAGTAGGTGTGATGGAACCACCATAGATTATATCTCTAGAAAGATACAACACTACCCTTGATGAGATTACTTATTATGATAGGGACATCAGGTATTTTCTATAGATTAAGAGGTATTTTGAGTTTAGAGATTAGGAGAGATTAGTGACACGTACCACAACTTCTAGCTCACATAGATGTAGACAGGTAGAGAGTGGTGATGACACTGCTTCTTCATGACCATGAGTATAGCCTTGAGGATTCTAAGTGCCAAATTTTCTTATTGTTATATATGTTATATACACATCAACCTATGAGCCAAAGAATAAAGATGTATATTTTGAGGGAGAGATGATATTGTTATGATCTATTGATGTACATTCATATTTAGCATATATATATGAGATGTGTTATTTTGAGATGTGTTTATTATAATGGTGATGATGATATTGATGTGGAGGTTTATATCATGTTAGTGTTGAGCATGTTGGTTGAGTTATACTAGAATTTCCCATATGTGTGATGGTATATGCATAGTTGATTTGTTAGCTTCATCTTAGCATTCTTTCATATTTGTGATGGTGTATGCTTATAATAAATGGATTTGGCTTGATAGTGTTTGTATGAAGTTGTCATCTCAGTAGAGAGATCTACATGTGATTGGGATGGGATATAAAGAGGTAGGATGCTTGTGTACTAGTAAAGACTATAATCATAACATAAATAGGCTCAAGAATGTGAGCCTCTTTCATGTTTTGCATCATTTTACCATTTTGTTTGTTAGAGAAGCATCATACTCACCTTGTGTTAAGTGATTTCAAAGTCCCTTGAAAGAGTATGAGGGGAAAAGGGTAAAATGAGTGAGAGTGTTTGGGTAGTGTAACCTTCTAAGTGGGTATGGTATGCCCCTGATGTGGGTGACCTAAGAGCTACTATAGTCAAGTCCATGACTTAAAGTTTTTTTTGTGTAATTTAATCAATACAGGAAGCCTATAATGGGCTTTTGTTTTTGTTGAGGCCGTATGAAGCTGATCAATACGAGAAGTTTTTTTTATTTCCCTTGATAACAAATATTGGCCTAGCCATCCTTCAAGGGACTGGTCTAAGCATTTATTTTTGAGTTTTAATAAATGTCCTTCAAGGGAGAAGTCTATTGATAGTATCAAAGAGAAGGTACATAGCTATCCTTCAAGGGAGCAATCTACATTGAGAATCATCACCTGAAAGATTATAACTTGTCTACATATCCTTTTTTTTTTACTTTTAGTTATGGACAAGACTATAAAGGCTTAGGGGTTTTCCACTTTGAGGGCAAAACCATAGCACTTCATAGATTAACTAAGTGTGTAGTAATAAGGGTTAAGAGGAAGGGAGATGAATATAATAAGGTTGCTCAAGGGACAAGCTCAATTTAAACATAAGGTGAAGAGTCACTTGATTAACAAAAGAATGGTCATAGGTGCAAAGCATTTAGAGGCTCGAGTTCTAGCTTTCCTTCAAGAGAAGACAAGTAATAAGTTCCTAATCCATACTTATGAGTTATGATGTAGGGTCCAAACCAATTAGGATCAAACTTACCCCATTTTATTTTCTTCATTTTCATCACATGTTGATTTTCTTTTAATATGAGATCTTCAATATTGAAATCTCACTCCTTAAGGTTTTTGTTGCAAGTGCATTTGATACGCTCTTGATAGATTTGGAGGTGGTTGATTGCTATGAGATGGTGCTCATCAAATAACTCAAGTTGAGCCAAATGTTCTTGGTGAAAGTCATTATTAGTAAGTATGTCTTGTAGAGAGATGCGAAGAGAAGGAATCTAAACGTCAAGAGGAAAAACAGCCTCCATCTCATAGACTAAGGAAAAAGGTGTAGAACTTATAGGGTTTCAAATGCTAGTGTGGTAATCCATAAAGCAAAGGGAATCTGATGTGCCAATCCTTGTTAGTATAATTGACTACCTTCATGAGGATTTTGGTCAATGTTTTGTTATAAGCTTATACCTATCCATTTACTTGTGGATAATATGATGATGAGAAGCTTAATTTGATTCCAAAGGTGTCATAAAGACTTTAGACAGTCTTGTTTTTGAAAGATTTGTCATTATCTATTATAACTTTATGGGGGGCACCAAATTGATAGATGATATGATGGTTGATAAAGTCAAAAAAAATGTCAACCTTAATGGAGATGAGAGAAATGGCCTCAACCCACTTGGTGAAGTATTTAGTGGTAGTAATGATAGAATGGTGATGGAGGGATGAATGAGGGTTAATCTCACTGATTAGATCCAAGACCTATTGGGAGAAGGGCCATAAGTCTTTAACAACTTCTAATGCATGACTTGGAATGTGAAGGAGGTGAGTGTGTTATTAACATTTGACATAATGCCAAACATAATCACTATAGTCATGATGGAGTGTTGGCTAATAATAACCAAGTCAAAGGATACACTTGGTAACTACATGACCATTGAAATATCCACCACAAATACCATCATATAATTCCTTAATAGTGAAGGGAGTCTCAATACTAGTGAGGCATCTAAGGAGGAGACCATCAAAACCTCACCTGTAGAGAAGTCCCCCTAGCATAGTGTAACGAGAAGCACATTTCATGAAGGCACATCTCCCATTATTGGAGATATCAAAAGGGGTAATCGAAAAGGAAAGGTAATCCATGAGTTTCTTGTACCATAATTTACATGGGTTTTATGTTACATTTTTGATAAAAAGGATGTTAGTTGATACATAGGAGGGCAATGTTAAGTGATGCACAGTGACAGATTTTTTTGGAAGAGGGTGAAGAGGGTATGTGTGAAGCAAGTGAAGCCATTGGGTCAACAAAATTATTTGTAGATTGAGGAATAATTTGTAAATAGGATTCAAATGATCCTAATAGCATATCTACATGATGTTTATATCATTGTAAAATTTCATTTTTGCATAGGTAGGAAACATTAACCTGATTAACCACTAGCTGAGAGTTACTAAAAATGGTTATTGATTTGATACCAAAGAAGATAGTCATTTAAATCCCTAAGATCAAAGCCTCATATTCGGTCATATTATTATTACATTCAAAATCTAGTTTAAATGACAAAGGTAGAGGCTTTCCATCTAGAGGAATAAGAATGACCCCTGCACCCCCATCATGTTGATATTTAGACCCATTAAATAACATCATCATTTGATAGGAGATGTCATCAATGGAGAGCATTGTGATGGATTTTTCAAGGAATTTGAAGTTTGAAGGTTGGTTGTTAGGTAAAGAGGTGGTAACTAACTAGTCAAAGATCATTTTCCCCTTGATAGAATTTTGTTGAATAAACTCTAAGTCAAATTCAACAAGGAGCATGATCCACTGAGCTACATGTTGGTCTTGATATGGCTTGTAATGCATGTATTTGAGGGGATCAGTATGGGTGACCACATAAGTTTTATGATTTAAGAGGTAATGGTGGAGCTTGGAGGCTAAAAAAACCAATGCAAGGCAAAACTTTTTGGTATGGGTATATCGAGTTTCATAATCAATAAATGTGCAGCTTATGTAGTAAATCATTTGTTCTCAATGGTGATCATCTTGATGTGCAATTATAGCAAATAGAGAATGGTCTGTTGTATAGATGTAAAGGTAAAAAGACTAATATTCCTTAGGTGGAATAAGAACCAGTGGGGAAAGGAAATATTATTTCAGTGCATCAAAGGTCTCTTAAAATTTTTTATTCTAATGGAAGGAGACATCCCTTTTGAGGAGATAGTGAAAGGGTTAGCAATGATCTGACAACTGAGAGATGAAGTGGTGGATTGACTAAAGTTTGCCATATAAGATGTGGAGTTATTTGATATTAGTAGGTGGAGGTATCTCTAGTATTGCTTGAACCTTAGTAGGATCAACTTTAATACCATGGAGAGAAATGATAAAGCCTAAGAGCTTACCGAAAAGGACACCAAAGACACATTTCTTTGGGTTTAGTCGAATGTTATATTGGAGGAGATGAGTGAATATGATTTTCAAAACCATCAAGTGATCTTGGTGAAGCTTAGACTTTCTAAGTAAGTCATCAACGTAGTTTTCCATAATTTTATGTAGGAGATCATGGAAGATGTAAGTCATGGCACGTTGGTAAGCGGCACCAACATTTTTCAGACCAAAAAGCATGACCCAAAAACAAAAATTCCCTCATAGAGTAATGAAATTTGTCTTGTGTTGATCCTCAGGAGCAACCAGGATTTGATTATATCTTGAGAACCCATCCATAAGTGATAGCATCTCATGGCCAGATGTTAGATCAATAATTTGGTCGATACTTGGCAAAGGGAACTCATCTTTTGGACAAGTGAGGTTTAAGTCATGGTAATTAGTGTAGATGCGGATTCCTCTACTCACTTTTATGATAGGAAAAATATTAGAAACCCATTATGGGAAGTCAATGGATTGGATAAATTTAATATAAAGGAGGTGTTGGAGATCTTCTTTGACAAGGAGAGCAATACGAGGATGCATTTTGTGAAGCTTTTACTTAACATGTTTAGCATCTTGATTGGTGACAATGTTATGGGTGATCATAGAGGGTTCAATACCATACATGTCATTATAAGACCAAACAAAGGCTTTTCTATGGTTATTAAGAAATATGGCATAATTAGCTTGCTCAGAGAAATCCAAAGATTAGCCAATCTTGAGGATGTGGGGGTTATCATGAGAGGGCAATTTGATGTCAATGGTTGATTTATTGAACATAGTTTGTGTTTTAGATGGGAGTAATCATTAGATATAGGAATAATCTACACCTATGTATGTGAGAATATCATCATCATCTTGACATTGGATAGTGTTAATAGTGGGAGAGTCTTCATCAATAATTTCAAGATGAATGAGAGGAAGGGACCTTGTTTCCTTACCCTGGTGATAGGTGACAGCCCCAAATGGATGGAATGTATTGAATAAAAAAAATTAGGAGGTATGGATACCTTCTATTTGGTAGGTGATGGTGGAGAAGAGGGTGGAGAAGGAGAGAATGGCTCTTCAATAATTGATACATGGGAAGTTTTGGTGAGTTTAGTTGGTCTGTCATAACCCACTCCATGCCTCTTTTAAGCATTTTCAATGGTTTTTCTAGTGGGATATTTAATGGGCGTATGAACACCATACTCATAACAACACAAACCAAATCTTTACCAAGCACACCTATAAATATAGGTGTGAGTGAAACTAGGCTTGCTTAAGAAAGAGAAGTCATACGTAAATGTTTGTGGCAAAGAGGATGGATTGCCGACAGTAGGAGCCTAATCAATTCCCCCATATGTGAAATTACATCAAAGGTTAGGGGGCCTATAAGGGATGACCATACCAATATAGGGTTCATAATTTGGGTGCATATGAATCTTTCCATACTCATGTGGAGTATAGAATATGTCAAGCATCAAAAAATGATCAAGTGACAAATGCTTGAAAGTTTCTTCCATGAGATCTTTATCAAGAATTTGTGTTGCCAGTATCTGTGTAACTAAGGTAGTGAAGCTTGTGGAAGCTTTAGAATTATCATATGGAGAAGATGATGTCTTTAATATAATGAGAACATCATTGGGACTATAAGTCATGTTGCATATTTTAAACAGAGGTGGGTCGATGGGTATAACATGCACTTGCCCATTGTGCTCAAACTTGACACATCAATGCAAAGTTGAGGGAACATATGCCATAGCATGTATTCAAGGTCATCCAAGTATTATATTATATTATAACTCTCCTTCTACAACATATAATAACTCAGGCATTGTGTGGGGACCTACATGGATATGTAAGATAATAGTGCCCACCATAGTAGTTGTGGTATCGTTAAAGGAGTAGAGCACCGCATCAATTTGAGACATATAATTATAAGGAAGAGCTAGTTGTTTTTAGGCATAGATGAAGATAATATTAATACTATCTCCCTCACTGATCATGACTCTTTTAAAATGATTTTGATTAATATATGTAGTAATAAAAAGGGTAGAATCTTGATCTTTAGGGTGTTGAAGTAGAACTTATGAATCACTGAAGGAAATCGGGGAGATGGAGAAAAGAGAGCTGACCAAAGCTACAAGAGGTTAGGATCATTAGGTTGCACCTCAATTGCTTGCAAGGCACTAATAAAATCTTGATGGTGTTGGGGTGAGTTTTGGACTAACTCATATAAGGACATTTTAGAGGATTTTAGTGAAGTTGTTTCACTATGAAGCTTTGAATAACTTCTAAAAACATTAGTTTCAAGACACCCAAGATGGAAATCTTGGGATTCAGAGGAGGATTAGATTTGGAGAAGGGATGAGTCCAAATAGTAGTGACCTTTCCCTTACCTTTATCCTTTTGATTTTTTGATCGCATGGCCACATTAACTATTTTGATTTGAAACATAGGTGAAGGAGGTGGCAAAGGGGGTACGATAACATCTTTGGGTTTGAATTTAGGTGGAATGGTATGAGGCATTATGGATGCCAGAGGTGGAATAGTAGGAAGGTTAATGGTAGTGTCAATAAAGAGAGTGTTGACATCAAAGTGTTGCTAAATGACTGCTGTGAGAGCTTTACAACTCTCAGTATCATGTCTAAGTGAACAATGATATAGACACACTTGTGTATCATTAAACCAAGATGGCTTTGATCTAAGAGGGCTATAATTCTTAATGATAGGAAGATTTATTGTAGAATATTGTAACAATTGATGTAAGAAAAAGTTCTAAGAGCCTATGAGTGGGCTAGAACTTGTTGTGGTAATAGGAGTGGACACCTTCTTTTGTTTAGGAGTCATAGAGGTGATTTTGCATGGCATCTTTTTAGGTGGTGATGGATTTAAGTGTTTTTTTGACACTTTCTTAGTGTTAGGTATCATGGTATCACATGTGAAAGGCCTACCAAGTGGTAGAGGTAGTAGTGGAGGTAACTTATCCTTTTGTTTTGATTATATTGGTGATACTCCAACTAAAGTAGAGGGTTGTGGTCCTAAAATTGATGGCAAAGTTGAGGGTTGAAGAGGGAAGGATTGATGAGATCTAGGAATCTTAACATTTTTCTATAGTTTAGGTTATGAAACTCTAACTTGTGTTTGGAGAGTTATATCTAATTTCACCTATGGATGAATTAAATTAGAGACTAGACATACACCTAAAGACCTTATCTACTTTAATGTGGTAGATGACTGCGAGGGTGAGGGCTCTAACATAGATGGATGAGCTTTCGGTGATTTTAGTGAAGAAGCTCTAAATTTGTCAAAGACCTTGGGGTAAAGGGTAGTGAGAGGGTTGGCAGTAAAGGTAAACACTCATTCTGTAGGATACGGATTTTTAAGTTGGTCCCAAAATGTTGTGTGATCTAACTTTGTGGAGTCAAAAAATTCTAGACTTTTCACTAACCACAATAAGGGTTTAGATGAAGTTGACATAGGCCTTATATTTATATCTTTAGAAGGATGGCGTGATTAAGGAAGAGGTAAATTATTGGTCTCTACTACTTCAGGCCAAAGATAAGAAAGAGCTGCAATAGGGTCTTCTTTGACAGAGACAAGAGAAGAGGCATGGTCTTCCATGGGTGGAGGATAGGTAGGCAAAGAGGATTCCTCAAGGGGTTAGACCATAGGTATAATTTCCCCCTCAACATGTGGGTGAGGAAAAAGTAAAGTATGATCCTCCATAGGTAAAAGAAGTGGTAAAATTGGTAGAATTAGAGTAGGCACAATAGGTCTCTCGCCTAATGTAAGAGTAGATAACATTGACTCTTCTAGGTGCAAAGGTGGAGTGGATGGGGTACTACTTTCTATCAATGGAGGAGAGGCAGGCGAAGAGGGTTTCTCAAGAGGGTATAACATAGGAATGATGTTCCCCTCAACATGTGGTTATGGAACAGGTAAGGCATGGTCTTCAATTGGTAAGAGTATAGGTAACATTGGTGCAAAAGGAACTGGCAATATAGGATCCTTTAGTGGCAAAAGGATTGTTAAAGGAGGATATTTCTCACATGAGAGTGAAACAAGGGAAATAGGCTCTTCTACCTGAGGAGGAAGAATGGGAAAAATAAATGCCACTGACTATGGGGGAGGAGTAGGTAAAATGGGTGCCTCCTATTGTGGGATAGGTTAAACTGGAGGTAAAGGAAAGACCATATTAACCATATGGATATTATGATCACATGAGTTAGTCATGGTCTTAATAATATTTTGATTGGGTGAATGGTTAGGAAAATGTTGTTTGAACACATCTATATTTTGATTAGTAGGTGAATTAGGGTTATCCAAAATGAGATCACCCCTATCAAGCATGTCTTGAATAATATTCTTGAATGTTTTATAGTTATTAGAATTGTGGCCTTTGAATTGATGGTAGCCACAAAACTCATCCTCCTTATACCAAGTTGGAATGGGATGGGAGGGGTCAAATTATATAGGAGGCTTGATTTGAGGAAAGATTATGGCACCTTCTTGCAATAGTTTTTCCAAAATGGAAGTATATGACTCCCCAATGGAAGTGTATTATCTTTATTCATACCATTGTTGGAATTTCTTGGTCAAATTTTGGGAAGTCAAGGAATTAGGTTGGTTTGTGGTTGTGGAAGAATCTAATTTAATGACCACCGTGTTGGTGGAGCCTTTATATTTTTGGTTAGAAGGAGAATTTTTAGAAAAAGAGGAGTCATTCGATTTAGAATTGGTATTCTTACTACACAACTTGATCCTACCTTCGTCTATAGCCCAAATCTCAAGTTTCCATGCCATTGTAAAGGCTTTATCAAATGTGAGAAAAATTTGTACTCAGAGTGTGGATGAAATGTGATTAGCATGCCCTCTATAAGAGCTCAATAAGCTCAAGTTGGGGTAAATAAAAGGAGAGTTTATTGATTAAACCTCTCTAATGAGCAACAAAATCTATGATAGACTCATCATCAAATTGTCTAATAAAATAAAGGTTCATAATAGAAATCTTTTTAGAAATATTAATAGAGAAATGGTCTAAGAATATTTGTGTGAGTTGGGTAAATGAGAAAAGGGAGTGTCAATGTATAGAGCTATACCAATTTAGGGTAGCACCCAAAAGAGACATAGGGAAAGTGTGAATTAATAACACATCATCATGCCCTATTAAATAACAAGCATGTCTAAATGCTTGTAAATGTTGTTGTGGGTCCTCTTTACTCTAGAAAAGAGTAAATTTGGGGAGTTTCCATTGGCTTGGATAAGGGAAAATAGGTACAAAAGGATGGATGGGTTCATTGCATATCTAATCATAAGATAACACATTATTTGAACCTGACATGGATGTCTCTAGATTAGACATCTTGGCCATCAGCATCTTAACGAGGTCTAGAGGGGGATTGGTTTGGGAGATACCCCCTAAGTTATAATGAACCTGATAAGAATTAGAGGGAGTGTATGACATAGCTTGCTGAGGTTGTATTGATGCAACATAGGGATAATGAGTCATATTGGGCATGAAAATAAAAGGGGCTTGTCCCATTGGGTTAGAGACTATACTTTGGTTGGATATTGTTATTATAGGTTGGGCTATTGGCATGGTTATACTAGGTAAAGGGTGAGTCATAACTTAGGAAATTATAGGTGTGAGAGTAGATAGAATAGGTATCACCAAATTCTAAAATGGGATGAGACTTGACTAAACTACTTCTGGTTATGAAAGTAAGGAAGTCATGCTAGGGTTTAGCTGGGATTGGGCAATTGGTGATGCCAAACTTTGGACATTGTTTATGGTTGAGTTACTTGTTGAAGTAGTGGTTTGATTAACCATGAGGAAAATAGTGGAGATAGTTGAAATTGAAGTTGTCTCCATCAGAGAAGTTTGCATACCATATAGTGGGTCACCTGAAGAATTATGGGAAAAGCTCATGGCAAGGTAATGATGAAGGGCTGTCATATTGTGATCAAGAAATTTAGCAAAATATTGATCTCCTTCAGGCACAATGAGAATTTGGTTGGGGCTAGGAGTATCCTATGTATTTAAAGTATGCTCTATTATAGAATTAACAACAAGAGGGGAAGGTAGAAGCGATTGTTAGATTGTGTAATCAACAAGAATTTTGGCTTGGGCTCACGTCAGTACCATGCAAGAAGAAGTATAAATAGTCTTAATACTCTATATTAGTGATAGAATAAAGAAAAACCAAGTTCAGGTGTAGGTAAGTATGTTATTTTAGCTTGTTTGTTTTGAGTAAACTAAAATTACACATTCACCGACATCGATCACTTAACTGATGTTGGTAGTTAAATTTTGTCGATGTCGATGGGATTAACCGATGTCAATGGGATTAATCAATGTCAGTCATGTGATATCCTGGGAGATGGAAAATATAATGTTTTAGAAACCTAGAGGTATAATTTAGGTAAAACAAAGGATACAAGAGGTCTATGTAAGGAGAATGAACACTCAAACAAATTGATATAATAGGTTATACAACTTGAGTATTATAAATGGTGTTGATTTTGTAAATTAATGGAAAAATGTCCTTACCAAATCCAAAATATAGAAGGAAATAGAAAATTAGAAAAAGAACATACAACCACTAATTATTAACTCCTAGAGATTAATTTTAGTCTTGTGTTGTCTTATGCTTTAATCAGATAGTGAGAAGAGAATTTGGTTAACAAAGGTACTAGAAAGCAATCTAGAGCTAGTTTCAGGTTAGTTTTAGTGCTCAAGAGGAAATATGGGTTAGATCAGGTATGTGGCTTGTTATAGAAGCTTGCTCCCAACACTTCATAGACATAAAGCCAAGCTAGGTTACTTACCCAAAATATACCTTCTGCCTAGAGTTTATACTCCACCAGAGAACGGAGTGGGTTCTCCCCTTGGTGGTGAAATCCAAGTAGGATAGCTAGGTAGGGTAAGGTGATCCACCAAGTGATGAAATCCCAATGGGCCTTGTCTCAAGTGAGTTTAGATGTTTGTTTTTATGAGTGATATCTAGTTGTGTAACATAGTTGCACTACAATTCATTCATAATGCTTGTAATTAACTAGGTGAGCTAATATGCATCAAGCAAATAATGAAGTGCAATAAGTTTTAAACCCAAATCTGAAATGTTTAGATTTGAATTAAAAGAATGATGAAATAGGAGAAGAGAATGAAATTCACTATCCTAATGTGTATACAAGAAATAAATAAAGAATAGATTCTTTTAACTTCTAATAAAAATGATAAGTTGCTTTTTAGAGGCAAAAGGAAGAGAAGAGTGGCAAGGAAAAGAAATTTTAGTTTATTGCCCTTAAACAAAAAATAAAATGTTGAATATTTTGCTTTGAGGGAG
Source organism: Torreya grandis (assembly GCA_037957365.1). Taxonomy (NCBI): domain Eukaryota; kingdom Viridiplantae; phylum Streptophyta; class Pinopsida; order Cupressales; family Taxaceae; genus Torreya; species Torreya grandis. Next base: position 1,117,770 of record JARHVA010004145.1, on the reverse strand, counting down.
AAAAGAAGGAGAAAGTGCAAAGAATGAAATTTTCACTATAATGCACCTATATGAATGCTTAAAATAAGCAATAAACCCAAGGAAAACTCCAGGGTCCCATCGGGCATGCTAGAAATGTTTCTCTAAATTTTGAATCTATTTGATGTTTAATGAGAAACAAAGATGAAAGGTAGGGATTAGAGATTAGAGATAACCCAGATTGGTTGCATGTTGTATCTAAATGATGTTAATCACTCTTTGGTTGGAGAGAACTACCTATGAATAAGAAAGTACTACCATCAAAAATATTTGTTAGTAGATATATGAGTGGGTTTTCAAGCTATGTGTTTGTTCCTGGAAGTGTCAAACTTCCTTAGGGATGACAGTCCACTTTTTGAAACAAAATTAGTAATGAATAACAAAATTAAAGAGAGAGTAAGAGAGATATATTTATACCATTATTGCATTCTAAGTGCAAAAAAGAGTGACACAATGCAGGTAATGTGAGTTGTTGATATTTTTAGAGGTGGTTGAGGCAGGTTCAAGGAGGTTAGTGAAAATCCATAGTCATCAATGTTGGTTAGGCCATTGATGTCAATACGGATATATGGATGATGTTGGTTATATGACTGACGTCGGTTATGTGACCAATGTCAATAGGGTTTATAGGTCCTAAGGGGTTGCAAGAGAGTTTTTTGAGCTAGGAGGTGGATGTTGGTCAGGTTTATGAGGTTGGGAAGATTCATAAGGGAGTGTGTAAAACTTAGGTCGATCTAGATATAAGGTTGGTATGTTTGGAGCAAAGAAAAATAGGTGAAGGAGTTTTGCAACCCCTCCACAAGGAGAGTCAGGATGTTCATAAAATGATAAATAGTATAATATAAAGTAACTATAAAATTATTGTTTAAAGGAATTACCAAAAAAATAGAGATATACTTAGTTGATGAAATGGATGAACTATGGGTGCTAGATAGATGGCTCTGGTGAGGCATGTTGAAGTAATAGGTGAATAGAAAGACAAGCGTGTATTGTCAATTCAAAAGAATCTAAGCTCTGTGTAGTATATCAATTCTTGATCTGGACTAATTTGTGCAGAGTAATAGTAAGCTTGAATGCAAAAATCCTGTATACAAATAATTGATTTTTCTTGATTTTTGCTGACCTAAATATCAATTTATTTTGGCTTAAGTAATCGATGTCAGCGATCCCACTGACATTGGCCATGGGTTGACCGACATCGGTGGTATGAGAATAGGTAAAAGGGATATTTTTAGGCTTTTTTCTATTCTTTCCCATGCCAAGTGTGGTATCCATTAGGAAATGATATAAATGTAAGGTTAAAAAGGACGTAGTTGGTTAAGAATTTATTTTTGGGTAAGAACAAGTCATGGGTAGTTAGGATTAGGGGACTAAGTCTTGAGGTGGCTCAGAGGGTAAGAATTAGTCGTAGGATGAGGTGGTTAGGTAAGGTGGCATGAGTATTTTTTAATTAACTTAATTAAATATTTTAAATTAATTAAATGTGTGAGGGGTAAAAGCATGGGTTAGGAAGGCTAATTATTAAAAAGGGGCCCAAGGGGGGTTTCAACACAAGGAGTTATGCATGTGTGTGACATAATTTTGATGTCTACATATATTATTCATTTATTTATCTTCCAGATGACCTCTTATATTTCTTACCAAGTGTCAAACCCATTTAATAACAAAAAACAAAACATGTCCCTTAATGGAGTGCTACACCCCACTCCCATCACACCACCTTGACCACACCATAGGACCCTCTAAGGGCCCTCCTACCACATCACCATCTTGTCACTTCACCTCTTACGTCATCTATCACATCATATATATGCTACACCTACATGTCATATCACCATGATGCCATGTCAACATGAATAATGATAGTGAATAGTACCCATGAATAGTATTCATGAATAGTGACCTATGAATAGTGGATTCATACCCAACATATACAATATGTTTAATTATTTATGGATAATGAAGAGATTCCATAGTTTAGAAAAGTTATGGGGTAATAACGGAAGCATGACATCAAAAAACCATGTAACAAGATGTCATGTATCACACTTATACACCTCATGAAAATCATTGTGTATATGAAAATTTAAATATGTTATTTACCTAACATGAAATGAATAACATTTTTAGAGAAGTAAGTTAACCATATTTTAAAATGCTTATAGGTTATGATTTTGAATTTTGAAAATATTTTCATTTTTTATATTTTTTGACATATATAATTTTTTTGATTTTTTTGTATTTTACCATATTTTGAATTATTTGATTTTTTTCCATATCTAAAAAGTAAAAAGATTTGAAGAGAGATAAGAAGCAAGGCTTCAAAAATAAAATAAGTGGGAGGGATTCGAACAATTTGTAGCAAGGTGATAAAGCATAGGGTATCAAAAAAAGGAAAGGCGAGCAATGTACCCTCAATTTATGTGTGAGTGAGTCATAATAATGTACATAGATAATTGGTATAGATAAGGATGTACATGCCCCTAATGGGTAAGAAACTGTGTGTGGTCATGGAGAATGTAGGAGTAGATAGATGTGATCAAATAAGTGCAAAGAAAGCCATATCATGATATATGTTTCATGGTAAGCAAGTGGATTATCATAAATAATGGACATTGAAAGAATTTGTAAGATAGTTGTTTTAGATTATTCATATTAGTTTTAAAACCAATAGGGAAAGTGCCCAAAGTAAAAATAAATCCAGAGGCTAGAAGAATGATTGGATAAGGGATATACTAAGTAGCAATAAAGCAAAATCAAATAAGCTATGTAGAAAGGAAAGTGTATGAGTATCTTAACCAATAATGTTTGTAATTGGATGCACATATGCATAACCCATGGCGTTATGTGAAGGAATGACTTCTTGTGAAGAGGATTGTCAACTATAGATGTTTCTAAATCTGAGTAAGAATCATATGTTGTAATATAACCATCTGAATCACTACTCATATACCCATGAAAATTTATATATTCACATCTAATAGGAGAGGATGTAAGTGTTTGTACCTATGGTGAACCTCTTTAAATAACCTATGGTGCCTTAGGAGATAAAGACATATTTTTAAGTGCCACATTTTGCATAGGAAAATGTACCATGTTCTTTGTAATTAATTGATGATTATCATGTGCACCTATATCTTACCCATAAACAAATGGAGAAATTTTTTATGTAATATGCTCATGTGTAACTAGATTATGCTCATAACTAGATTGAAAGATTGATTTTGTAATAGTCTCTTGAATAGTTTTGTAGATTATTTCATTTCCATGTTTCTCAATGTATGTGCCAACCAATTATTCTGTAGGAGGATTAAATATCATTGGTTCCAAAGGATATTAATATTAAATTCTTAGATTTTTAACAATTTGATGTACATGAATATATTTGAAACATTTATGCATTCTAGAAGATACTACTCTAATCTTTTGTATCCAAGGGTGTATTGATAGCATATCAAAGACCCATGTGCTTGGTATAAATAAGAATAAATTGGGTAATATGATATTTCCCATTTGTAAAGGTAGTACTATATGTCTAAAGTTATCGTGTGTATAACCATCAAATACTTTGACAACTCTAGAAGCATCCTATAAATCTTACTATGTATAACCAAGAGAGTAGAGGAGTGTAATGGTGCATGCATTTTTTCTTGATCCATTAACTATCATATCACTATGTATGGATTGTATATCAACATATTCTTGAATAAAGAGTGCATGTTTATTTGAATCATCATCAACAACTTCACTATAATCAAATGTAATCAAAGGATGTGATTCTTATTTACTTATAACTATATCAATGATACTATCAAGTGGATGTGCATATGTAGAATGACGAGTTTGATCATTGTATACATAATGAATTTAGAATCATCCTTGTTGTTGGTTGATTAATGATTTGGAAAGGATATTTGTACATTTTGAGTTTTGAATTATAATTTACTTGTGGCTTAACCTCTTTATTAGGTGTATAAATATCAATAATATTCTTATATTCACCTAAACTACTCACCCTAATTATTATAATTAATCCCACTAATTAATCCCCTTTATCCTAATCCTAATCATATATTTAATATCCCCCTCCATTATTCTTCATCTATTAACCTTATTCTTATCTCCATCAATCAATTAATTCTCTTAAATCTCCCTTATCCCATCCTAATCGATCTTAACTATTATTTGAAAATTTTAAATTCCCATGGTCCACCTACCCACCTATTAATTTTATTCCTAGGCTCTCCTACACCCCTAGTCCCTAATCACCCACTTAATTCCTATCTAATCCCCTACCTAATCCTAAGTAATCGCTAAGAGGTTTCTAGAATCCTCTCTAACTTGGATTTCCCTATGTAGAACCCTTTATTATAGAGGCTTCCAAGGAATTAAAATACCCCAACCATTTTCTATATAAACAAGCCACTACTCCATGGCCAATCCATCCATGAAGCTCATGAAGTCTTCATGTTGAACTAGTAATCAAGAAGAAATCCACTAATTCCATGCTAATCTAATCTTTGAATCCATCATCAACATCCTTGATCAAGCCAACATAATGTCAAAAATTTGAGTCTAAGGTAATATCAACTCAATCCTCTTGTTTTTTATCCATTTAATCTTGGTTTGGAGCAATTAACTTTAGGATTAGAATATTGATTTAAAGTATGTATTCATCTGTTTGCATTTGATTCTAATGGCTCTAGATCTTACTTAGGTAGTTGGATATTTTGGGTTTTAAATTGCATGATTTAGTCCATTATTCTCAAATTTTATACTACAATTCTCATCAACAAGATCTTGATTCTTGTGTTTGAGCTTGAGCTTGAAACATTTATTTTTGGAATGTCTAATACATAGATGATAGTCACAATATGCATTATCATAAAAAATAATATATTGTGGTTTGACTTGTCTACTTCTATTGATGAATAAGAGAGATGATATTTCATTCAAGTATCTTGTACAAAAATAAATGAGGACGTGATGGTAATCTTTAGAATTGCCTTCTTGGTGGAGCTTATAGTTGAAGCTTTTGTGTTGGTTATAAGATAGTGTTAATTGTGATCCTAACTTCATTATTTCTTTCATTATATTTTATCTTATAATTTGGTTTGCTTTTAAACTTAACATTTAAAGTATAAGATCATTTGAATTATATTTTAGTTTGTTCAAAATAATAAATGTAACTTCACACTCTTTGATTGTATAGAACAATTCATAAAAAGGTTTGAAATTATCAAACATAATTGACTCTTGGAGTGGATATAGAAAACTTTATGTGAAGCTATGATGGAGATCATTATCCACCATTTGATTTTTCATTTTTACTAGCATAGTCTTGAATCTTAGATCATATTCACTAATTATTTCTTTAGACCCTTGTTTGAGCTTTTTAATTTGAGCATATGATAGATTTCACCAATGTTGATATAAAAGGGTGTTAAAAATTAAGTTAAAAATCGATTTAAATCCTTTATTGATTGAATATTAATATCACAAAACCATCTAAGATCATATTCTCTAATACTTCTTGTAAGGAGCTTTGTCAATAATTTGTCATTATTTGCATAGTTTAGAAATTTTATATGGAATGCACGTAAATGTTGTTCATGATCACCTTTGCCTTCACATAGAGGAATTTTAGGAGCCACAAAGCCAACTAATAATGTATAAGATGCATTTCATGTTCCAAAGGGCTATGTGACAAGGAACATGAGTCCATTAAGGGGCTAGTATGAGAAAGAGTTTTCTCAATTTGAGATAGTCTAGCATGTAAAGCAATAATTGAATAATCAAGTGTAATATTTATAGAGGTGATTGATGAGTATAAGTATCATGAGTAAGCACAGGCATAGATAACTATTGGAAACCAAGTGATTTTCCCAAACCAAGGGATGATATTATGGAAGTAAATAGAGGTGTAGAAGTAGGAATGTATGTACGAGTGAAAGTGGAAATATTAGAAGAGCTACCTTGAGCACTTTTATTTTTTTCATCTCTAGAAACATATAAAAATGATTCAACATTTTATATATGTTCACAAATATATTCCATGAATCTTTCTTCACTATTATCACTAAAATTTTCATATGTATTGGGTTCTACAATGAGATCCATAATACTCCCTATAAAAGGGTGTGGAATAAGTAATGGAGAATTTTTTGAAGTTGTAGATTTGGTATAATGTATAACATATGCTTCTTCTCATTCCCAAGTCATTTAAAATTTGATAAAAACTATTGAATAAGATAAATGATGTGATATTGTAGTTCAATCATTTAAAATAGTATAGCCATGAGATTAGGCCTTGTTTAGTATAACTTTTCTATTAATTTGGCATCGAATCCATGTAAAAACATAATGAAGAGCATACTGAAAATTAATATAAGATGTAATAATGAATTTCATAATCCTATGTAACATATGAAAATATATTCATTTATTGATCCCATTATGAATAAAATACAAGGGAAAAAAGGTATAAAGTTGATCTAGGCAAGTTTTTAAATGAATATGTGGAATTTTAATTATACTTGATCATTCGTAGACTAGTATTGGCCTAATATTTTAGAGCACTAACTATAGAGGATAAATTATGCCTATATCCCACTATCCCATCTCTGAGGGTATGGTAAAATAACTTTCCTAAGTGATATGTTCATATCAATTACACCACAAATCAAACAACTAAAAGATGTTTCCTATGGTGTAAACAAGGTATCCTAGGTGTTTTTAACATACCATGAGGAACATGGTAACTAAAATCTATGTTTAGTGATGTATAATGGTTTGAGTATTGGGGAAATACCCATCACACCATAGTGTCTATAAAACATATCACCACTTAGCCCATAATGATAGTCACTAAGTAGTTTTACAACTGTCAAAATATAGTTTCTAAAACCACAAAATAAGAAAATAAAAAATAAAGAGAAAAAAAATGAAATATATTTGTGTATAGAGATCAACAAATTTCAACCCAAGGTCTAAGATAAAATTCTTCAATTTCAAATTATGTTCAAGGTGACGAGATAATTTCTTCAATGTCAGATTAAATCCAAGGTCAAATAATATTGACTTGTAGTGTCATATTTATATCCAAGGTCAAAGTTTATTTTATTTCACTATCAAGAACTTACATAAATTTGTATGAAATCCTATAATAAAAATCAATCAAACAACAATCAATGTTCAAACAAAATTATGGGTTCATCATATAACCCATTATGAATCAATTTTGAAAACCAAGAGGGCAAGTGCCCAAAGTGAAAATAAAACCAAAATCTAGAAGAATCTTTAGATAAGGGATAGAAGAAGTAGCAACAAAGAAAGTAAAAAATATATGTATAAAATAAAATGTATGAGTAGATTAACCAATAATGTCTATAATGGGAGGCTTGTATACATAACCCATGGTGTGATATGAAGGGATGACTTTTTTTGAAGAGGAAGTGCCAATTATAGATGCTTATGAATGTGTATAAGAACCATATGCTATAATATAAACATCTAAATCATTGCTCATATACCCATATAAACTTGTATCTTCATCTGTAATAAAAGATGATGTAATTGCATGTACCCATGGTGAATCTCTTTGAATAACCTATGGTTTCTTAGGAGATAAAGACCTCTATTTAAGTGTCACCTTTTGCTTATGATAATGTACCATGCTTTTTGGAATTAACTCTAACTCTATCAAGTTATACCAATATAACATGACTCATACATACACTTAAATTAAATTATCACATATATATATATATATATGAATATCTCAAAGTGTTTATACATAACATAATCAACTACATGTGTCAATCAATAAATCACCCCTAGTCATGAACAGACACTGAATAATATGTATCAACATCCTCATCTCTATCATCTATCAATAGTTCCTACAAGGTCAAAGCACCTCCATAATCTTGTGACCTTGATCTCTATCGGCTCCTATCACGGGCTTCATAAGCCACTAACTACCCTCAAATTATCACATGCTCTCCCTAAAGTTATAAAAACACTATAAAAATAATTGTACTCAACTTTGATGACATAGTGGATGGAGGCATTCGATATTGATAAAAATCAACTCAAAACTAATCTCACTCAACTGATAAAGCATATATCTCCACTCATAATGATTCTATGGTTGTATTCATCTCCTCCACCTTGGTTTTTACTCACATGCATGTTATTTTAGCAATATAAGTTCTATTAAAATTATATGTGCATAATTCCACACTATGTACACTTCTTCTTCATGTTTCTATGGCACACACACATTTTCTATGCAATTATGTGCACTCCTCTACACTATATTTTCCCTTAGTATTTTGTACCTTTCACACACTTATTTGTATACCTATGTTCCCAAATCACACCAGCTCATAGTATTTTACAATCCCATGCACCAAGCTTATTTACAATCTCACATGCCATACTTTCACTTGTTCACAGACTTGCACACCTACACTTGCCTTAACTCCAACACATCCACATGTCAACCTACTCTGACCATGTGGTTTACCAAGTGAAATATTCCAATGTATAACCCATCAAATATCCATTTGGATAGTTATTTATTACATATTTTTAAGTTCAACTATCATCTAGAAAGGAAGATGAAATGATTCATAACAATCTTATTTTTAACTGAAAATAGTTGTAGCTACTTCTTGTATTACATATATGTGTGTGTGTATCATATGCATCATACCAAGGGTCGATACCTTACACATTAATATTTATAAATATCATTATCTATGTATCTACTCTATCATACATAAATTTTACATCATTGTATTATTTTCCCTATTCACTCTCATTGAAGAAAAGTTGCACTTCTAAAAGCATCAAACTTCCATTCCATTGAATGTATTTTCTGATTATTTTATCTAAATTATTCTATGTGCATTCACTCTTTATTATTGTGATCAACTTATAACACACATATGTCCTCTATGTATATGGCCTTAGGACCTAATAGTTTAGATCATTGATATCAAAGCATAGCTCTTTTTTATGATTGTAAGCACACAAGCACAATGAGAGAAAGAAGGTATATTAGTTGGTTTTGTTTTAGAGTATCTAGAGGAACACCATAGAAAAATTAATATATTTTACACCCAAAATTAACCTCAAAAAACCCTAAATGTTCAAAGGCTCATTTTTGACACAATGGAGGCACAACACACTGAACATTTTGGCTAATTATGTGAGTCAATGATGCAGCTCAAACCAATGCCTTATACGCCTCCTCAATAATTCACTTAATAATGGTTTCAATATTAAACCCCCTTAAAAGTGCACCTCAATATTAACATTCCTTTTTTTAAAGGCAAAATCAATGCCATAACATTGGATGCCTAGATTTGACAACTCAGTCAATTATTTCACTAATGTTGAGAAGATCACCTTCATAGTGTTGAAGTTGTTCACTTGTGGGAGAAATTAATTATATATTGTGAACAAGAGTGTGTTCCAATTAAGTATTATAAAACCTTTGTTAATGTCATAAAAGAGGATTATTATCCTCTCCATCACTTTAAGGATGAATACATCAAGTTCTAATAGTTTTGCTAGAATAAGGAGCAATATATGGAAGATTACACCAACATATTCCATGATTAATCTATGTTCATATGAGATAATTTATCTTAACAACATAAGGTGTTGAATTACATCAATGAACTCTCACATTATATCAATGTGAATATAGAATTATTGACTTTTGACACTCTAGGGCAAGCCTATCACAATGTTTTTAACATTGAAGCCAAGGATAAGATTAAGTAGAATCTCACCTCTTCATATAATGTCATGCATAAGAGTCAACTTGTGAAAATTTCCTCAACACAACTTTATACACTAAAGTAGAGTACTTCTTGTAAAGGAGAGCAACCTCAAAAGACTACATAGAACTTGAATGCTCTTTCCCTTTCTACTCTAGTCAAAAGCAAGAAGTTTGGTGACAAATTTTGCCATTGTCATCACTTTCACACCCATGATGACTTTGAATGACATGTGTAGCAATCATTTATTTCCTAGTCTACATCAAGTCCTACACTGATGGATGACATTGATATAGATATTACTTATGTAATCACCAACACCACTATGATAGACACCTTTTATGAGCATAAATTCCTTTTCCACAAGTTATAGGTGAAGTTTTAGCCTCTTCATGTCATTATGAGTAGTCGTAGTAAAAAAAACATCATCTCACATTCCACAACAAAATGCCTTGGACTTGATAGTGCCACATCTCCCAAGACATACTCATTAGGGTGGATTTAATAGGGGAATGATATATAAGTCGATGATAATGAACCTCTTAGTGAAAATTCAAACTTATGGAGGATATTTTCACTTGTGACGTTGCACCTTAGAGGGTTTGTGACATATTTTTGGGAAGTTCATATTTATATAACCATGAAGCTACATATCAATCCAAGCCATAACATTGGACTTTCCAAACAAAAGTTCATTTATTTAACCTTTTTAAATTAGTGATAGTGACCAAAGTCACCTTGGTCTCTACTAATTAATTTTTAAACTCATTTAATCATGTTTTCTAAAATTTTGTCTTGACACACATGTGTGGGAGACAAAGTAAGCATTAGTAGATTACACTGTGCAATCAACGATGGAGTAACAACAATTATACAAGTTACTGAAGCAACATGATGAAGTTTTCACATAATTTGAAGGCCTTCCAATATACTATGAAATAAATCACCACATCAATTTGATCCCTATATCCCCTCTTATGAATAACCCTATAAATCATAAATCAGTTTGGGATAATGATGAAATATGGTGATAAATATAATAACTCTTTAATCAAGGTAATATTAGGCCTAGATTTTCTCCTTGTGAGAGTCTGATAGTTTGGTTCTTAAGAAAGGTGGGTCTTGTCATCTCTGCATAGATTATTATGCACTTAACAAAACCATAATGAATAATCAGTATCCACTACTACACATTTATGACATCATGGACTAACTCAAAGGTACACAATACTTCACCAAGATCAACTTGAAGTTTGGTTATCATCAAGTTATATTCCATCCTAAAGACATATGGAAGATAACCTTTGAGACATAAAAAGGATTATATGAATGGATGGTCATGCCTTTTGGCCTAACCAGTGTGCCAACCATTTTCATGTGCTTAATGGATGATCCATTCAAGTCATTCCTCAACTCCTTTTCCATCATCTACTTAGATGATATTTTCATCTTTAGTAAGACTTGGGAGGATCATGTGAAACATATCATGCATGTCTAAGACACCTTACACCAACATAAGTTGTATGCTAGCTTATAAAAATATACATTTGGTGTTACACACATCTAGTACCTAGGTTACATCATTGATCACATTTAAATTCATGTAAACTTCTAAAATATTAAATTTCTATAGGGTTGACCCACTCTATGCAATCTCACATAATTAGTTATATTTCTTGGACTTGAAAACTTCTTCTACAAGTTCATCCTTGGTTTATCACACATATGTTGGCTACTCATCCAACTAACACATGCAAAAGATAGGTTTTAATGGACTGTTGCATAATAATTCACTTTTGAGTCACTTAAGCATTGTTTTTGTGCAATGTTTGTACTCACAATGCTTGATATTACACACTCCAAATTTTACAATGATGCATTTAACTATGCACTCAACACAGTTTCATGCAACATGGACATTTGTTTACCTACTATTTTGAGACATTGAATGACATGGTGCAAAGGTATTCCACCTAAGAAAAAGAGTTATAAGCTATTATGCAATCAATTGAGCAATGGCATCACTATATCTTTGGGAAGGAGACAAATGTTCATTATGATCATAATTCACTTCAGTTCTTACAAACATTAAGTAAAATGGAGAATACATACCATATTAAATGGATTACTTACCTTTAACAATTCCATCTCATGTTCAAGCATAAGAAATGGAAGTAAAACAAGGTAGTAGATTGACTTGACCAACTACCATTTCATCTATTCATCATGGTGCTAGACACCCTTAAACACAACTTCCCAAACTTGACATCTCTCTACTCAATTGATCAAGAAAATTAGGTCATAATCATTTATGGTTGCTCAAAACATAGTTGTATATAAAAATTTAACCTTCATATGTGTTTAAATGACTTGTAAATAAATTATTTAAAGTTGAAACCTTATAAGAATTGAAATAGTTGAAAAACCTTCAACTAGAAAGAGGGGAGTGTAATGAGTTGAGTTGATCCCAATCACCCCCATTATGACTAATTGTTGCCTATATATCCAATACTCTGAATATGTAAATCAAACCTGTATCATTATAATAAGGGTCATTTTCTAATTTGTATTACAGGGCTTGTATGACACAAAATCTACTTACAAAGTAGTTATATGGTTTGTTTTCATAGCCAATCCTTCTTATCACTAATATATCTAGATCCCTGACTTGTTGTGGTAGTGCAGTCACTCAATTTTGGTCATACATACTTGATAATGTTAGTTTTGAACCACTTATACTTTAATTGACTTGAATGCTTAATCTAGACCTATTTTACCACCTCACTCTATCTTAAGTACATGTACAGATCTATCCCTTCTAAGTTGCTAAATTAAAACTACATAAATGTTCTTAATCACTAAAAACCTCTCTAAGCATTTGTCAATATGGGTCAATAGTGGTAGTTGGTTGTAACCCTTATTGTTTGATCTTGTCTTTAACCTAGTAATGACTATTTTTTGAATTTAGGCCCTCCCTTATAAGTTGGTCTATATTTTTAGGATAGGTAGCATGAGATTTTCCCATTTTGGTTTACTATAAAGGCACATCTAAGTCGCCTATTCTACCACTTTATAATTTCAATATTGAGGCACATTTACACTATTACACACTAAGAAATGATTTCATATGATACCCAAATCTAATTCTAATCATTTGAAGTAGTCATTTGCCAATTCTATCAAATTCAAACAAATCATTATCAATTATTCAAGTCATTTTTAGATGAATACATGTAGCAAAAATAACACAATCACACAAGGAACTCTAAGTGGGAGAATATATGGGATTGATTTCCATCTTCAAATAATTAGATACATAGGTAATGATGAATCTTCATGGGGTTGATTGGGGTCAACTCGGCCCATTACACTTGCCTATTTCTCCTTATATTTTTTAAGTCACTTCAAGCCTTATTAAGGTTTTAATTTTGAAGAAGTCATTTGTAGGTCGTCCACATGCATATAAAATTCAAATGTACACACACGTGTGCATTTTAAGTAGGCATAAGTGGTTTTTCCCTAATTCTACATAGAAGATAGAACCTACAAATCGAGGATAGTAGTGGTAATTGATCTTGTCCTCTCCCAATCGATCTTAACCTTCAAAAATTATAATCATAGTTCTTGTGGTACATGTAGAATCAGTCTACATCGATAAATTCCAACCATATGTCAATCATACATAAATAGCATACAAATAGAAAAAAACTAAGTCTCATAAGTCCTCTTGTGTTATTCATAATTATCTTTCTTTCATTTGTTTCTACTTCTTCTATTTCAGTACTTTGCTTCCATTCAGCTAGTTGTAAGCTATTTTACAACATTTCTACTCTTCTATTCATTTTATTTTAATTAGATTTAATATCCCAATTAATTAAAAAATATAACAAAACATATTGGTGATCCTACACATTTTAATCAAACATTATTTCAATTTTTTTGTCTTGGGGTCCAAATAAATTCCTAAGCATCTCCCACCAAAATAAATTTATTTCAACATTGGATCTAATACCTAACACTAAAATAGTTTTATTTTGAATTTTGATTTCAACCTTGGATCTAATCATTGACATTGAAAACACTTTATTTTGACCTTAGATATAATATCTGACACTGAAAGCAATTTATTCTGACCTTGGATTTTGGGAAAATTTACTAATCTTCATACACAAAAATTATTGTCTATAATTTCAAATTTTTATTGCTTAATTTTTAATTTGTGAAGAATCCATGGCTATATTGGGTGAACATTCTTTTTTAAGCTTTCTTAGTTTCTAATGCATGGTGTCTTCCCCTAATAAGGAATATCATAAACAATCATATAATACAACAGATCAAATCACATGATAAAGTACAAACATCATTAATTCAAATCTTTGTGAATTCAAATATGACATGCATCTAGTATGTTGTAAGGCTTACTATTTACCCTATTAATGGGTTTAGTATGACCATATAAAATTACAAGACATATGAACCTCACTCTAATAAGATTAATATATTTGGTCTTGTTGATGAAAAATAATTTGGTGAGTACCTTGATGCCCACCCATATGAAATTGACTCTTTACTATTTATAGCTTGACATGATAAAATAAACATGCTCATGATAGCACATATTTCGAGAAAAATTATTATACTCACAATATTGATCAACCTCTTGTAAACCCTACCATAAGTGTTATGATTTAACTTTTTGGGGATGTATGGAATGTAAAACCCTAGGTTGTTAAAGTGCTAAAATAATAAACCAAAAAATATATATAATAGTATCAACAAACTCTAATTTGTAAAATAATTGATTTGTTTGCTTAGCCTATAAATAGGAATGAATTACAATAGATGTACCTAGATAGAAACTGACTGATATGGACAAGTGATAGGCTAAAACCTAATATAAAAACTATAAAAGGTGTCGTAAATAATAATTATATGTCATAAACTCTATTAGATAATAATGTGATCCTTTGGATAGTAGTGCATTACACTAGTGTCTTTTGTGCCATGCTAGTGTCATTTAGTAGCAGGGATAGAGAGATTATAGATGGACCTTCACTTATTTCTAGGGATTTTGTGTCTATGTGAATGAATGTTGATTCACTGTTTATTCCTTATTTTCTAATTTTAATGTGAAACCTTAGGCCTCCAAGTTTGTTACGGTATTTGAGGAGTATAGGTAGAAAAAAAGTGGCATTATCAAGGTAGGTTGGACATGACTTCAAAACCCCATGTGTTGAGCATTGCCTACATATGAATACCTCAAAAGGGGATTAATCCCATTGTATTTTTCCAAATATATGTTTTAGTGCAAGTGCAATTGAATGCTAGTATGAGTACTGGTTTGAGTGCTTTTAGTATGACTTGAGATTTTAAATCTGAGTAATTTGAGCTCTAGGATATTCTAGATGGGTGTATGCAAAATTAGGGAAGAATATATATCAATGACCTTGATTTGTACAACTATTTTTGAGTATTTTCATCTGATTTCCATTTAATAGATAAATGAATAAAAGTGTTCTATATATAGCATTTTGGTTTTTTTCAAGATGTGAAATAGGTCTAGGTCGACCCTAAGTTTACTTTGAGGAATGAAAATATATCCGTTGGGAGAGTAAATAGAAAGGGGACATCAGCACTGCCCTTTGTTCAATATCAAAGTGTGATATATTCCAAAGGACCACACTAATATCCAAGTGGCTAAAGTGGGCAAAAAAGAGATCTGGGTGCCTAGGGGGTGGCTTAGTGTTGCTTTTGGTATATCTAGGAATGGGTTAGACTCGCATGAAAGCTATAAAGTGATCAAGAGAGGCCCTAATATATGTTTGTGGCTAAGCTAAGGATAAATTGGCCTCAAGTGACACTCATTGCACTAAAATGACATTTTAAATGGCTACATATAGCTACCTCTATTATTGATATTGTTATTACATATACACCTCTAGGTTAGGGGTTAACAAAAGGATTCCAACATTTTTATATGCCCATGGTTAACAAAATAACTCATACATAACCTTTGATAGCTACACATACTCCATCACCTACCTTGCCTACTACACAATCCCTTGTACAAACTATTTCAATTTTACATGTTATGGTGTTGCAATTATAACAAGGTATACCAAAATATATCTAATCAATGGATTCATAAGCCTTACTTCATAATATGTTAGCACCTTATATTTCATCATATCCTTTACCTAAAATATTTTTAGCTCCTAAAATTTCACTATATGAAGGTAAATTAGATCCATAAGAACGCCTTCGATCTTTTCATGCATCATGTCTAGTTTATGATTTCAATGAGAATTTGCTAGCTAAGTTATTTCCAAGAAACCTAAAATATTACACCTTGCATTTGTTTTATGATCTAACAATTCAATTAGTCAAAGTATTAAATCCATTAGCAGATCCACTTCTCAAGCATTTTTATATTAACATTGATGAAAAAATTTCTTATGTGTAGATTGTTAAACTCAAGCAAGGAACTAATGAGCCTATCAGTGACTATGTAATTCATTACAAAACAATGTTGGCCAAAATGACTAACACCTTGGTAGATAATGAATTAAAAGATTTTTTCAAATAAATTTTACTTTCACCTTTACATGAGTCAATTATTTTCAATAAATTCATATCATTAGAGGAACTTTATATTGCAATAAGAGAAAGAGAAGTCAAGCTTCTTGATTTGAATAATCTCAAATATGCACATGCATCTACTTTAACTTCCATAATGAAGTTTCAAAGTAAACCATCTAACAAATCTAAGCCAACAGATACTAAACCTAATGCAAAGATCACAATTTTAATTTCTTATTTCACAACCTTCTAACAAGCTTATTTTATTAGACCAACCAAGGAGGCAATTCTCTAGATTACCACAACCACCTCATAAATTATTATGAAAGCTATTTGAGTGCAATCTAACTACCGTACCTCTACCACTAGAGGTTGATGTGAGTATAACTCAAGGTAAATATTTTGATAACAATACATATTATGATTACCATAGATGTAATGGTCACTTTACTAACAAATGTTTCAATCTCAAGCACTTTATTCAAGATCTTATTCAAGAATGTCATTGAGATAGATGCTCCTAAAAAATAAATTAAGTCACAAATGAATGAAAATGCTAAGTTGAATATTTTCACTAAGACATTTCCAAACCATGATACAAAAAAAGATAATCAATAATACATCATACCTGAAATGCGTTTCCACCTCCTGAGTCATATGATCATCCATTATATGGAATTTGGTACAATTATTCAAAATGCTCAACCATGTCTTATGATTACTTTTTATGATAGTGAGATAGTGGATGATGATTCTAGTTTTCATCCCTTATGTATACAAGTATATATTGATAAAAAATTCATAGTGTAATAGTTGATAATGGATTAAGTGAGAATGCATGCACAATGCCATTGCTCCATTCATTTGGTTACACATAACATGGCATACAAATAACATCTAAAAGTGTCAAGACTTTCAACGGGAAACAACAAACCACTTTGGGACAAATTGTGTTTCCTCTTTAGGTGGGTCCTATTATAATATCTACTCTTTTTCTAATTCTATCATAGAATGGGGTCTTTGATATAATATTAGGACACCCTTGGTTACAAAATATATATGTTTTACCTTCCATAGTGTATAGATGCCTAAAGTACATTCATTACAATCAAATGGTCACATTTTCCTAAATCAAATATGAGTAACCTCTATAATATATGGTACCTCCTCCCCATCCATCACAAAAGTTCACTAATATATATATATATATATAACAAAAAATACATTTATAGTTGTTGCATCTATGAAAAATATTTATATTTTTAGACACTAAAATGAAAGAGTTTAACAAGATCTCTTAATAGTTTTCATGCAATCAAGTTGAATCCTATGTAGCAGCATGAGATCTCTAGAAAACACATGATATTTACAATAAGCTATGAAATCCAAAATGATATGATTAAATTATTCATTAACCTTCCAAAAAGGAAAAGTGGGGTAAATATAGATAAAATTAGGGCAACATAAATAAGCCTCTAATTTTCCTAATTAAATAATTATAATAAAAGATAATTATCTTATATACATTTTATAACTAACCTAAGGAAGCTTAGAATGGTCATACAACAATGTAGGAAAAACCCAGTGGGAAAAAGCACTACACTAACACCCCCCTTAAGCATAGCTTAGGTGAGATGAGAATTGGGTCCTGATATTAAAAACCTAATGAGGTACCCAAGTACATAGTGATGAACCTCCATAGGAGGAAGAAGGTGGAGCAGCCCTAACCCTAATGAGAGCTCACATATGAACAAATTTACTCTTTATGAAAGGCTTGGTCAGAATATCTACAATCTGCTCTAATGTTGGATAGTATCAAAGATCAATGACTTGCTCATTGATAAGCTCCATAATGAAATGCATGTGAATCTCTATGTGCTTGTTCCTTTGATGGAGAACTAGATTCTTGAAAATTTAGATAATGTTTTGGTTTTCACAGTAGATGATTGTTGGTTTATGAAATTGGACATCAAACTTGGTGAGAATCCCCTAAAGCTAGATTTCTTCAGTAGTGGCATTGACAACCCCTCTATATTTTGCTTCTATAGATAATAAAGCAATTGCATGTTGCTTCTTACTTGACCAATTTATTGGATCTGAACTAAGTGAGAAACTATAGCCTAAAGTGGAATTTGGACTCTAAATATCTCTTACCCAATCTGAATCTATATATCTAATCAAATCAATCTATATTCCTACTCCATAGTGTATCCAATAGTTGTGTGAACCCTAAATGTAGTGAAGAATCTACTTTGTTGCTTTTTAGTGTAACTCATGTGGCTCTTGTATAAACTGGGAGACCAAAGCAATTGCATAGGGTATGTCAGGTCTAATGTGTGTGAGATAGATAAGACTGCCCATGAGTTTTTGATATAGTGTTGCATCAACAAGTGGTGTAGGACAATTAGCCTCAACCTTCACACTAGACAAGAAGGGAGTATGAGTTGGTTTATTAGCCATGTTAAACCTTACAAGGAAATAAAAAGAATACTTGGATTGTGATAAAGTTATCCCAAAATCTGACTAAATGATTTCAATCCTGAGAAAGTAGTGTAGCAATCCCATGTCTATTATTGAAAATATGTTTGATAATGCAGTTTTCACTACTAAAATGGATGATTGTGAGTTCCCTCTAATTATTAAGTCATACACATAGAGAACTAGGATCTATAAATAATCATCCTACCATAAGATGTATACATTCAGATCTGAGTGGCATTTGGTGAACCCAACTATGAGGAGAAAGGAGTCCATCTTGGCATACCATGCCCAAAGGGCCTATTTGAGTCTATAGATAGATTTCCTGAGTCTTCAAACTAAGGAGATATCTTTCATAAATCCTTATTGTTGCTCTATAAATATCTCTTCCTTGAGGTCACCATGTATAAAAGCACTTTTTATGTCTATTTGGTGAACATCCCACTAATGTATGGATATGATGGCTAGAGTGAGACTTATAAATGTCATCTTGGCTACAAGAGAAAATATCTTAGTGTAGTCTATGTTAGGCATCTGAGAAAACCCCTCTATAACCAGATGAGCTTTATGCTTATCGACTGACCCATCTGCACCATACTTGGTTCGATAAACCCATTTGCAATAGACCAATTTTATTACTCTAGGATGAGGGACCAAGTCCCATGCTTTAATCTTGATTAGGGAATTATATTCTTCCTACATAGAAAAATATCATTCTAGAAGGCCAGATGCCTCATGAAAGGTTTACAAATATAATACAATAACCAAGTAGGCATGTGCAATCCCCTAAAATTGTGATCATGTCCACCTTATAACTGATGGATTTCCAACCCATCCTCTAGCACTTTAAAGTGTCTATCTAGCCCAAATCAAACTAAAATTGTATGAGATTGGACAATTAAGAGGTAAGTCCTCATCATCTATAGTGTGAGTGTGAGATGGAGGAGAATAATCCTCATCACTTCTCTCATCACTTGAACTTGAAGAAGAAGAAGAAGAAGAGACATCCTCATCATTAGGAGGATCTTGAGGTGGATCTATGTCATTGTCTAAAGTGGAATCAATGTCTAGTGAGACTTTTGAAGAGTCTAGAGTACCAAGTTTGTGTTCAAGTGGGCCCTCATGAAACTTGACACTCCTTTCAATGAATAACTCATGAGTTTTAGGATGGAGAAGCCTATATCCCTTAACACCCTCTACATACCCCACAAAGATGCAAGACTAAATCTGAGGGTCCATTGCCTTACATTTCTTCTTGGGAGTTTGAGCCATTGTTGATGATCAAAACACTCTAAAGTGATCTACTACGAGCTTGTGACCATCCCAAGATTCAAAAGGAGTGATTCCCTTTAAGGCTTTGTGTGTAACTTAGTTCTAAATGTAGCACACACAGTTAATTACTTTGGCCTAATATTGAGGAATAAGAGACTTTCATTGAAGCATGCAGTTGGATATTCCTTTAAGGTATGGTTCTTATATTTAGCCACACCATTCTACTGAGGATTGTATGGACGTATGTGTTGCATCTGAATCCCCTTTGATGTGCAAAAATACTCAAACTTATTGTTTACATACTCCTTTCAATTGTCAATCCTTAAGATTTTAATGGAACATTTTGATTACTTCACAAGTGCCTTTAAGTCCTTAAAGTGATCAAAGAACTCAAAATTTTTTTGAGAAAAAACACTTAGGTGTACCTCAAAAATTCATTGATGAATGTGAGCATGTATCTTGTCATATTGAACGAACATTTTGGAAATGGATCTACTACATCCTTGTAGACTATCTCTAGCTTCTATTCAACTCTCCTTACTTTTCCCTTATCATATTTCTCTTTTAGATGCATATGAATAATGCATCCATTGCATATACCATCCAATAATTTGACTTTAGGCAACCCTAAAACCATGTCTTGATGACTGAGTTGCTCTAGGTAACATTAGTTTAAATTGCCAAACCATTCATGTCATAGTTTGCTTACTCCATCTGCATGAGTAAGCAGTGCACTTGAGGGTTGATCTGGGGTAAATTATGAGAAGGTATATAGCCTAGATTGATGATTTGCCTTCTCATAAGCCATTGTGGTGTCATTTTGTAGCTCCTTGATGACCATTGAATCAGGTGTGAACTCAACTTACTTCCCTTCACCTATGTGAGTGATTTGATATACTGAAAAAAGATTGGTGGATAGTAAAGGAACACATAGAATATCATTGAAGGTCCCATCACTTACTTCTACTGATCCTTTACCACTGACTTCTACTAAAGTGTCATCACCCATGAGAATATAAGGCATAGAACATGGGTCTATTTCTAAAAATAGATCCTCTGAGGAGGCCAATTGATAGGAAGCACCTGAGTCAATAACCCAAGTTAAAGGCTGAGAAGCTACCGCAACAAGTGCCTTGCCCTTGTTTTTACCCTTTTTACTATCTTTACCCTTTGTAGAATCTTATGCTAATGTGTTTAAAGATGAAGATTCAAGAACATTGATGTTATTCTTCTCAAGCATCTTAGTCGAGGTGTCAATCTTCTTTTCACACATTAACATTCATCATGCCCAAGTTTTCACAAAATTTGCGTTTGAGTTTTTCCTTCTTAGGTTTCCCATTTGAGTAAGACTCATTTGATGATGCCTTAGGCTTGGAATCTGATTTTTTATTCTTATTATGCTCCTAATCTGGTTTAGACTATTTCTTCTTCTATTTGCTACTGTTAGAAGGCTTCTTCTTGTCTTGATTTATAATCAAGGCATGTGATTTTGAGGACTTTAGTGCACCCATTTGAAACAATTTATCTTGATCCTGAGTCAAATGGAAAAAAACTCATCAAATGATGGCATTTTCTAAGTGGACCAAAGTGCATGTTTGATAGCATGAAATATAGAGATGAAAACTGAATGGTTATGACCCATTTTTACAAGCATAGATAAAATCAATTGGTCATCTATTTTCTCAATGTCACATTGCTTCAACTACAATCTCAATGATTTGAACTTTGTAAAGAAGTCTTTCAGGGTGTCATAGTCACCTGGCTCAATGTGATGAACTCATTCTCTAGCTCATGACCCCTCATGATGTCTTGCACTCCAAAAAGCTTATTTAGGATTATCCAGACTTCCTTTAGAGTTTTTGCAGATTCAACATGAAATAGAAGTTTGAGTGACATTGACAGGCATAAAAACCCATAGGCCTCGTCACATCTATTATACCACTTAACATTTTTTGTATTTATAGATGGCTTAATTTCCTCACCCATAGTAATCCAATAGAGTCCTTTACCTCTCAAAGTGAGTTATATTTTAAACTTCCATTCTAGATAATTAAACAGTGTGAGTGGTTTGATGTTTAGATCCATTAGTGTAGATTAGAATGAGACATTACAAAATTTAAATCAAAGTAAAAGATAAAAATCACACAGTACAAGTACCTCCTAAACTATCAAGAATACCCCTCCTAAAGTTATAATGCACACACGCTCAGTCTTAGATGTTGGGTAAAACCAAGAATGCATTTATGAGCAATCAATGTGAGAAAGTATGAGAGAGATGTCAGGGACTATCGATAATGCTCCCAAGAGGAAAGATACAAAGGTTTGAAAAGAGTTTTAAGATATTACACCATGTAAAAAATAGATGTTACAAAAGTCCTGAAATAATGTCACCAATATGTAGAGATCGAGAAAATATGCACTTTCAAAAAAACTGGCATCCTAAAAGAAGATACAGATTGAAAGTTATAGCACTTACTAGTTCTTACTCCCACATATTCGTGGACCCTTTTCAAAAGTGGAAACTTTTTTTCCAAACTTATGTTTTTCATCCAAAAAAGGAAAAAACTTTACTCTATTTCCTCATTATCTTTCACCTAAAATTTGATGCCTCCTTGAACGTCATGTAAATTTGTGCAATTGCTTGACTTTGGGTTCTTTCAGCTGCATTACTTATAAAAAGTAATGAGTAAAAGCCATCTGGAAACCTGAATGGGTCTCCTAGTGTAATTTGAGTTCTTTCAGTTGCTTAACTTTGAGTTCTTCCAACTGCACTACTTCAGGTTCTTATAATTACTTTACTTATAAAATTTATAAGTAGTTGACCTTGAGAAACCCGATTACTTCTCCTTAGTGTATTTTGGGTTTTTGAATAGTTGCAACTTATTACTTATAAAACACGTAATGAGTAATAAGCAATCTACCTTGGAAAACTCAAATGGGTCTAACAAGTGTAAATTAAATTTTTTAACCTGTACAACTTATTACTTATAAAACAAGTAATGAGTAATAAGTAATCTACCTTGTAAAATCTAAATGGGTCTAACCTAGTGTAAATTGGGTTTCTTGACAGCTACAACTTATTACTTATAAAACAAGTAATAAGTAATAAGTAGTTGACTTTCAAAAATCTGAATGGGTCTAGCAAGCAAGTAATGCAACTTGAAGAACCCAATTTAGTCTTGGAGGGAAGTAATCACACTAAAGAAGTCTGATTACTCAAGTAATGACCCCTACAAAACCTAAATTGGTCTGGGAGGCTTGAAATCTATATGGCCACCATACCAGTTGAAGAAAATTAGATTTTTAGAAAAAATCATGAACTTTCTCAAAAAACTAAAGACAACCCATTGGATATATAGAAAAAAACAAAAAATATACATAGATGGATTTTTGACTTGAGGACTCTTGACATGAGTTTTTAGTTAGAATGAGAAAAAAATGCCTCCAAGGTCAAAAATGGTGGCTAGTAGAATAAATTGATTTTTAAGAAAATATATGAGGTTTCTCAAAAATCTAAGAACAACCCATTTTAGATCTCACAAAACCCACAAAATATATTCTTATATGTTTTTCTTCAAAGGCCTTTTGGTATATTTTTGAATTAGATTTGAAAAAATGCCTCAAAGGTCAAAAATTGGTAGCCAAGCCAGAAGAAAAGTAGCAAAGGTGAATGCAAGGGGATCCTACCAAGGAGTCTGATGTATGAGACTATCAAGATAGATCTAGTACCATGAAAGAGTTTTCTAAAATCTTTGAAAAATTTTCATGCAATCAAGTTGAATCTTGTGTGATAGTGTGAGATCTCTAGAAAACACATGATATTTGCAATAAGCTATGAAATCTAAAATGATACGATTGAATTCTTTATTAACCTTTCAAAAAAAAAGGGGTACATATAGAAAAAATTAGAGCAACATAAGGAAGCCTCTAATTTTCCTAATTAAATAATTATAATAAAAGATAATTATCTTATGGACCCTTTATAGCTAACCTAAGAAAGCTTAAAATGGCCATACGACCATGTAGCAAAACCAAGTGAGAAAAAACCCTACACTAACATAAAATTTAATCAATAAATACTTAATAATGTTTGTCCTTGACACCTTTACCTTAGTCAATATTCCATTTTGATAATCCATAATCTTTATATAAGCCTTTAAAGTCTTGAAATTACTATGCATATCTCCAAGACTTCATTATGCTACCCCTATTCATCCCTATTCATCATATTATTTATTGTCACTTTGGTTTTAGAAACCTTTTTCCTTTTTAGATAAGAGTGCACTATTAAATAAGGATGCACTATGTCCTTGTCCTCTAGTGCATCTTTGTCCATAATGCTCTAATAGTCACCTTTTCAAAATGACACACTTCATAATGGCTCTCTCATAGACTGATAGGTTAGTTATATAAAACATTAAAAAGATTCACCTATAAAATCACATTAAGGCTCACACTTGAAACACCCCTTTCTCTTACTAGCACTTACTGACAAAAAGTATTTATCTTATGAGTAAAGATTGTTATTACAATTCTATTTTAATACTACAATCCCAATCCAAGCCTAACATTAATTTTATTATAGGTTAAGGGAATCATTTATCAAGTACTATAATCAAATATTATTAGTTTCATTCACATGATCTTCCCTAAAGGGATAAATAAGTTGGCATGAGATCCACTTGGACTATGTAGGCAATATTCAATCAAATAGGGGTTTTCGAAGGATAGCTCGATCATATCTCACTTCCCCACTTTTTCCCATTTTGAATTTGATCTTATTTTTTGTACTTGTGTAGGCCAAGGTTTTAATTTTGCATGCTATTCACGTATCCAAATATGCTCTACACAGAATCAGACAATATATAGATAGATATGAACAAGCTTAGATTTTTTAGATCTAGTGCATAGTCTATCTAGACAAAGTTTTAGTAGCAAGTAAAGACACACTATGACCTTGTCCACCTTCTATGTCCTTGCCCCAAAATATAGCAAGTCACTATTTTCAATAAACTCTATGTTTTTAGGTTCTTATGGATAGTTATAAATAGTTACAATCAGCAAGTGAATAACATAGTTTGAAATAAATCAATTTGTAATGACATATTTCTAACCCTAACCCTAATTTCTATTTTTAGCAATTTATAACTTACATAAATAATATATTTATTATATTATGTATTATTTAGCTTATTGGATCAGATTTTGTTAGTTTATATTTCCAATTAGAGTTAATTATTTATTCCAATTAATTATAGTGTAAACATTATTCAACCAATTTCAAAAATCTCAAAAGCAAGTGATGCAAAAGTAGGCATAACAAAGAAAGGTGAAATTTTTCCAATAAACACCATCGCATATAACATCTTCTAAAATGGTGATACATATAGATCCACATGTTTCTCAAGGAATGTAACATTTAGCATAATCTCCTACTAGTCCTCATTGGATTTTAAACCATTATACATCTACTAGTGTTGTTCCAACCACATAGGATTATATGAGTAGTGATCTAGATAGTTTCATTATAATACATGATGCATTTATTGATTATGAGTCATGTACAGCTTGCACATTTTGTTCACAAAATGTGATCCTTTTATTGTGTATTACATATTATTATGACTTATCTTGATGGGATCATTGGTTAGCATGTTGCATTTTCAAATATTCTAAAAATTATAAAACATTCAAATAAACAAAAAAGTAAAATGTGAGTGTATATAGTTTATCGATGGATTCATCATGCTACTCTTATACTTATTTCATATGTGATCAATTTTCTTCTAGACCTTGGCTCATATTGACTTTTTAGCATATTAGCTCTATTTTTCAAATTCTAGATCTGAACATTCCAACATAATGATCTATAATGCCACAATTTTCCATTTACCTTCTTGTTTTCATAGTCAAAAATGAATAAATTGTAGTTTCCCATAAAATATAATATCAACTGATATGGTCATAATCGATTGGCATTACTATCCCAAGATAGTGGATCCTATCGTATAACACTTCTCATAATCAAATTAGAAACTAAGCACACAGAGTCTTAATACATCCAATTATTTGATATTTCACTCAATTTGAGTATACACAATAATAATTATCCATGCAAATTTTTAAATTTGTGTGTTAATTTTCTCATACATGGATGTTACATACCTTGACAAGTGTACTTGATGAAATAATGATGTACAATCATTCATCCACATACTTATTTAATCTCCTGCATTCTTTTTAAAGTTCTAATTCACATATACAGTGGGGGCATCTCGCTCATACATATAACCATGTTATAATTTTTAGTGCACACATTACCTAGACACATGTTCTAGATTGTTCAACTCCCCTCCTTTTATTATACTTTTGAACCCTTGGTTGCTTAATCCCTTTTATTATAAGTTGCAAAAATTCAAAAAAGTACAAAGAAAAATTCAAATATTTTAAAAATACCAAAATATTCTAAAAATGTAAAATTAGAACATAAATATAATTAGACAATTAGTGGATATCATTATCGTATGTTATTTATCTCGTGATTGGTAGATAACATGTTTTTTTTATCACATGCACATTTCACTAGTATTTATGTGTGTTATGTACGACATAAAATTTTTCATGGACTAAGATGTTGGAATTTCTTCTACCAATTGGCCATGTTAAGCTAGGGGTATCTTATCCACATATTAAAATATTTATAGGTGTTATTATTCCATAACTCATATACTATTGAGTTACTTACACTTTATAAATGTCTTGCTCGCATCTATATCTTACACTATGTACATGGATATGTTATTTTCTAGGACATGACCACGTTACATATATAATGTAGAATATTTTTTAGTTCTATGCTCCATTAATGATATTCATTTATACATAGTATATTATATTTTACTTATCTATTGTGTATGTCCCTTGGCCTTATGTGTAAATTGTTTGAACATCTCTATGAGATCTTATTTGGTATGTGTGACATTTGAACATGTCCATTATTTATGAACCTTATCCCTTCCTTTTATGTGACATTTGAACATGTCTCTTATTTGTAACATTATTCATGTCCTTTGTGTGGCCCTTGGCCTTGTATGTGCAATATTTACTTATGTGACATTTGAACATGTTCATTGTATGCAACCCTTGACCTTATTATATGACATTGTGATTTATATGTTTGTGTGATTTTTGAGTTTGTTAAGTTTTATGGTGAAATGATCCATATCATCCACTACCTATTGTGTATGCTTTTATTATAATTCACTACTACAAGCTTCATTGATAAATTCATATAGTAATTACCTCATATGTTCCATACATGATTTGAATGGTATATATCTTACTATGATAACATAATTTTCACATATGATACCATATGCAATGATTACATATTGATACACATGATAATGGTAAAATTTTGTTTTGAGATGAGTGAATTTAAGATACAGATTCCCTCACCTTAAAAGGGGGTCATTTCAGTGGGACTTTCATATATGAGATAAACTTTTATGATTAGTAATCAATTCAAAGTACAAAATTTAATTTCCAAAAAAATAAAATGGTTCAAAATTTAGCTATTGGTACAAATTATGTGGGAATATTCCATGCATATGCATTTACATTATAATGACATGTTACACATTCATACGATTTTGGGTGCATGATACATACTTATGCATAATCTTCAAACAAAATTTACAAATTTGCATCTATATATAATTACAAATTATACATTTATCAATGTGGACATGATACAAATTCATGCTATCTTTTCAATACTATATGCTATCTACCATCATGGTAGGAACATGGACATGCTACATTTTATTTTGGCCATGCATATATGAAATAAGGAATAAAGTGACTATTGAATCTACAAGTCATCTGTAATTGTTGATTCAGTTAAAGTAAATAATGCATAACTTGGAGATTCAATTCTTGATAACAATAATGCTTGAAAATCCATTATGGAGTCCCACACATTTTTGTATTTGGGTTATAAAGACCAAAAATGCAAATTTAAGTTTATGCATCCCTTAATCAGTTTTATTTTTTATTCACATTCAATTCAAATTATTTCAATTTGGGATGTCTTTTATACAATCCTCACCTTTATCAATTACATTTATAGTTCCTATGGCACTTGTAGAATATATATGATTTGATTTATTCCAACCATTATTAGTTTCACATAGTCAAATCATAAACAATAAATAACTAAGTTTTTTGTTGTTGTTCATAGTTAGTCTTCTTTCATTCAATCGTGTTTTGTTGATTTTGACACTTTGCTTTCATTCTAATTGTCACAAGTTATTTTACAACATTTGTTTTCTTTCAAATTAGTTTATCTTAATTAGAGTTAATGTTCCTATTAATTATAATTTTTGATAAAATAGTGAACAGTGCCAATGGTGATAGGCTTCCATTTATAAATAATTGACCAAATATAATTATCTCACCCATCAATAAATACAACACCTGAGGGACTATTTTCTATGGCATTTAATTCTCTTTTTCTAATGGGATTTGTCATGTTCCAACAACTCCACACTAATAAAGTATCATTACATGAGTATGCAATGCACTTGTTCCAATATCAAGACAACCAATTTGGTAGCCATCCAAATTTATGCTACTTCTTATTAAACCTAATGATGCCCACTAGAGTTAGGAAACATTTATGGCATTTGTAAAAAACTTGATGATAACTTATCAACTAAAATTTCTCACTTGCATCAACACTTGAAATACTTGCTTAAGGTAACATATTAGATCAACTAATGCATTTTAAATTAGGTATTTGAAGCACACATTCATTTTGGTCCAAGTGCATGAATGAATTAACATATATGATCACACAATTGGGATGCTTGACATTGTTTTTCACCTTAAGTGCAACTAACACTAAGTGGCCAAATCTACATAAAATCATGTTAGGGGGACCTCTAATGCTCCCTTTCAATATTTATTTTTGGAAAAATCAAAACCTTAATGCATACCCACATCTTACATCTTTATACATGGATAAAAGATTTTCAATCTTCCATGAAGAAATTCTTGAAGAACATCTTAAGAGTAAGGACAACCAGTATAGGTATTGATATTCAAATTATGTTATAGTAGCCTCAATACACATAAATCCTTAAAATTTATAATTCACAGTTTCTTTTTAGATACATGTATGAATGACAACATAGAGGATTTGCACATATCCATAGATTTATATGGCTAGAAAACACTCCTAACATGGACACATTAAATTAGGAAAACCTCACTCAAGGAAATTGTGTTAGGGAATTCTTTGATCACATGTAATAACATGGATTTCATGCAATAATGACAAAATAAATGATCAAATCCACTATTCTAATCTTGAATATCCACATTTCCTCACCATAAATGAAATACTTACTACAGATGCTCAAAAATACTAAGAAGAGATTGTAAACTAGGTTCAATTTCACACCAAATACAATGAGTCTACATGTTTAAAAAAAATGGGCACTACTCTACAATGTAGATATAAAGTGTATGCAATCAAAAATTCATCATATCCACAAATCAATCCTATAGCTTGAATAAGATAGATCCTACTTACACTTTTGATTGGGGGTATAGTAGATAATCAAGAACATGACCAATATAGATCTGCTAGACCCAATTAGGGGATCTCTTATCCTTGGGAGGGTTCAAAAGCCTCCAATCAATAAAAATCACACAATAACCCTAACTAAGTCCTATGATTTCATATTCACTATAATAATAAGTAAAGCAAAGAAATATAATCTAGTGCTCATCAAATCTTGTGGCACAATGTGGAGGTAATAAACAAAAAAATTAAACTTGCATAGAAAACATATACTCACATCAATGTATAAAAAATTCTAATTCATGGAAGACAAGTAAAAATGCATATCTCTCCACTCTTATACAAGAGGGACAAAGTTGGAAATAATCACCTTTGAAGATGAACCCACTGAGCCTCAATCTCTCCTTTGGCCAAGGTGTTTCGTAAGAGGTTTTTGTGATATGTAAGGATGATAAGGATAAATCATCTTTAGGCTACACAACCTATCCATGCATTCAAAAGACTTCTCCACAAGATAAGATTCATATCTCTAAAGAAAATATGAAACCCCAAGCTTGTTCTTTGAGTAGAATGGTGGATAAGCAAATGTGCAATATATATAAATTTTTATTCTCTTCTTTAAATAATGGCAAAATGATTGTGTATATATATGCAAATTTAACCCTAAACCCTTCTAAAATTTTTGGCTGATAGGGTTGACCCAGTCGACCTACTATCATTATTGATAAAAACTCAGTAAGTCATAGACTAGGTCGGCCAAGAGTCAACCTAGACCCTAAATAAGTTTTACCAATAAGATTATAAGGTCAACACAATGAACATAGTCATGTAAACTGCCAAATGAGGTTTTAGAATAGGAAAAGGGTTAATAAAGGTGGTAAAATATTGGAGGAGTATGTAAAAGAGAAGGCAAAGCATAGGAAATGGTTTTTAAGAGACAAGTGTGTAGACAACAAGTGGCAAAAGGGATAATAATCCTATAAAGTATCAATGGTCTGCCTACCCCTTTCTTGATGTACACCTTAGGGCATGCACTCAAATAGATTGAGACTCGATAGGTTATTTCAGAATAAAGATCATCAGTAATTAATAAAAAAAATTAAAATACTATTTGTATACATATACCCCACTCCAACCTCATCACGTGTCACATAAGTGCAACATAGGATGATGCTTTAGGAATAGAATATAATGACACATAACATTGATGTTAAATAAAGTGTAGTAAGGATCAAATAAGATAAATAAAAGGATATAATTAAAAGATGCATACCTTTACTTACCTTAGTGTTGTACATAAAAAAGGATATGTGAGAGATGTGAAGGCATCTAATGTGAGGAAAATTTGGTGAACCTGTAAAGATTAGTGCAAAAAGAGCAAAAAATCATTTTTTTTACAATATAGGCATATAATAGTGGAAAATATTCTCTACATCATCAAGCTTTTAGAAATTTTTATGGTTCTAAAAATGAGATAGTAAAACAAAGATATGATCAAAATAAGGAATCTGACAATAAATATTTGAAGGGTAAATAATTGGGAATACTAACTTTAAATAGGGTGAAAAGAGTTCATTTTGTTATTATTTGACTATTCTGAGAGAAAAATAGAGCTCTAAGAGACCTAGTGAAATCCTAGAGAGCCAATATGGTGAGGAGATGATATTTGAGATGATGAGAATGCCTAGTGGTCGTAGTGAGTACAACATAAGTAAGCAATTGAGAATTTTAAATTTTTTGAGTATTTTATTTGAAATTGAGTGTTTTATATAAAATTATTAATTAGGCCAATTTGAGATATCGGAATGAACCCTATAAAATTTTGAGAGATATTGGGGGTCAAATGGGGAACTAGGTTGAAAGGGATCAAAATAATAAATGTCAAAGGCATTTATTATAATGGTTTAAAGAGTCAACATTTTGAAAAAACAAGGTCTAGTCGACCTAGCAAGTAGGAAATAAGGTTTTTAAAAGGTTGACATATTGGGTCTAAGGTGATTTAGTTGGTTAGGGAAAAGGTTGACATAGTACCCCTTGGATGACTCAGTTTTTTAAGCAAAAAATGGACTTAGTACTATAGGGGAAAAAGGAAAGGTCAACTTAGTTATTTAAGCTCAAATGGCCAACCTAGTACTATAAGGTTGACTTAGTATGTTTCTAAGTGGTTGATATATTATTGAAATGAGGTAGGCCTAAGGTACTCGATTGAGTACTAAAATGGCCAAATAAGCTAAAAATAGGTCAAATTGGTAAGAAATGAATAAATTAAGGCAAAAAATTGGTTTGTTTATGTGAATTTTTAAAAGAATGTATTTTAATTATAAGTGACATGGAGGTCTAATATATATTTTGTTGTTTACTTGTTGCAAGGGCATAGGATATTTTGGTAATTAGTGGATGCATCATGGCTAATGGATCTATTAGAGTGCCTAACAAATGTAGAGAAAGCTAGATTCACCATGCTAGTCTTTAAAAGCATCATGGAGATAAGGTGGGTGCCATTGAGTGTTGATCTAGTGGTCATATTTCTAGGAGCCTGAGAATGCTTGACCAATACTTTTGGACAGGTGGTGAAATGGAATACCATAGATTTTGGTATCACATTAGAGGATATCCATGTGTTTCTTGGACTACCTATAAGAGGGACATGGATGATCACATGGATACTAGATGATCAGGAGGAAAGGTGAGCATTAGTCCAATGGGTGATATGCTCAAACAAGATTTACTTGGGACTAAGGGTTAATCTATTTGATGTCTATATTTCATAAATTCTAGATACCCATAAGGTTGTGATAGGGCTTGTGATAGCATTAATATTGTATCACAAATTGAACAATAAGGTACCGTTATATATAATAGCCTTGTGTCAATTGATATTAGAGTAGGGGGCACTCTTTGACTTAGGTTTTATCATCTAGGTTTGGCTCATGTATGATATAAATGGGATATTATCTAGAGGGTAAAATACTATGGGGCCAGTGATATTATTAAGTGCCTAAATATATGAGAGGTTCTTGATATACCAATCGACTAGGTTGCCCCATGTGAGCAATGATCAGTTGCCCCAAGTTTTAAGATGGAGATAGGATTAGGTGGTGCAGGTCATACCCCATGTGCTAGCACTACATCGGTCACATAAGGAGTGATCATGTGGTATCCTTATGCACACATTGTGATAGTTTGGTTGAGTTAGATAATAGTGTTCCTATGGTTAGCATGAGTATGGATCACAAGCCACTACACTTGATGGGTAGAGCCATATATAATAGCATGCTTACCATCATAGTTCATACTCCCTCACTTAATATCTCCTATAGTGGTGTCTACATTTTGGCCTCATCATGTAAGATATCTAAGGGGGAGAGGAGGAGGAAGAGAACCAATCATGAGACTAGAGATTAGACTATGGTGTGTGAGACCATGGACTGGTTGATCATGTTAGTCAATAGCTAGAGAGGACATGGACATAGACCTGGATATAGGGGTTTCCCAGGTACCATAGTTGGTACCACAATAGGAGTGATGACCACCTTAGTCTCACCACTAATGGAGATGCTAGCAGTGAGAGAGAGCATAAAGGGTGGTCATCCAGGATGACCCATCAATTGGCCCAAGAGAGAGCTAGTATATAGAGGCACCACTGAGGTGAAGCTTGAAATGTGCATGGGTGGTGACCCCAAGGTTTTCTTTGATTGGGAGGAATCCCATAGATAAGGTACTTGAGGGATGAGTTTATGGAGAGACCATGCTTGATAGATGAGTAGAGGGGGAGGTGGTGATTGGTGACACTGGGATAGGTAATAAATGGTTGTAATTAGTAGTATTTGAGTTAGAATACTAGTTATATGTGATTGATTATAGATAGATTTTGAGATATATATGTTATCTAATATATATTTGGTTTGAATTTTACATTTCTTTTAGATGAGGAGGAGGTTAGATGTGGATCCCTAGTGTTGGGAGTGCACCATGATATTATGGATAGGGTGCTAGCACCATATGACCCTACCACATTAAAAGATCCCATGGTACCATCTTCCCCAACTCAGGTGAGTTGGTTTAGACTAGTAAGGGAGGTTGCAATACAACTATAGGCATGAAAAGATAGACTAAAACCACCAACAAGG
This sequence comes from Torreya grandis, assembly GCA_037957365.1. Taxonomy (NCBI): domain Eukaryota; kingdom Viridiplantae; phylum Streptophyta; class Pinopsida; order Cupressales; family Taxaceae; genus Torreya; species Torreya grandis. The sequence continues at coordinate 1,083,910 of JARHVA010004145.1, read as the reverse complement.
GTGGGAGTAGGAGAGGCATAGGCATGGCAAGCCTTGGCTCAGGAGAGTGCTACACATTTCACTACAACTATTCAACTCGGATAGGTATAGGCCTAAGTGGCCAACCTATAGGAATAGGTAGTAGGCTTGACATCTCAAACATCCTCATTACATCATACTATTTAGAGGGTATAGTCCAAGGCATCTATAGACAGTGTGGCTAGGCCATGAGATAGACATGATATATCTTAGCCTTAGAACTAAAGCGGTCTATTTTTGTACTTTGTAAAAACACACAATATATATAGAGATATTATATTTTGATAGTTGGATATTGATTTAATGTGTTATATTGTGGCTATGGTTATGTATACATGGATATATTTCTCTCTAGCACGTGTGTTTTCCTTATGTTGTATATTTTATAGGAAATATATGTGTTGTGTTTTCTTTTCTTGCATTATGTAGGACACATGCATAGTTAAAGAGAAATAGGTGAAAAAGACTTATCAAAGTATAATCAATCAAAAATAAATTCACTACGCACTATTTCACATTGGAAAATGTGTAATAACAAAAATATGACTAAGTATAATAAACCAAAGAGTGGTAAACAAGAGGTAAAAAATTGTTTTTAAACCATGAGAAAGAGTGGCAAAAATAAAACAAGTAAAAAAACACTAAATCACATTGGGAAGTATGAAAATAATATAATAAAATGGAAAGCACCTGAAAGATTAATGGCATAAAAATAAATCAATTAAGTCAATCAATAATACTAAATCATACTAAAAACTTAAGGAAAGTGGTTGGATTCCTACATGCAATTAGAAAATAAGAAGATAAAAGTGAAAGATTAATGAAATGATCATAAAATATACTAAATAAAGATGGGAAGTATGCCAATGATGTGTAACTCATAATCAATCACATCTTATCTAATATTTGACACATGTAATTTCATTGTGACTTGGATATTGTAAAATTTTGTGAGGAAGGTTAGGTCCTATCCATGGTCTTACACTATAACTCACAAAGGGAACACCAATGAGGTGGAAGTAATGTTTAAAATATGGTTAAAAGGGATGTTTTAAATGGTAATATGAAAAATTGGGTAAATTTTTAGGAAGGCTATGTCCTATCCATGTTCTTACAATGCAATTCACAAATGGAATCCCTAGGGGAGTGATCAGTGAATAGAACAATATTTCTCAAGGAGAAATATTAGGGTTGTAGAGTGTGAAAAATGGAATGTAATAAGCATAATTTAGGAATCTTATGAGAAGACCTTGGGAGACATGAGGCACACTAAGGACATGAAAAATACATTAAGTGACTAGTGACCATCAATATACAAAGGATACATGTTCGCTATAGACACGAAGTTGTGTAGGTAAATAAGTGTGTTACTAATATCAACTCATGTTGGAAGTTTGAACAAGAAAATTAAAATGGACCTACCTTCCCATAATGTGTTTCCCATTCCTTAGGAACCCTTATAGCATCATCAGTATACTACGAAGATTAGGTACTTACATGAGAAAGTAGGTAGCAATAAAAGATTTTTTATTCTCCTTTTATAATCTATCAACCTACCACACCCCAATGGACCTTAGCTCTATTGTGGATCCAAATTTTGAGTTTGAGCTTTGATTATAGAAAGGATATGTGCTTAGAATCATGTCTTTTAGTGTGATTTGACTTTTGAGAATTTTGAGTGTTTCCATTTAGATCATTGCTTTTTGTTAAATGATTTGGCTTTTTTATGGATTTTGAGATTCCTCCTCCATACGGACTTAGAATGACCAATCAGGAGAGATAGATTGATACACATGAATGAGCTTTAGGTTTTGCATAAAATAAGTTAAGTATTTAAAGACAACATGGACAAGAACACTTAGGCTTAATGATGAACTAGCATGTTATCTCACATATCAACCATGTATATGCTTAGTTTTTGAAAGAGAATAAAGGGAAATAAGGGGAGATCTAAAGTGGATTGGTAAAATTAGTTTACAATGAGATGATTTGTTTGTTAACTAATCATATGGTAAAGAAGGAATGGTAAATAAGTAATGACTAAAGGGAATAAGGTTTGTATAACCAAGTCACAATAATAATTATCCATGTTTATGGAGATAAGATATCAAACAACTATCAAAAATAAAAAGGGAGTCATAATAAAATGAACTTGAGAAGAAAAAGAATGCAATTATGAAAAAGAATCCATAAAAGAACATAATGAAATCATAAGTAATATAAATTATGAAACCAAAGTCACCATGTAAGATAGTTAAGAAATTGACACAATGTCAAATGATATAAGAATAGATAAATGTAAAGTCAGAGCATACATCCAATCCAAATGAAAATATAAGAACACCATGCATGTGTTCATAGGTACTAATATATTTGTCCACACACATTATCCATAACATCTTATAAGTCTCTATGAAGTTGAATGTGAACTCCAGCTAATGTTTCATCGATCTTCAAGGAAAGTTGAGAAAATACTTCATGATGAATCTCCTCAATAGAAAATGTAAGAATGTTTTAAGGATCATGTTGATGAGGGCTATCATATAGGAGATGCTCAAGAGAATGAATGGGAGTGGTTTCTACAGGAGATGAAGCGGTCATCGATGGGTAATGTTCCATAGGTGAGGGAGTCATCATTGGAGAGGGATCCATGGGTGAGGGAAGGTCCACAGGTGAGAAACTCATGGGTGGTGGAATAGTAGTTGGATAAGGGACCATAGGTGAATATGGAACCATAAGAGGTCGAGCCACTAGGGAATAAGGGGGAGATTTATTTTTAGAATGACTTATGGGATGAAGGGTATAAGGTGAAATAATGGTTAGGATATGATCCTTAAGATGTTATTAAAGGATGCGGCAATGATTAGTGTTATGTGTGTCAGATTGGTACCGGATATAATATACCTCTCCATACTTAGGACTATACTCAGGTAATACTTTTGGGGGAGGTATAGCCTTTTTTAAAGGCTGAAGAGTAGTGGGATGCAAGGTGTCAATATATTATCACAACTTTTAACAATGTATGGAGGAATGGTTATTTGTGTCATGGAAGCAATAGATACACCTATGAGTAGACTTAGTAGGTGTACTCATAAGAGGAGTGGAAATAGAAATAGAAGAAGATTGGTATAGTGAACAATATCTAGTCTAATGATTGGTAACTTTATAAATGTCATAATAAGGCTAATCGGCCCATTTGGTGGGTGAGGGACCTAGCTAATATAAAAGGATGAAACCATCACTAAGAGAAGGTGGTGGAGAGACTGCATAAGGATTGATTGAAGGGGAAATAGGATCAAAAACTAGAAGAAACTTAATTAAAGTAAGAATTGGATCCAAACTAGGCTCTATTAAGGGAGGGGTAGGGTCCATAAAAGGCTGAGGATAGTCATAAGCATCTCAAGGATAAGTTAGATAGAGAGGTCATGATATCTATCAAAGCGATAGGGACTTGTCATAGCATAATCCATAAGCATACTTTATGAGGTTATTCAAAAGCTGGAGGTGTGAACACCATCTCTACCTTATGATAAAGATTAAAAATACTAAAATTATGAAAAAATATGATGGAGTAATAGAAGATATACTAAAATACTAAAGCAAATAGGAATGATAGAAAATAATCTCAATGTTTCATACCTAAATAAGACCTCCTGAGAATGGATCATCTAAGGTATAACCATCATCATAATTAGGTGTATGAAGTTTGATGTTGTGGGTAGGGAAGACCTTGTCATCCAAAATGGTGTGATGAATGGAATGCCATGTCTTAGTTAAGACAACAGGGATGTCATCACAAGGTGGTTGAAGAGAATGAGGTTGTAAAGAAGCAGGAAGCTGAGAGATGAGATTAGGTGAGAGATCCAAAGTTTTAATCTTTAAATTGATCTTGCCAAACTCATCATCATCAAAATCTAGAAGGTTAGGGGGAATATTCCCAATGAGTTCGGGGTGACCATTGTAGCCTTAGGTGAAATTGATAAGAAAGTTAAATTATTGAGATTCACAAAAGGGAATGCTTAGTAAGGGTTCAAGGCTAGGAAACTTGAACACACCATGGTCTTAGAATTATTCAAAATTCCAAGGGTTAGTGTCACCTTCAATCATATATATGTCTCCATTATGAAGGAAATTTAACACATTGGCAAGCGAAAGAGGTGACTACTCTCATGTGATTAGTTCATGGTCTACCAAGTAGAATGTTATAAGAGAAAGGAAAGCTAAATATCATCACCTTCACATGAATAGTGAAAGGTGGGATGATAATGGGGATCCACACATAACCTAAAAGAGGAATTTTCCTTTGATCATAGCCTTGACATGTGTTGTATGTGGATTTAAGATTGCATTCAGAATATCTAAGGGTTTTGATAAAATCAAGAGAGGTAACACAAGTGCCAGAACCTTCATCAATCAAATCATGCTTGACTTGGATATCACGAATTTGGATACTGATAAACAAAAGAGGATCATTCACATGAAGCAAAATCTCATTATGAATCATATAAGTAATGGAGAATTTGAGGGAGAGAGAAGTGTCCATTGTTTCATCAACATGTATGGACATCTCTTTGCATTATTGCAAAATGCTATCTTCTAATTTAGATAAGGTGGATTTGCATCCTAATAGGGGAGGATGAGGGATGTTCATTTTGAAAAAAAATTGCATAAGATGGTTATAATGATGTAGAGAGGTTTGCTTAAGTTCAAGAAATGGGATTTGAGATGGGAGACTAGTAAGCTTTGTGATAGGATCCCACTCATCATAACCCATAAGAGGACTACTGGAAAGAGGTGTATAGTGTTAAAGGAGGTCCTTGGAAGGAGGAGATAAAGTACACATGAGTTTATGATGATAAGAGGTAGAAGGTTTAATTAGAGGACAAATTTATTGATTAGCTTGAGAGGATGGGGTAGGTTATGCAAGTGTGGTATGAGAAAAAGTGTTGATAGAAGTTTGAGTATCATTGGTGATAGGTAGAGAGGATGGAGGGATGGTAGAAATTATATGGGAAGCATTATCTAAAGTGGGTGTTGGAATTGGTTCATCAAATGATATGAGGTCTTCTTTCCCCAACTCGATTGAGTGGGAGAAGAATATTGGATAACACAAAATGTATAAGATAATTGAGGTGTATGGATGGGTTGAGGATCAATGAAAGCAACCATCCTTTGCATATTAGTCATATTGAGCACATTATCTTTGGGAGTTGGGTCAAGAAGATTGTCAACATTATTAGTATAATGGGTAGACTTGTCTTGCTTATCTTGGTGATTTGGAAGAGGATATTTATAGATGGCCAAATGAGCATTAGCTTAGTTCAAAGCTTGAGATTTAGTTTATGTTTCATGGGATTTGAAATTAATGTCATAGGCTTGTTGGCATTTACAAATGATAGAATCATGGTCAAAATTAGGACCAAGAAGGAATTCCATAGCCAAATTATGAAGCTAACTAAAGTTGTCATGAGAATTACCCCAACTAGTGTGAAACCAACAAAATTTATTAGGATCATACCAAGATTTCATGGGATGAGTGGGATCAATTTCTCGTGGGAGAGGCCTTGGTAGACATATTTGTAATTCCACTAGGTGTAAAGGTTGACATTGATGTTTTTTCTTGAAGATAAATTAGGATTATTGATATGGTTAGGAGGGTAAGCTTATTTTGAAGTTTGGTTGGGAATAACAACTTGAATAGTATGAATGGTGTCATAAGAATCGGTGACATCATCATTGGTATTGTGACAATTCTTATTCTTGGGTAACATTTGATTACCCATAAAAGGTTAGGATGGCTTGAATGGATGCATAAGGAAATATTGATGCTTTGCTTGGTCAATGGCCTCTTCCAAAGTACGTGGAGAGAGAGTCAGGACCTGATATTATAACTTGGGAAAAAGAGCATTGGTAAATATATGGAAAAGGTTATCATCTACCATATTATGTTCACATTTGTTGGAAAAGGTCTTCCATCATTTAATGAAATCTTGTGTGGTTTTAGTCTCAAGTTGCTTAAAATTGATAAAATGGGCCAAGGTATTCTCAAGGAGATCATTAGTTTGGAACTCTTGGATTAGAGCCAAACTAGTGATAAAATGAGATTTGAGTTTGTTGTACCAATCTAAAGCATCACCCATGAGATTTTTTACTAATATCCTGGTAGTGGCAAAGGTATTTATCTTGACCCAATCTTTATAAAGATTTCCAAATGTTTTTAAGTGAAGAGTAGGATCGGTTGACCCATTGTAAGAAATGGTAGGTTAATACCTCCTATATTGATATTAGTAATTTGAGATGTAAGAGGATCATTTTGAAGATGCTTGATTATTTTATTAACAAGAGGAGGTTAAGGGATAAGAAAAAAATGGGAATACTAAAGCTAAGGTGGGGGAACATGTTGGTTATGTGTGCCCCATGACATCTGTTGAGGGTGGGTTTGAAGATGAGAAGATGATTTTGCATTCTCATTATTTGATTTGCATTGTTAGCTAGAAAATCATTTATTTGATTAAGATTTCTTTAAAGGAGTTAACGGTTTTGAGTTGCATTATTATCATTGTGTGAAGTATTAGAATTGGTACTAGTGGCTTAGGTACTACTATGGGTGATAATGGGAGCTTCAAAGGAACTATTAGTAATTGAGGCACTAGTATGATGATTTGCTTGTGTGGCAAAAGATGGATTAGTAGATGGAAGAGGACAAGTAGTACTAGAGTCATGATTACCATGGGTAGAAAATAATTTAATAGTGGAATAATTGAGAAGAGTGGGTTTTAGAATAGGCCTACCAGATATATAACATGCCATGTTAGTAGATATACTAGGCATGGAGGTAGAATAAATCAAAGAAGATAAAGTCATTATATGAGAAGGATTTAAAATAGAGGGAAAAGGTTGAGAAGAAAAGAAGCTAGTATCCCAAAATCCATGTGATAATGTGGGAGAAAGTGAATGGGGATCCTCAACTTGACCAATTATCATGAGATTGTAAATAGTAGAAGGATACTTTCCTTGATGTTGAGGAAACTCATTGATGAAGAAGAGCATTTCTAGTGTATACTCTAATTCAGTTTGATATTCAAATGAGAAGAGAGCATTATGAAGAAAAGAGATATGAGGAGGGGTACCATATTTTATAGTGCAAGTGGATATATGCACATTACTTTCATCTAGGATAAGAGCCACAAGATGCTTATGGGAGAACCTATTAGGGTTGGTAAGACTCATCATATCTATTGAATTCAATTCAGTGTTGTCTTCAAATAGGAATTTCATGATGAAGGAGAGAGATTAGGGAAGTTAGATTTGATGCAAAGCAAGGATATATAAGATGTAGATAAGAATACAAAGTTGACCAGGTTGACCTAGTACTAAAAACAACATATGAAATTGAGATAACAAGCATACAGAGTCAATTAGGTCAACTTAGTATTATAACCTAAGATAAAGGGTAGCCTAATAAGGATATAGAGGCAACTAGGTTAACTTAGTGATATAATCTAAGAGGTGGAAAGGAGTACTAGGTTGACCATGTTGAATCAGTACTACAGTCAAGGAAAAAAGATAATTTGTAATAAACTATGTCGAATAGAATGCAATGTATTGAAGACAATGAAAAATTATGTAATATACTTAAAACAATAAGTGAAAGTAAGCACTTAAACAGTATATTAAAAAACCACCTAATAATACTATGTGAGCTATTATAAGCATGTAAATAACTAAAACTAAAAGTGTGAGTTAATTAATAGTATATAGTTGTTAATTATCACCTTAAGCATGGTACAAAGTCATTTTTAGATGATCATGTATGCAAACATTATAAACCAAAGTTGACAAGGTCACTACTATATTGTAGAATCAAGATTCCTTAATAACTACATTAACTAGGTTGACCTAGTCTTTTAGATAAAATACATAACTAGGTTGATCGAGTCGACCTAGTTTGCTATAGGATTACAATTTTGAAGATTGCAAACTTTACAAAAATATAACTGTAAAGAAGAACTAAAATTAAATAGAGATAAAAAAAGGAACCTTGGTGGGTTGGAAGATGCTAAGGACTACAGAATTTTTGTTGAAGTGACTTGAATTTTCCATTCAATTTCTACCAACTATGTCGATTAGGATCACCTAGTTCTATAATTCCCTATTTGTTGAAGCCTATTAAGATGACTGAGTCAACCTGGTCGACTTGATTTGTTATCTGGAAGTTGATTATGATACTAAGTTAACCTAAAAAACTTAGTTTGTTGTTTTGGATCTGAATAAGAGACTAAGTTGGCATGTTCAACATAGTCTATTATCTGGAACTAAATAAGAGTAATGTGTTAACCTATTTGATTTAGTAACCTGTATCTGATGAAGACCTACATAAAAAGAATAAAGACATTTTGATGTAGTTGTGTGTTAAACCTGAGCACAAAAGTTATAAATTATACCAGCTTGGTCGATCTAATATCATAAATATATAAAAAATTATAGAAATGAAAAACATGAAAAAACTTGCAAGGGTTAGATTCACATCGGGTTCACCATAATGTATGTAATCAAAAATGTATCAGATCCACAAATCAATACTAGCTCAAAGAAGATAGATCTCACTTACACTTCCAACTGAGTATACATTAGATATCAGGAACATTACCAATATGGATTTGTTAGACCCAATTAAGGGATCTCTTATCACAAATAACATCACTAGGGTGGGTTTCAAAGCCTCCAGTCAATCAAAATCACACAACAACCCTAACTAAGTCCTATTTTTTCATATTCACTAAACTAATAACAAGTAAAGCATGTAAATCTAATTAGTGCTCACCAAATCCTTTGGCACAAAGTGAGGCTAATAAACATAAAAATTAAATATGCATAAAACACATATACTCATGTCAATGTATATGAAATTATAATGCATGGAAGAGAAGTGAAAATTCATATATATCTACACTTACAAAGGAGGAATAAATTTAGGAATACTTACCTTTGAAAATGAACCCATCAAGCCTCAATCTCTCTGTTGGCCAAGGTGTTTTACAAGAGGTTGTTATGGCATGTAAGGATGATAAGAATAAATCAGATCTAGGCTACACAACTTATCAATGCATCTAAAAGACTTCTCCACAAGACAAGATCTATATCTCTAAAGAAAGTATGAAACCCTAAGCTTGTTCTTCAAGTAGAAAGGTGGATAATCAGATGCACAATATATCTTACTTCTTCTTCTCTTCTCTAAATAATGGTGAAATGATTGTGTATATATAGGTAGATTTAACCCTAAACCCTTATAAAAGTTTTGGTCAATAGGGTCAACCTAGTCGACCTAATATCATTATTGACAAAAACTCACTAGGTCATGGCTAGGTTGGCCAAGAGCTGACCTAGACCTTAAATAAGTATTTCTAATAAGAGTAAAAGGTCAACATAGTTGGCATAGTCATATGATCTACCAAAAGAGCTTTTAGATTAGGAAAATAGGTACTAAAGGTGGTAAAATACTAGAGGAGTATGCAACAGAGAAGGCCAAGATTAGGTAATGGTTTTTAGGAGACAAGTGTGTAGATAACAAGTATAAAAAGGTACAACAATCTTGTGAAGAACCAATAGGATGTGCACTTATAAATATTGAGACTCGATCAGTTCTTACAAGATAAAGAGTGTCAGTAATTGATAAAAGATTAAAAATATTATGTGTATACATAAGCACCATGGCAGTTATAATTTGCATCAACCATGTTCATAGACAACAAAGTCCATAAAACTTACATGATAACCTGTAATGATGAAAGAGTAAACATTTACAATGAAAGCATGCTTTCAATATGACACACAAACATTGATTCCTAACCAATTTTTTCTTTTTATGCAATGCTCATATACATTGTAAAATATTCAATAAAAGTTAAAAATAAATATGATATATACAACCATATGTTAATTAGAATATTAGTTACAATTACAATCGATATCCCTGCCATGGTTGCATTTATCAAGTTCCTTATAGAAACTATTCTTGACCACAACATAGATGCACATGAGACATGTGACATTTTACAAAAATACCCCTTAACAATTTGTAGTCAGACCTTTGATACCCTATCTTTTGTCAAATGAATATTCAAGCATGTGTTTCAAAGCATGACAACTACAGAGCCAATTCCATCCTTCATTCATGCATATATAAATTTCCCTTATTTTCTAGATATATTTCCACTCATTGAGGTTTCATGAATTGTCTTTTAAAAATCAAATAAAAACTACTCAGCGAAAAGAGAAAAAAATTCAAGTAAATTTTTGCATATTCCCTCATTTATCTTTTATCCCTCTTGTTGATTTGTCATCATATGAGGCTTTTTGTTGGGCAAAGCTTTTACTTTACAAACCATTATACAACATTGTAGTGGAAAATGGTTTAACTTAAGATGAAATTATTACACAATGGCCACAAATCAGAACTTCTTACCTTCTATGGCATATTGAGTAAATAACTACAAAAGTTGACAATAGAAGCAACACAAACAATCATGATAATGACTGTATGCATTCTAATTTACTCACCTTATTAGGCTTGCTAGTTTTGATACTAGTTTTGGTGATCTAGGTTGTACCCTTTTCTAATAAAATATTGTTTATGTCCAAACCTCAAACCTAGTCCAACATGGGAATGACCTATAGGATGTGGGTTACCTACTGATTAGGCCAAACCTCTAGATTCTATGGGTCTTGCTCCCCTGATTTGTTTGCTTGAATATATCTCTAAATCCTAACTCTATTGGGATGAAAATGGGAATAATATTGCATCATTTAAATCCTACTCTAAAGTGGCGATGTACCAATATACTCACTTATACACTCAACTTATATTCTTAATCACACTAATGGATAATGGATAAAACTAACACACTACCTTCAATGGATTCCAAACAACAATTTTTCACCTAAAGGTTAGTTTGAATGAATGGAGAAAGAGGGTAATGAGAATAAATCCTGATTTAAGGCACTTGCAATCAGACATCCAATTCAAGCTTAAGCCATCAGCCTCATGACACACTAGATGACCTACAAATAGAGCTTATTAGTACCTAGGTGAAACTTTGACCTATAAAATGGAATATTAGACCATTATTGCATATCAAAAGAAGTATAAACATATTGATTATTGATTAAGAAGTAGATTCAAGTGTTTTATTCATCAATCCAAGTAGGTGTACAAGTATAAAGCTTGGCAGAGTTTCTTCCTACCAACCTGAGGGATACCAAAGCAAGAGCTCAATGCATGCTTAAATAAAAAGTTTGAAGGAGAAGATGGAATATTCCAAGCATAGGTGTTGGCTAACAAATTTGTCCTGGTTGAAAAATGTTTTATTTTGACTTTATACCCCTTTCTTTCATGAACAAATAAGTTAAACAATAAATGGGTGAACTATTAGGAATAGTTTCCCTTTGATTTAAGGTACAGCTCCCTTTAAGATCTTTAATGAATTCAAATTATTCTAATTATTCAGATATGCTTTTAACCAAAAATCATTAAAGGTAAACTAACATCCATACATCATCATGCTATGAATGTGATATCTTTCTTCTTTACAACATCTTTCGGTGATAGAATACACAAAGTCCATCTTCAATAATGATCAGATATATAAGTATGTATATTATTGAACCAATAGATAATAAAACATATATAATGAGTAATCCAATGAAAGAACAATTACCACATGAAAGAAGAGTTCGCACAGAAACCTGATTTCAAATAACTTAAACACACAAATTTAAGACTGCAGCAATCATTTCTCTTTTTCATTCACAAATGAAAAATGTTTTAGAAAAACACAATATATATTGAAAAATAACAAAAATTCAGCTCCAAAATTCCTTGTATCTTCTCCTTGACTTTTCGTATATCAGTTTTAACAACTAAAAACATATATATAATTACCCTAATTAACCGTTCTTTTAAACCTAGAGTTTAAAACAAACTCTAACCCATACAAGATTTAGTTTCATACAAGTTCATTGAAAGACAAAGTTTTTGAACATGATTTCAAATAAATAACTGAACAAAGAAATTATGAAATCAATATCAGGAATGGGGCAGTGGATTAGAATCTCTAGATTTGCTTTGTGGGGCAGTGGATTCCTGAAATGTGGTAGCAAATTCTTGGATTTTCAAGAAGTTAGGAATGCCAATGTGTTTAACCCTTGCTTTCCAAACATCTTTCTCTCTTTTAATTTCTTCCATTTTCTCCATGTGCTCTGAGAGTGCATCGACACAGAGGTGAAGTTATTCTACCTTTGATATCTGAGAGAAATATTTAGTTAATAGGTTGTCATTTTCTTTAACAAAAATAATTTTCTCTCTAAAGGATTGAACCACAGTATCGATATCCTTCTTTGGCTCCCCATCATCTTCTATATATTTCACACTAATGCATTCTAAATCATGCTACAAAGACTGGGTAAACTTAGTTATTTATTTAATCATTTTTGTAAATTTAATTTGCCCTTGACAAGATAATGAGTTTCTCCATTCAATGTTTCTCTTGCTTACATACAATGTATCATCATTCAAACTTGTCAAAATCTTTATTGATAAAAACTTTGTTACCCCATATTTCTGAACTTCATCAATTTGATTCATCACATTCATCCATTTCCCTTCATCTTTTACCCAGGAAGCATTTTGTGTTTTCAAATCCTCGATAGTATCCATAGTTTCATCATATATAGGTTTCAATTTAATAATGTATTTTGTGCTTGTATGGATGATACCATCCAACCAATCATCAAGCACTCTAGTCACCATTTTGTTTTTGTGTATTTGATCTAGCATTTTCTGGTTGACTGGAGATTTTGAGTCAAAAGATAGAGGTATTTGAGAAATAGGTTGTGGATTTGGATTATAAATGGCCTCAATATACTCTACCATTGATTGTAAAGTTTCTTTCAACTCCCTCTTATCTTTTTCATCCTTCCAAGCATAGCTGACTATCTTTTTGGTGGATGCTTCTAAATGGTGCACATCTGCGACACATGATGCAGCCCCAAGGTCTATTATTTCTATTTTGAAGTCCTAAACTATGGGGTCTTGAAATTCTTCATCAGTTGTTGGCCAGGCTATTTCTATACTCCAATTCCCTATATTAGGGTCAATATCCACCCTGGATGTGGTTTTTAGCCTTTTTGATTTAGGGATATTTCCTAAGCACTTGCTAACCAAGTCCTCCAATGGTAATGAAAATGGAACTATTTTTATTTTATCACTAACTGATCTTTCTAACCATTTTGGTGTAAGGGCTGAAACTTCTTTACCATGGTTCAGTTGTTCAAAAGGCACATTTGATATCATCATCAGGTTGGCAGAATCTGAAGCAACTTCTACTTGTTGCTTCATACTAGTCTCTTCTATCATTGGTGAATCAAATCTTTTACCACTTGTTGCTTCCCCTGAATCTTATTTAGAGTTCAATTCCACAACTATTCTTTCTAAGATCTCCTTCTTTTTACTTTTAGTCCTTAGTCTGGTAGTATGAGGAGGTAGAATAGTTGCAAGGGTTTTCTTGGACTTTTTGATAATAGAACCCTTTCTAATTTTTGGCTTGGGAGTACCTACATCACAAATAGTAATAAGTTGATTAGAAGAGTTTATTGGAGATGATGATTCACCAATTGGTGCACATCACTAGGAATCTTCATTTTGAACCTCCTTCAATCTACAACCCCTTAACCATTTCTCAGTTCTCCTTATCACTGAGAGAGTTTTGACTTCAATCCAATCCTCTTCATCTTTATTCCAATCAACTTCCAGAATAGGTATCTATTTTACTTGTTTAAAATGAGGATCAGCCATCTGTTCTTCATCATCAATTATTCAATAGATATTCATACTCAGATTGAATGTAACTATTTTCCTCAAGGAGAACCTACACCAAAGCTTTCATCTAAATTCAAATTCATTTGAAAAATCCTCCCAATAGTCTCCAATTTGGAGAATGTGTGAAAAAAAAATTCCAACATTCAGATTATCCCTAGCAAAACCTTTGCTATCAAACTGGGGTTTGGCATTATAGTATTGAATATTGAACTTTTTTAGGTCCACCTCTAAATTTAATGTGTCAAAAATTGACTAGCATGAATAGTGTCTCAGTTCAATGGGAAAATATATACCATATTCTTTCTTCATTGGAAATTTCTTATCTACATGGGCTAGTTGCTTACAAAATTCTATCAATACAAAGTGGTCAAAAACATATCTAGGTAGCTTCACTGGTTCACTGTCAAAACCACCAACTCTGATATAAATAAATTTGTAAAATTGAATGAAGAAAATACCATAAATATTGATCAGTTACATGGCTTCATTAGGCATTCTCTTATTAACATTTCCTATTAATTCATAAGTCATCCTACCAATAAAAACATCATTAACCCTTCCATAGTTTTCATAACAATTATGCATCTACAAATGTGGGTAATAATCATAAATTATGTTGTCTTCAACTAAGGATTCATGAGGAAACCCTCTCCATTCTCTTGTAGATGTTAAGCAGTAAAAGAGATACAAAGACATAAAAATATGTATTCCCCATATAATTACTTAAACCCAGATGTAAACATTCAGCTATGATTTATGCCCAATCCAAATACTATTCTCCTTGAAGGATCCCCTGAATGAAGAAGTACATCCATTCCTCCCAATAAAATCCTTGGGAATTACCCTTTAGCCTATGTAGCAACACCACAATATCCTTTACTTTCGATATCATGTGATCTCTTGTTAGTGGTATGGGCAGTCTTGAACCTCCTTTTTGAAATTTTAGTAACCAATTTCTCATAATTACACTCCTATAGTTTACTTTATTTAATGAAAAATGACCATAAGAGGAAATAATATTAATATTAGAATATGTCTCCTTGGGTGGAATTTTCATCACAGCTATTAGGGTTTGTCTATTGACAGGTAGTAACATATTGCCATCTATATTTTTGATACACCTATTTTATGGGTCAAATCTACTCATACATTTTAGAACTAATTTAGGGTATTGTACTACCATAGGAAAGGCTACAGCTTTGACTAAACCACTTTCCATTATTTTCTCCATCATAGGAGTTGACATAGGATTTTTAACCCTCTCCTTAAAATCCTCTAAATCATATTAAGCTAGAGAAATATCCCCGAATTCAAGAAGAGAACAAATAAGACCAGGACCATGTTCATAACCAAGAAAATCAGATGTCATGGCTACAGATTAGAAGATATAATGAAAAATGCTTTGAACTTATTAAATAATACTAGAAACTCAAAATGATTCTCCTTTCTAATAAAGTAATGGAATCAGCTTATAGGAAAATTCAAACTCACCTTCAATGGATCAGAAATTATTGTGAAACTGTGAAATAAAAATATTATACCTCTAATGTTGCTCTCCATTGCATGAACCTGTGTGTTTACTATTAAAAATGGCTTGTCTTTTCTCGATAAAGGCATGAAATCAGGTTGAATAATTACTGGATCAATTAACTTGTGCTAAACTTGCTTGATAAGATGCAAATTTTGACATGTGCATTAATTATAAGTAGTTTTTACACATGACCTTAATGTGTAATGATTACTCATAACCTTTCAAAATTAGAAATTTTCATTTTATAAAATGTTCTAGATATATTTCTCTCTAAATGATTTACTTCTTTTAAAATCTCCCACAAATTTTGACTTAAAATACTTTGCGAAAGGTGGGACTAAAGTCACAGAATGTTGAACCATTAAACCATTGAAACTTTGAACTCTTGAAATGAGGTTCAACGTGAAGGTTCAAAGATATGAATTGAGTTACACAAAGAGACCAACAATTCATGACTTTTTAGAAACATTGAACCGTTGAACTCTTGAACCATTGAATCGTAAACTTTGAAAAGAGTTCAAGTTTGAAGGTTTAATTCTTCAGTAATTTTGCACATATGAAGACAAGCAGATAAAATTTAAAAACAAAGAGCTAATTTAAGAAATAAATATATGATCAATAAGGTAAGATAGCAGGTCAACTTTCACTTAGCAAAGGTTCACAAAAAAATGAAAAAGGGTGAATTAAAAGGTAACATTGGCTCTGACTGGGGACTGAATTTTATGACAAAAAAGAGAGAACTCAGAAACTCTGGTTACACACAAATTGAAACACTAGGATGGAAGAAAAAGAAACAAGGTCAACCCAAAACTGGAAAAGGAAAACAACAGCACATGACAACAAAGGAAATACTATGTACAAAATAGGGGACACCTATTTTATAGTCAATACAATTTAAGGTCATGTCCATTATAAGATAGGGGTAAAACAGATCCATCTAGATATTCAAATTTGAAAGAATTAGGACCTAGTAAGTGATGAATCTTGAAAGGTCCCTTCCAAAGTGAGTCAAATTTTCCATGTGCTCCTTTAGGTTCTCTCCTCCTTTCCCATAGTAGCAGTTTGTCTCCTTCCATAAATTTTATGGGTCTTGCTTTTTGATCAAAATTTTTTTCAACCCTAGCTTGATGAGCAGTAATCTGATCAACTAATTCATTCCTTTCCTCCTTAATCTTGGTTGAGTACATAAATCTTTTCTCTAAGGAATATTCTTTAATGGCATTTTGTAATTTGGTTGAAGATAATTCTAGAGGTAATGATAATTGAGCTCCTATTCCATAAATGAGTATAAAAGGTTCCATTCCTATTGCCCTTTTTGGGGTTACCCTGTCAGCCCATAGTGATTCATACAATCTTTTATGCCAATCTTTAGGATTCTCACTCACTAATTTTCTCATGATGGCTATCATATTTTTATTACTGGACTCAACTTGTCCATTCCCTTGAGGGTAGTAGCCTTATGAGTGAGAGAGAGAGAGATATACTATGCTCATAGTAAAAAGAAGTAAGTTTAATTGAGGAAAATTTGGTGGCATTATCTACTACAAGTTTTTTAGGGACACCAAAAAACACCAGTATATTCTCTTTAAGAAAATTACACACTACTTCTGAAGTGGTTCTCTTCACAGGGACTGCTTCAACCCATTTTATAAAATAGTCTGTTACTGTAAGAATGTGTGTGTGTCTGGAACTTGAAGAAGGTGAGAGAGGCCCAATAAATACTAATCCCCATTATTTGAAAGGTTCTTCAATAATGACAAGCCTTAGAGGCAATGCTACAAGTTGTGGCCTTCCCAAAAATATTTTGCAATTTTCACAGTTAGCTACCCATCTGTATGCACTTTAAACATACCCAGCTAGTATAACAATTTCTAAGGATTTTGAAAGCTGTGACCAAAGAAGAGAGGTGGCCATCATAAGCTTCATTATGAAAAACTTCCAAAAGCTTGTGTTGTTGTTCTTTATCTACACATTGTTGACGCAGTGGATTGCACCTTGGGCAAGGAGGTTGAGCTCCTATCTTTCCACACACAACAATGGAAACTCCCCTCTCGCTTGTGGGACTGGCAAAGCTAGAGGGGAGAGTCTCTAGGTAAGGGCTAGCTCCCTTTGATGCATCTAATTTGTTTTAGTAAGTGCTAACATATATATATATATATATATATATATAATGGGGGGTGAAAAGGGAGAAAGATTGCAGCAAAACAAACTAATCTAAAGGAGGTGATGCACCAAAATGATCTGACCTTCTCACACTCACACTTAAAATTAGACAAACACATATATACACTTCAGACTAGTAGAAGGACCAGGCTGCAAGAAACTTGGCAGGGAGGCTTTAATGAAAATACAAAAAAAAGAGGTTCACCAAAGGTGCTGTGAAAGGCACATTGTATAGTAAATTCTTTTGTTTCTACACTTTCAAATATATCTCTCCTTGTCAGCTGCATAAATGGCACCTTATAGACACCAAGTATGTTGGTGTTGAACCTGTGGAAGCATCAAGAAGCAATGACTAAACACAAACTAACACTCAGACATACACAAAGATATCTAACCAAGATAGAGGTAAAAATGCATTTATTGATTCAAGTGAAAATTTTCCAGGGCTACACCTTATAAATGTGGAAGATCCATTCTCAAATGACAAGTCTCTAATATATAGAAGAAGAAAGGAGGCCTTTCGGCACCCTTTTTACAAGTGACCCATGTGCCTTACGAGCATTGGGAAGAGCAAGCTGCTTAAACATCAATGCTGTCAGTCCTGGCTCTGACTTCAGGTTTTTTTGACACAGGCCACATCATTTCCCCATTAACTAAGATTGCTCCTTGAATGCACCTAGGTGATTTGTTTGCTCATAAATATGAAATGAATAAAATGGGTCACACGATTGGCCGTTTGCACCTTCTAATGGTCAATTTGCAAACATTGTTTCACCTATTGGAGTAATTTCTTAAATCCACACCTCCCTTCACCACTTAGACTATTTGTTTGCTCCTACACTTGGCACTTTTGTCTTTTCCCTACCTTGTCTCTTTCTGGCTCTTTCAGCCCTCGAGCTATCTCTGGGCAGGTCACTGCATTCCTTGGGCTCCTTTTATGGTTGGCACTTGGGCATTTAAAAAATAATGGCTTTTTTACTGGCTTAAATTTGATGTTCACACACCCGTCATCACTTGAAAACCAATGGCTAGTTCGCCTTCTTAAGGTTGACGGCTTCTGAGATGTCACCGTCTTTGGCAATTTCCTTCGGGCTTTTTTGCTTAGTTCCTTTTCTGTGGGTTCCCTTCTCTATTTCAGACTTTCCCACAGATAAAAATTCTGTGGGAATTGGCCATTTGGCTTCCCTAGGTTTTTTGGCTTCGGGCCTTTTCCCCATGAACAAAAGTCCATGGGAATTGGCTACCTCCAAATTTATTCAGTTTTTTTTAGTCTTTACTTTAGTCTTTTGGGTAGCCCCTCTAAATTCTACAGGCTTTCCTCCCTTGTGATCTCTTTGAAGTGCCTTTGCCCTCTGCAAAGGCTCTTTAAACCTGGACTGTTAAGGTGTGGAGCTAAAAGCTTCAACTGTTTGCAGACACAAGGAAGGATGCTGAAGAACTAGAGCCACCGGCGTCGGCAGTATGACCAACGTCGGTCAGATGCAGTGGAGAAGGAGACCGGTGACGGCTGGGAGTCGGCCGACGTCGGCAGAACCAGACAAGCAGGGACCGGCGTCGGTTGCCTGTGCGGTCCAGAACTGTTCGTTGCATGAACAGTTAGTTAGTTGAACCGAGTGTTTGCATGCTAAGGGGCTAATTTAAGTCGCGGGCTGTGTGTCTAATTTTAGTAGTTAGAGTTCTATTTTTGTAAGCATGGGATCCTATTTAAAGACCCATAAGGCATGTATTGTAATTATTCAGAAGGCAAGTAAAAGCATTGAAGCTAGCAAGGTCAAGGAGATCTACAGGGGTAAGGTCAAGGAGATCAGATGAAGCATTCAAGGAGGAATAGCAACTCAGGCTTTAGAGTTGTTGTGTTGAGCAAGAGAGAGAGAGAAGAAGGTCTTGAGGTGTGGCAAGCCTTTGAGGTGAAGGAAGAAGTGGCATCTTCCTTATTGTATTTTCTTCTAGTAGTATTTAATACAAGAGTGTGTATTGTCTCTCAAATTTTTTGTTGTCTCAAGTTTCTAGCTACTTTATCATTCTGGTATAATTCTGTGTTTAATTGCATATAAGAAAGTAATCAATTGTGCTCTAATTGGTAGAGCTACAGATCCCCTGACAAGTGGTATCAGAGCTACGGTTTGCAGGAAGCAGGATATTGTTTTTTATTACAGGTTATTCACAGGGTTTTCTGATTGAGTGGGAGTTCAGCAATGGCAGAAGAAAGCAGGCTACGAACGGAGAAGTTTAACGGCAAGAATTATCAACATTGGAGGATGCAGATTGAGGACTATCTGTATCAGAAGGATTTGTACTTACCGTTGGGTGGGGTTGCATCCAAGCCCACAGATATGAAGGATGAAGAATGGAACGTTCTTGATCAGAAGGCTCTCGGTTCCATAAGGTTGAGCCTTGCATCATCTGTGATTTCTAGCTTATCACAGTGCAAGACAACGAAAGAGTTGATAAAGTCCTTGGCAAATTTATACGAAAAGCCCTCGGCTTCTAATAAGGTATATCTTATGAAGCAGCTATTTACTTTGCAAATGTAGGAAGGTGGATCGGTACATACTCATCTCAGTGATTTCCATGGTTTGGTAAACCAACTAGCTTCAGTCAATATTGTTTTTGATGATGAGGTAAAGGCTCTCTTGATTTTATGTTCTTTGCCTGAAAGTTGGGACGGTTTGGTTATGGCAGTAAGTAATTCTGCATCTGCTTCTAAAATCTTAAAAGTTGATGATGTTGTGAGTGTGATCTTGAATGAAGAAATACACAGGAGAAGCACAGGTGAATCATCAGGGAATGCTCTAAGTGCAAAAAGCAGGGAAAGGCAAAGGGAGAAGGTTGAGCAAGGGAAATCAAGGTTGGGAAGGAGATCTGAGTCCAAAGGTATTACCTGCTGGTTTTGTGGAAAGAAAGGACATACAAAGAAGGAGTGTTGGTTGAGAGATAAAGAGAATCAACATGCAGGTATGGAAGAAGCAAAGGATGCAAATATTGTGATGCAAGATGCTCTCATACTTTCTTCGGATAGTCAGGTAGGATCATGGATTTTAGATTCTGGTTCATCTTTCCATGCATCCCCAAACAGAGATTTGTTCTACGAGTATGAACAGGGAGACTTTGGAGTTTTTTATTTAGGGGATGTTATGCCTTGTCAGATAGTTGGCAAAGGGAAAGTGCAGCTGAGATTGCAGATTGACAACACATGGGTGTTGAAAGAGGTCATGCATGTTCCAATTCTGAAGCAGAGTCTGATTTCTATAGGAAGGTTGATAGATGAGGGATGCACAATAACCCTCACAGCGGATTCTTGGAAGGTTACCAAGGGAGCACTTATTCTAGCAAGAGGTAAGAAAGTAGATACTCTTTATCTGTCTACTTGTATTACTGATTCTACTTCTGGTGTAGATTTGAAGATGTGACCTAATAGGCTTGGTCACAAGAATAGGAAGGGAATGGAAGTTCTTGATTCAAAAAGTATGTGTTCAAATTTGGAAAGCACAGATACAATTCATTGCAAAAAGAGGAAATTTGATGCTTTTGACAGGAACAAAGAAGCCTTGGTGTTTATGGAGGAGATGAAAGACAGATATCAGTCACAGGGGCTGAATAAATCTGAGCAGGGTAGCATGGATAGAGGTATGATCCAAAAAGAGCTTGCGGATGAAAATTTCATCACTTACAGGAACACACAAACACCGATGTCGGTAGCTTGGCACCGACGTCAGTCATCAAGGTACCGACATCGGTCATGTGCAGACCAGCAGGGTCGATAGGTCGAACAGGAAAAGTCTGACGTTGGTCATAAGGACTGACGTCGGTAGGAGGGACGTCGATGTCGGCCAGGGAAACGACATCGACAGTCAGGGTCAGTGCAGGGAACCGACATCGGTTGAAAGCAGACTAGGAGATGGCCTAGATCGGTCACTAGAACGGATGTTGGGTGGATCTATAAGTCTCAAACACCCATGTAGAGGTCAGGAAAGGTATGTGAACCTCATACTCCTTGTTCACCTTCTTTATATTGCTTACTGATAGTCATGAACTAGGAAGATGGAAGAAGCAATGTAGGTAGAATCCAGAAACAGTGGGAGCTTGGCATGGATGAGGAGTGTGAGTCCTTGGAGAACCAAACAGGTATTTGTTGGTAGTGTTGTCAGCTGAAAGGAAGTACTGGATAGAGGGATGGATTCCCGTTTTAGAGAAGAGAGTGGATGGACACATGAGATAGAAGGCTATGGTATATGGTCTTGATTATGCTGCAGAACAATGGAGGTTTGACCATTGTATTTTATCTTTACCAAGTTGGATAATATTAGCTACATTATCCTGTTACTGTATTGTGTTACTTGTTGCAGGGTTTCATATACAGGGAGTTTTATGAGCTAAGGGTAGAGTTGGTTCAGAAGTATGTCATGGAGAATTTGGGAGCAGCAAAATTCTTGTGGCATAAGATACAGGTATTGCATCACAGGTTTACGTGGTGGTTGGTCTTCAAGAGTGACATTGAAGAGGGATACAGAGCCTAAGGAACAAAATAGATGGTGTATAGGTAAAGGTACAAGTTGCAGCTGTTTATCTCCAAGTGGGAGATTGTTAAGGTGTGGAGCTAAAAGCTTCAACTGTTTGCAGACACAAGGACGGATGCTGAAGAACCAGAGCCACCGACGTCGGTAGTATGACTGACATCGGTCAGATGCAGTGGAGAAGGAGACCGGCAACGGTAGGGAGTCGGCCGACGTCGGCAGAACCAGACAAGCAGGGACTGGCGTCGGTCGCCTGTGCGGTCCAGAACTGTTTGTTGCACGAACAGTTAGTTAGTTGAACCGAGTGTTTGCATGCTAAGGGGCTAATTTAAGTCGCGGGCTGTGTGTCTAATTTTAGTAGTTAGAGTTCTATTTTTGTAAGCATGGGATCCTATTTAAAGACCCATAAGGCATGTATTGTAATTATTTAGAAGGCAAGTAAAAGCATTGAAGCTAGCAAGGTCAAGGAGATCTACAGGGGTAAGGTCAAGGAGATCAGCTGAAGCATTCAAGGAGGAATAGCAACTCAGGCTTTAGAGTTGTTGTGTTGAGCAAGAGAGAGAAAGAAGAAGGTCTTGAGGTGTGGCAAGCCTTTGAGGTGGAGGAAGAAGTGGCATCTTCCTTATTGTATTTTCTTCTAGTAGTATTTAATACAAGAGTGTGTATTGTCTCTCAAATTCTTTGTTGTCTCAAGTTTTTAGCTACTTTATCATTCTGGTATAATTCTGTGTTTAATTGCATTTAAGAAAGTAATCAATTGTGCTCTAATTGGTAGAGCTACAGATCCCCTGACAAGTGTTCAGGTGTGGAGCTAAAAGCTTCAACTGTTTGCAGACACAAGGAAGGATGCTGAAGAACCAGAGCCATCGATGTCGACAATATGACCGACGTCGGTCAGATGCAGTGGAGAAGGAGACCAGCGATGGCAGGGAGTTGGCCGACGTCGACAGAACTAGACAAGCAGGGACCGGCGTCGGTCGCCTGTGCGGTCCAGAACTGTTCATTGCACGAATAGTTAGTTAGTTGAACCGAGTGTTTGCATGCTAAGGGGCTAATTTAAGTCACGGGCTGTGTGTCTAATTTTAGTAGTTAGAGTTCTATTTTTGTAAGCATGGGATCCTATTTAAAGACCCATAAGGCATGTATTGTAATTATTCTAAGGCAAATAAAAGCATTGAAGCTAGCAAGGTCAAGGAGATCTACAGGTGTAAGGTCAAAGAGATCAGCTGAAGCATTCAAGGAGGGATAGCAACTCAGGCTTTAGAGTTGTTGTGTTGAGCAAGAGAGAGAGGGAAGAAGGTCTTGAGGTGTGGCAAGCCTTTGAGGTGGAGGAAGAAGTGGCATCTTCCTTATTGTATTTTCTTCTAGTAGTATTTAATACAAGAGTGTGTATTGTCTCTCAAATTCTTTGTTGTCTCAAGTTTCTAGCTACTTTATCATTCTGGTATAATTCTGTGTTTAATTGCATTTAAGAAAGTAATAAATTGTGCTCTAATTGGTAGAGCTCCAGATCCCCTGACAAGTGTTCAGGTGTGGAGCTAAAAGCTTCAACTGTTTGCAGACACAAGGAAGGATGCTGAAGAACCAGAGCCACCGGTGTCGGCAGTATGACCGACGTCGGTCAGATGCAGTGGAGAAGGAGACCAGCGATGGCAGGGAGTTGACCGACGTCGGCAGAACCAGACAAGCAGGGACCGGCGTCGGTCGCTTGTGCGGTCCAGAACTGTTCATTGCACGAATAGTTAGTTAGTTGAACCGAGTGTTTGCATGCTAAGGGGCTAATTTAAGTTGCGGGCTGTGTGTCTAATTTTAGTAGTTAGAGTTCTATTTTTGTAAGCATGGGATCCTATTTAAAGACCCATAAGGTATGTATTGTAATTATTCTAAGGCAAATAAAAGCATTGAAGCTAGCAAGGTCAAGGAGATCTACAGGTGAAGGTCAAGGAGATCAGCTGAAGCATTCAAGGAGGGATAGCAACTCAGGCTTTAGAGTTGTTGTGTTGAGCAAGAGAGAGAGGGAAGAAGGTCTTGAGGTGTGGCAAGCCTTTGAGGTGGAGGAAGAAGTGGCATCTTCCTTATTGTATTTTCTTCTAGTAATATTTAATACAAAGAGTGTGTATTGTCTCTCAAAAGTCCATGGGAATTGGCTACCTCCAAATTTATTCAGTTTTTTTTAGTCTTTACTTTAGTCTTTTGGGTAGCCCCTCTGAATTCTACAGGCTTTCCTCCCTTGTGATCTCTTTAAAGTGCCTTTGCCCTCTGCAAAGGCTCTTTAAACCTAGACTACCTTGCATAAGGGCTCTTACCCCTCGGCTTTGGGGGGCACCTCATTGAATTGACCCTTTGAACCAATCACGTTGAACCAAAGCATTGAACTAGCTCAACAGTTCAACGATGCACACCAAGCTGATTGGATCAAAGGTAGTTGAACCATTTGCTTTGAACCACTTGCTTTGAACTACTTGCTTGAACCAATCCATTAAATCATTTGATTGAACTAGTTCAATGATTCAATGCTGCGCACTGAGCATGATTGAACCAAGCCTTTGAATTTTCCTTGTTCAATTCTACCATTGAACTTACATGTCGAACTGGAGGCATTGAACCGACGCATTAAACCAACCTATTGAACTGGTCTATTAAACTTTGCCGATTAAACTCTACATTGAACTTTTCAGATGAACTAAGCACTAAAATTCACTAACTGAACCAAAGCCAAAGAACTTGAAGATTGAACCCAGGCTTGAAGTTGAAGTGATGGACTTGAAGCGACAAACTAAGACATGAACTAGGGCCAATTGAACTGCAAATTAAACCAAGGCTTTAAACTAGAGCAATGGTTCAATGGTTCGAAGATGCCAACCTCCCTTGTAAATTTTCTTCAGATGAAGGCCCAAAAGAGCCTTGTAAACCCCAGCACTTTCTGAACTGATCCTTCATCTGCCAAGGATTACACCTACTGAGTCCATAGAAAAACTTGTGAAGTCCGTAGAAACCTATAGAGTCCATAGAAACCTGTAGAATCCATAGAAAACCAAGCTCTATAGAGTCTTTAGAAATGGACCTATAGAGTCTATAGAAATTCTTGGACTTGTACAAAAATCAAAAAATGAATTGGCCTCGAACAGCAGGGGAAGAAGGGGACCGATTTTTGCCCTGTTGGGCAAAAATGGTCAACAAATTGGTGACTCTCAGGGGAAGCATGCCTGATATACTTAGAAGCCAATTGCCTTAAAAATCCATTGGGCATGGGGTCAGATTATAACTTAAATATCAACAATAGCTTGGATAAATCTAGAACCAATCCTACAGAATTCACCTCAAAGGGAAAAGAAAAAACACACACAAAGCTAAGAAAACTACTTGTGCAAATAACACTTAGGTAAAATAGGGAAATAAAACTGAAATCAACCTACTATATATAGCTAACCAGGTATTTTTTATTCCCTCCTAGATCAAAGGGAAAGCTTATAACGTCTCTTTCATCTGACACAACTAGTATCGATAATAGATCCCACAAGGAAATATTTATGTGCAGCTCCTTCACCCGGTCTACCATGTTGATCTGAGGATTTCTCCCTTCCATATTTTCTTTGGGGTCACTTGCAACCTTCTAAGGCATAGGCTGGGGAGTTGAATGTACAACTGGCAGCCTAAAATTTGGGAATTTCTGGTTCGCTTGTGGTAGAAGAGATGGTGTGGACGTTTGAACAGTTGCTTGAGTTTCTTCCACAACTCTCCCTTTGGATCTTGTGTTGGCTGCAACACAGTCAGCTTGATTATCTATAGCACTCACATAATTGACTGCACATAACTCACCTTCTAAGTGGTTCATAAGAGTAGAGTCAGGCTGACTCTGACTGTTGTTTGTTCTGGGTTGCATTGGAGCCTCGAAGACCTGGGAATGAGTGGTTGCCTGATTGTCTAGCACATTTGGGTAACAACCCATCATCTCATTTGTATAAACGGCTTGCTCCTGACCATATCATGTGGTTAAATAAATTGGCTATTCCTACACCAGATTGTTTTGATTGGGCACCATGACCTTAAATGATGAAAAGGGGCCTGGGTCATAGCCTTGGAAAGGTCTGGTCTGAGCTTGTTGCCTTTTAAGAGCTACAAGTTCATTTGACATACTCTGCAAAAGAATCTTAACTTCATGAAGCTCATTGGATGGAGTAGCAGTTGGTTTCTCTATGCTAGGTAGAGGAGCTAATGTGGGAGCAATGGCCTAAATTGGAGGTAGCATTTTTAGGAAAAGTGGCATATGGGGTCTAGGGGCTATTTTCCCCACCTACACTACGCAATTTTCAGTTGTTATGGCAATGTCATAGGCAGCAGGCAGCACATGCCCTCCCATGGA
The DNA here is from genome assembly GCA_037957365.1 of Torreya grandis. Lineage (NCBI taxonomy): Eukaryota > Viridiplantae > Streptophyta > Pinopsida > Cupressales > Taxaceae > Torreya > Torreya grandis. The sequence goes on along the minus strand of JARHVA010004145.1, from coordinate 1,057,445 downwards.
TTGTATCATAATAGCCATATCATTATTTAATGCTCTTAAATAATATAAGAAAGCATAACTAGCAGTCGGTCTTACTAGAATGGGGATTCTATCCTATGTCTTCAGAAATTGTGTGTTGCAATCTTGCATATATTCATGTGGGGTTCTCTTCATGGTTGTCAGTTTCTCAGCAAGTGAGAGGTGGTCACTCTTTTCTCCAAAACAGTCTGCCAATTGAGTACCCAATTCATTCCAGGAATGGATTGAATTTATTGGCAAAGTCCCATACCAGTCAAGAGCTTTGCCCTTGAGAGACAATGCTAGCAATTTGATTGTGATATTTTCCTCTGTGACATTATGAATATTGCAGAGGTTAGCAATATTTCTAATGTGTTCAATAGCTATAATGGGCCCCTCTCCATTAAAGGGAGGCACACTTTTGAGGACTGCTCCTGGAATTGGGTCATAATGTTGCAGGTTCAAGGGACTCTGACCATGAAAGGTCACAAAGGGTAATGTCGTAGCTATAAGGGGATTTAAACGGGGTACTTCTCCTATGAAGGAAGCATCTGTACCCAGACTGGGAAGATGACTCACTCAATAAGGATGAGTCCCTTTGAACCTCAGTCACTTTGCTGAGTTGAGAGGTAATTCAATGAATTCAAAAGGGACACCCTTATTAGCAGATCGTGTGGTGACTTTAGGCATAAGAAGTCAGACTGGTCTTTGATTAGGAAATGAAGTTCTTACCAGTGGAGTCACCAGATGCTGTAAATAGTTTATTTGTTGTAATAGGACCAGCATCGATCTTGAAACCTTAATGAGTTTAAGACTAAGTCCCACCGGCATGCCAAAAATTGTTGACGCAGTAGATTGCACCTGGGGCAATGAGGTTGAGCTCCTACCTTTCCACATGCAACAATGGAAACTCCCCTCTCACCTGTGGGACCGGCAAAGTTGGAGGGGGGAGTCTCTAGGTAAGGGCTAGCTCCCTTTGATGCATCTGATTTGTTTTAGTAAGTGCTAACATATATATATAGATATATAATGGGGGGTGAAAAGGGAGAAAGATTTCAGGAAAACAAACTACTCTAAAGGAGGTGATGCACCAAAATGTTCTGACCTTCTCACACTCACACTTAAAATTAGACAAACACATACATACACTTCAGACTGGCAGAAGGACCAGGCTGCAAGAAACTTGGCAGGGAGGCTTTGATGAAAATACAAAAAATAGAGGTTCACCAAAGGTGCTGTGAAAGGCACACTGTATAGTAAATTCTTCTATTTTTGCACTTCCAAATATAGCTCTCCTTGTTAGCTACAGAAATGGCACCTTATATACACTAGGTATGTTGGTGTTGAACCTATGGAAGCATCAAGAAGCAATGACTAAACAAAAACTAACACTCAGACATACACAAAGATATCTAAGATAGAGGTAAAAAATGTGTTTATTGATTCAAGTGAAAATTTTCCAGGGTTACGCCTTACAAATGTGGAAGATCCATTCTCAAATGACAAGTCTCCAATATATAGAAGAAGAAAGGAGGCCTTTTGGCACCCTTTTTACAAGTGACCCATGTGCCTTACGAGCATTGGGAAGAGCAAGCTGCTTAAACATCAATGATGTGTTGGCCCTAGCTCTGACTTTGGGCATTTTTTGACATAGGCCATGCCATTTCCCCATTAACTAAGATTGTTCCTTGAATGCACCTATGCAATTTGTTTGCTCATAAATGTGAAATGAAGAAAAAAGGTCGCACAGTTGGCCATTTGCACCTTCTAATGGTCAATTCGCACACTGTTTCACCTATTGGAGTAATTTCTTGAATCAACGCCTCCCTTTGCCACTTAGACTATTTGCCTACTCCTACACTTGGCACTTTTGTCTTTTCCCTACCTTGTCTCTTTCTGGCCCTTTCGGCCCTCAGGCTATCTCTAGGCGGGTCGCTGCATTCCTTGGGCTCCTTTCATGGTTGGTGCTTGGACATTTAAAAAATAATGGCTTTTTTACTAGCTTAAATTTGACATTTGTGCACCCATCATCACTTGAAAACCAATAGCTAGTTCATCTTCTTAAGGTTGACGGCTTTTGGGATGTCACCATCCTTGGCAATTTCCTTTGGGCTTTTTAGCTTAGTTCCTTTTCTGCGGGCTCCCTTCTCTATTTTAGACTTTCCCATGAACAAAAAGTCAGCAGGAATTGGCCGTTTGGCTTCCCTGAGTTTTTTGGCTTTGAGCCTTTTCCCTGCAGACAAAATTCAATGGGAATTGGCTGCCTCTGAATTTCTTTAGTTTCTTTTAGTCTTCGCTTTAGTGTTTCAGGTAGCCCCTTTGAATTATGTGGGCTTTCCTCCCTTGTGATCTCTTTGAAGTGCCTTCACCCTCCACAAGGGCTTCTTAAACCTAGCCTGCCCTCTGCAAGGGCTCTTACCCTTCGACTTTGGGGGGCACCTCATTGAACTGACCCTTTGAACCAATCACATTAAACCAAAGTGTTGAACTAGTTCAATGGTTCAATGTTACATGTCGAGCTGATTGGATCAAAGGCAATTGAACCATTTGCTTTGAACCACTTACTTTGAACTACTTGCATGAACCAATCCATTGAACCATTTGATTGAACCAGTTCAACGGTTTAATGTTGTGTGCTAAGCATGATTAAACCAAGCCTTTGAATTTTCCTTATTCACTTCTACTGTTGAACCTGTACGTCATACTGGAGGCATTGAAGTGATGCATTAAACCAACCCGTTGAACTGGTCTGTTAAACTTTGTCGATTGAACTCTGCGTTGAACTTTTCAGATGAACTAAGCATTGAAATTAGCTAACTGAACCAAAGCTAAAGAACTTGAAGATTGAACCCAGGCTTGAAGTTGAAGCGATGGACTTAAAGTGATGAACTAAGGCATGAACCAGGGCCGATTGAATTGCAGAATGAACCAAGGCTTGGAACTGGAGCGATGGTTCAATGGTTCAAAGATGCCAACCTCCCTTGTAAATTTTCTTTAGTTGAAGGCCCAAAAGAGCCTTGTAAACCCCAGCACTTTTTGAACTGATCCTTCATTCGCTAAGGATTACACTTGCTGAGTCCATAGAAAAACTTGTGAAGTCCGTAGAAACCTATAGAGTCTGTAGAAACCTAAAAAATCCATAGAAAACCAAGCTCTATAGAGTCTATAGAAATAGACCTACAGAGTTTGTAGAATTCCTAGACTTGTGCAAAAATCAAAAAATGAATTAACCTCGAACAGTAGGGGAAGAAGGGGACCGATTTTTGCCCTATTGGGCAAAAATGGTCAACACACATCTTAGAAAGGTTCCATCTAGTCCCTTTTTGTATAAGACATCACCCCAAATGACATATTTTGTTTTTTTTAACATCAGATTCCTTTTCTCCTTCAGGGATAAGTGACTAGGACAGTCTCCATAAGTAAGATAGTGTGTCACATCTAGAACCATAGATGGATAAGTGACCATAGATTTGCATAAACCTCAACCTCTAACTAATTTAGTTGGCCTAACCTCTAATTCATATTCTTGGGTTTTAGCAACCCATGTTGCTCTATTATTCATCCCAATCTTGTTGAGTAAGAAAGCTTTTTACCAAAACTAGGCACAAATACAATTGAGTGAGAATATAGAATGTAATATCTAAATTGTTTGACAGCCTTTACCATAGAAAAAGCTTGCTTCTCAATTAAAGAATATTTAATTTCATGCTTCTTGAGAGGAACACTCATAAAGGCTATTGGGGCTTCTACATTCAATTCATTCTTTTGTAGTAAGATACTAGACATGGTATGTTCTAAAACATAATAATAAATATTAAAATATTTTTGGAAATCAAGATTTACCAAAGTAGGGATTTGTAAAATTGCTTATTTAATATCTTTAAATGCTTTCTTAGCAATCTTGTTCCATTTGAATTCCTATTTTTCACTCATCATCCCTATAATATGTTTTGTAATTTCAGCAAAATCGGGAATGAACCTTCTGAGGAAGTTAATCTAGCCAAAGAAAGACTTAACTCTAGTCTTATTAGAAGGAAGACTTAGATGTTTTAATTCTCTAACCCTTTCTAGATCAATCTTGATTCCATCTTTTTAAATTAGATGTCCCAACAACTTACCTTTTGTTACACAAAAAACTGACTTCTTAGGATTAAGAGATGTCCTATGACTCTGACACCTTTATAAAATGATCTCTAGATCTTTCAGATGATCCTCTCTTTTTCTAGATAAAATAGTCAAATCATCAAGATAAATGATAATAATTCTATCTTTTAGATCTTTAAAGGATGAATCCATCACCCATTCAAAAGTTGCACCAGCATTAATCAAACCGAAAGGCATACAGTTATAGGCAAAAGTTCCTCAGGGTGTAGTGAAAGTAGTTTTATGTTGATCAGATGTAGCCACACTTATTTGATTATAACCTAAGAATCCATTTAACATGGACATCATCTTTGATCTAATAACTATTTTTAAAATGTGATCCATCACAGGTAAGGGATAAATATCTTTCAAACTAGCTTGGTTTAGATTCTTGAAATCAACACAGATTCTAATTTCTCCATTCTTTTTGTGTACTGGGACAACGTTTGCCACCCAAGTGGAGTGATGAATCAGATAAATAATCCTAGCCTTTAATATTTTATTGATCTCTTTAAAGATGGCCTCAGCAACCTTTGGGTTATAGTTTCTCAATTTTTTCTTAAATGGGCTTGCATTTGTTTTTAAAGGAATATGATGCTGAAATTGCCCACTCCTAAAATCCTTTAGGTCATCATAGCACCAAGAAAAGACATCCTTATACCTAATCAATAGATTAATCAATTTGTTTTTCTCCTCTAGTGAACAAAAACTACCAATAGAAATCCATTTAGGATCAATTTTACTTCCAATATTTATCTTCTCATAATCCCCCAATTTGTCAAGATTCTGAATAAGTTTACCTTTGGTATATTCATCTTATCGAGTAAACAAGTGTTGTAGAGAGACCAATCCTTTATGGATTTTGTTTCCCTTTAACTGAGTTACACCATCCTTTGAATTAATCCCTAGATCAGGACTGAATTCTTTAAATTCTACTTCAAAACCTTCAAAATAAGTCCCGAAGAACATCTCAACATTATCCAAGAATTTTTTGATCTACCTATCATTCTCAAAAACTTGCTAATTTTCAACATTATCTAGGACATTAGAACAATAGACCAGTTCTATTCTATATGAATCCTTTTTGAAATCAGGGTGTGGGAAAAGAAGAGAAGCTGACACTACTAGAGAATCTGCCCTTGTGTTTAGATCTCTAGGAATTGCCTCAATATAAAAGGCATCAAAATATTCTATCTCATCCCAAACTTTGTTCCTGTAATGTCTCAATCTTTCATTTTTAATTGAAAAAATGACTCTCACATGTTTAATAATTAATTCAACATCTCCTTTTGCTCTAAGTATCTTTATACCTTTTCCTTTGGATTCATTTAATCCAAGCAATAGAGCCTCATACTCTACAGTGTTATTAGTGTTTTTAAATTCTAACTTGAAAGAGTAAAGAAAAAATTTACCTTCAAGTGAGATCAAAATAACCCCTGCTCCTAAACTAATGGTAGCATAATTACCATCAAATTCTATGGTCCATAGATCATCTAAATGAATAGGATTTGGGATGGATCCTTCCTTCATGTCTTCAAAAGAGAGAAAATAGTTACCAAATTCACATTCTTCAAATAGAATCTGAGACTTAGGATCATTAGAAGGGTATACAGTCTTTGCATTTAGGTTCAGGTTCTTGTTTAACTTTCTACTTTCCCACTAGAATTGTAGCTTTTGACCAATCCAATTTAATCTGCCCACCTAAATCTTTACAAAAAGTCCTACTCAACAACATCCCATAACTAGCAGGAATATCCACTACCAAAATAGTCAACTTCATTCTTTTATCAGGATAGGCTGCAAGAGCAACCCAGGCATCTTTAATTTGTCTAAGCAAAGAAATTTATTTGCCATCCATGAAGTAACACCTATCAAATGTTTTTGTAAAGGATAGGCCTAGGGATTTGGCTATAGAATAAGGCATAATATTATCATAAGCACCTGAGTCTATGATACAATTACTAAGTTTATGGCCATTTATGAATAAAGAAACATAAAATAGGTTAGGCTTCATATCAGCCATATAAGAGGTATCATTACATGAATTGAGGGCCATTTTAGGAGTATGCATGGGTGATTTAGGTGGAGAAGCAAATAATTGGGCAATGGGAGACTCAGCATTAACATTTAGTTGACTTTCATATTCAATTTATGTAGGACCAGCTTTGACATATTTAACCAATTTATCAAGTTCTTTGGGTTTTAACTTGAAGCATTCAGTAGAGAATATTTGAATCTTTATAGACTTATAAAATTCTACAATATCAAAAGAAGTCTCACAATCATTTCTATGTAACAATTTAATTTCTTGCATCTTCATATTAGCATCAGAGGTTCTAATTAGAGGTTCCTTACCTTTAACAAGAACTTCTTTAGTATTAGAAAATCTCGGATTCTTTTGACTTCTAGTAAGCACAACACATGAAGGATCTTCAAGAGTAACCAATATTTCACCTCCTCTTTCTGAATCTAATTTATATTCTAAGAAGTATATTTCAGAGTCACCAAGTTCCTCAAAGTTCCTTTCATCTTCAGTAATCTCTCCCAATACATCTTCAGTAGTGACCATTTGATCATATCTAAGCATCTCCAGACAAGAATTTCCATCATGATCAGTAGTCAAATGAAAGACACACACATTCCCTCTTCTAGAAGGAGCTTCAATAGTTAACCTTGGTTGTGCTGATGTAAGAGGCAATGCCCTGCCAATATTTGTCTATTGATTAAAATTTCTCCTGTCAACATTTTCATATGGTTTTTGAAACAAAGTACCAACCTTAGGCATCTATCTTTTCAAAGTGATCATATCATTAACTAGCCTTTGAACTACATGATCTGTAGAGGATGAGGGATGAGCATTAGGTACTTGAACTTCTCTCTTCCATTTTTCAACCATAAGAAGATCATCTTCTAACCCAAATACTAATGTTTGTGCAATCACTAAGTTAGCAACTACATCTCTTCTAAGATGGAAACTAATATTAGGGGGCATAGAATTGATAAAGAAACATTTCTGATTCTCAAGAGTTGGCCTCTTAGCATTTGGGATTTTATGCAAAATTCTATTGAATTTGGCTATAAATTATCTCATGGGATCGTGAATTTCTTTCTTGAGTTGAGTCAATTGAGTAAGAAGTTAATGTTTATCTTCTATACTTTTAAATCTATTTTTTAATGCAATTTTTATATCATTCTAGTTTATAATTGAAGAGTTAGAAAAATGATAGAACTATTATGCTACAGTATTAGTTAGAGTTTGGACAAAAACCCTTATGGCTACATCTTGATGTTACACACCTAACACACCATACACCATAGCAAAGGCACTCAAATGCTTATCTAATGATTGTCTTCCATCTCCATTAAATTTAGATAAGTTTTCCCTTGCATTTTTAGACAGAGAATTCAGGTTAGCCCCTAAATTTAGAGGTCTTATAGCTGTTCCCCAAGGTTGAGCCATTGGTAGAAAGCTTATAGAAGAAGGAATGACAGTACCAAAAATAGTTAAGGCTTGACAGACAGTGGATATAGAGGGTTTAGGATGGCTATGGGGTCTACTTCTGGTTCTTCCAATACAGGTAGGAATGTAAGGAAAATTTAAGCTTTACAGTGTTTGAAAAGTAGGATCCTCAACTCCCTCTTTTCTCAAAGACCTTGTGTATCTTCTGGAATCCAACTTATGATATTGTAACTGAATAAGTAGCTATTAGTTTCTATGTTGTTCTTGATCTCTTCACACTTTAGGGGCTTGATTTCTTGCTACATTTTCTACTTACCTCCTTTTCTTAAGCAATAGCAATCCCAAATTATCAGCCAATTCTTCTTCCTTTTCTAATACTCAACTGGCCCTTCTATAATCATTAACATTTTAACGAGTGCACCATGCAAGGATATTTAACTAGCCAATTATATCTTCGTACTCATTTTGGAAGCCAAGATTAGGTTTTAGAACAAGAATTATGTTTTTGTGTGGAAGCACCATCATTGCTTCATATCAAGGTGATTAATCTTCCAACAAATGACTTCAATCCATAGTAGAGTCGCCAAAAACTATTAGCTAACAGATTTGTCTTAGTCTAAAATGTTTTATTCTAACTCTATACCCCTTTTTTCATGAACAAATAAGTTAAACAACAAATGGATGAACTATCAGGAATAGTTCTCATCTGAATTAAGGTATAGATCCCTTTAATATTTTCAATGAATTCAAATTATTCTAATTATTTAGATACGTTTTTAACCAAAAAGCATTAAAGGCAAACTAACATCCATACATCATCATGCTATGAATGTGATATCTTTATTCTTTACAACATCTTTCAGTGATAGAATACATGGATTCCATCTTCAATAATGATAAGATATATAAATATGTATATTGCTGAACCAATAAATAATAAAACATATATAATGAGTTATCCAATGAAAGAACAATTACCACATGAAAGAAGAGTTTGCACAGAAACCCAATTTCAAATAACATAAACACACAAATTTAAGACTGCAGGAATCATTTCTCTTTTTCATTCACAGATGAAAAATGTTTGAGACAAGCATCATATATATTGTAAAATAGAAAAAAATTAGCTCCAAAATTCCTTATATCTTCTCCTTAACTTTTTGTATATCAATTTTAACAACTAAAAACATATATACAGTTACCCTAATTAACTGTTATTTTAAAACCAGAGTTTAAAACAAAATCTAACCCATATGGGATTTAGTTTCATACAATTTCATTGAAAGACAAACTTGTTAAACATAATTTCAACTAAATAACTGAATAAAGAAATTATGCAAGCAAGATCATGACTGGGCTGGCAGATTAGAATCTCCAAATTTGCTTTATTCAGCTAGGGAGACACATTGCACCTTCCATTCCTAAAATGTGGTAACAAATTCTTAGATTTTTGAGAAGTTAAGAATGCCAATGTGTTTAACCCTTACTTTCCAAACATATTTCTCTCTTCAAATTTTTTCCACTTTCTCCACATGATCTGAGAGGGCATCGACACAGAGGTGAAGAAGTGGTTCTACCTTTGATATTCAATAGAAATCTTCAGTTAATAGGTTATCATTTTCTTTAACAAAACTAATTTTCTCTCTAAAGGATTGAACCACAGTATCGATATCCTTCTTTGGCTCCCCATCATCTTTTATATATTTAACATCAATGCATTCCAAATCATGTTGCAAAGACTAGGTAAACTTAGTTATTTCTTTAATCATTTTTTTTAATTTAATTCACCCTTAATGAGATATTGAGTTTCTCCATTCGATGTTTATCTTGCTTACATATAGTGTATAATTGTTCAAACTTGTCAAATTCTTTTCTAATAAAAACTTTTATACCCCATATTTTTGAACTTCATCAATTTGATTCATCACATTCATCCATTTCCCTTCATCCTTTACCTAGGAAGCATTCTGTGTTTTCAAATCCTCGATAGTAGCCATAGTTTCATCATATAAATTTTTCAATTTATTAATGTATTCTATACCTTTCTGGATGATACCATCCAACCAATCATCAAACACTCTAGTCACCATTTGATTCCTATGTATCTGATCTAGCATTTTCTAGTTGATTGGAGATTTTGTGTCAAAAGATAGAGGTATTTTAGAAATAAGTTGTGGATTTGGATTATGAATAGCCTCAATATACTCTGCCATTGTTTGTAAAGTTTGTTTCAACTCCCTCTTATCGTTTTCATCCTTCCAGACATGGATGACTATCTTTTTAGTGGATGCTTCTAAAAGGTGCACATATGTGGCACGTGATGCAATCCCAAGGTCTATTCTCTCTATTGTGAAGTCCTAAACTATGGGGTCTTGAACTTCATCAGTTGTCAACCAAGGTATTTTTGCACTCCAATTCCCTATATTAGGGTCAATGTCCACCCTAGATGTGGTTTTCAGCCTTTTGGATTTAGGGGTCTTTCCTAATCACTTGCTAACCATGTCCTCCAATGTTAATGAAAATGGAACTATTTTTATTTTATCACTAATTGAGCTTTCTAACCATTTTATTGAAAGGGCTTGAACTTCTTTACCAGAGTTTACTTATTCAGAAGGCAAATTTGATATCATCATCAGGTCGATAGAATCTGAAGCAACTTTTGCTTGTTGGTTCATACTAGTCTCTTTTGTCATTGGTGAATCAAATCCTTTACCTCCTATTATTTCCCCCAAATCTTCTTCAGAGTTCAAGTCCACAACTATTCTTTTTGAGATCTCCTTCTTCTTACTTTTAGTTCTTAGTCTGGTACTGCAAGGAGGTAGAACAGTTGCAAGGGTTTTCTTAGACTTTTTGATAACAGAACCCTTTCCAATTTTTGGCTTGGGAGTACTTGCATCACAAATAGTAATAATTCAATTAGAAAAGCTTATTACAGATGGTGATTCACCAATTGGTGCACATCACTAGGAATCTTCATTTTGAACCTCCTTCAATCTATAACCCCTTAACCATTTCCCAATTCTCCTTATCACTGGGAGACTTTTGACTTCAATCTGATCCTCTTCATCTTTATTCCAATCAACTTCTAGAATAGGTAGCTATTTTACTTTTTCAAAATGAGGATCAACCACATGTTCTTCATCATCAATTATTCTAGAGATATTCATACTCAGATTGAGTGTAACTATTTGCCCCAAGGAGAACCTACACCAAAGCTTTCTTCTAACTTTAAATTCATCTAGATAATCCTCCCTATTGTCTTCAATCTAGGTAATGTATGAAAATCTTATTCCAAAATTCAGATTGTCTCTAGCAAAACCTTTGTTGTCAAACTGGGGTTTGGCATTATAGTACTAAATATTGAACTTTTTTAGGTCCACCTCTAAATTTAAGGCATCAAAAATTGACTGGCATGAATAATGTCTCAGTTCAACATGAAAAGATATACCAGATTATTTCTTCATTGGAAATTTCTTATCTACATGGGCTAGCTGCCTACAAACTTCTATCAATACAAAGCGGTCAAAAACATATTTGGGCAGCTTCACTGGTTCACCATCAAAACCACCAACTCTGATATAAGTAAATTTGGAAAATTGAATGAGTAAACTACCATAAATATTGATCAGCTACATGGCTTCATCAGACATTCTCTTGTTAACATTGTCTACCAATTCATAAGTCATCCTACCAGTAAAAACATCATTAACCCTTCGATAGTTTTCATAACAATTTTGCATCTACAAATGTGGCTAATAATCATAAATTATGGTGTCTTAAACTAAGGATGCAGGAGGAAACCCTTTCCATTCCCTTGTAGATGCTAAGTAGTAAAAGAGATATGAAGACATATAAAACTCCATATTCCCCATATAATTACTTAGACCCAGATGCAATCATTTAGCTATGATTTTTGACCAATCCAAATACTGTTCTCCTTGGAGGATCACTTGAATGAAGAAGTACATCCAATCCTCCTAATAAAATGCCTGAGAGTTACCCTTTAGCCTATGTATCAAAACCACAATATCCTTTACTTTTGGTATCATGTGATCTCTTGTTAGTGTTCTAGGTAGTATTGAACCTCCTTTTTGAAATTTTAGTAACCAATTTCTTGTAATTATGCTCCTATAGTTTGTTTTTTTTAATGAAAAATGACCATAAGAGGAAGTAATATTAAGATCAGAATATGGCTCCTTGGGAAAAAATTTCAACACAACCATTAGGGTTTGTCTATTGATAGGTAGTAACATATTTCCATCCATGTTTTTGATACACCTATTTTGGGGGTCATATATACTCATACATTCCAAAACTAATTCAAGGCATTGTACTGCCATGTAAAAGGTTGCAGCTTCGACTAAACCACTTTCCACTATTTTCTCCATCATAGGAGTTGACATAGGATTTTTAACCCTCTCCTAAAAATCCTCTAAATCATATTGAGCTAGAGAAGTATCCCCAAATTTAGGAAGAGAACAAACAAGACCAGGACCGTGTACATAACTAAGACAAGCAAATTTCATGGCTACAGATTAGAGGATATAATGAAAAACGATTTGAACTTCTTATATAATACTAAAAACTCAAAATGATTCTCCTTTCCAACAAAATAATGGAATTAAATTATAGGAAAAGTCAAACTCACATTTAATGGATCAAAAATTACTGTGAAACTATGCAATAAAAATCTTATACCTCTAACGCTGCTCTTCTTTGCATAAACCTATGTGTTTACTGTTAAAAATGGCTTATCCTTTCTCGATAAAGGCATGAAATTAGGTCAAATAATTATTAGATCAACTTATGCTAAACTTGCTTCATAGGATGCAAATTATGATAGGTGCATTATTTATAATTAGTTTTCACACACGACCTTAATGTGTAATGATTAATCATAACCTTTCAAAATTAGAACTTTTCATTTCAAAAAATGTTTCAAATATATTTCCCTCTAAATGATTTAATTATTTTAAAATCTCCTACAAATTTGGACTTAAAAGACTTCTGGGAAAGGTGAGACTAAAGTCACAGAATGTTGAACCTTTAAACCCTTGAACCTTTGAACTCTTGAAATGAGGTTCAATGTGAAGGTTCAAAGATATTAATTGAGTTACACAAAGGGACCAGTAGTTCATGACTTTTGAGAAACATTGAACCATTAAACTCTTGAACTTTGAAAAGATTTCAAGTTCGAAGGATCAATTCTTTAGTAATTTTGCACATATGAATACAAGTAGATAAAATTTCAAAACAAAGAGCTGACTTAAGAAATAAATATATGATCACTAAGGTAAGATGGCGGGTTAAATTTTTCTTAGGGAAGGTTCATGAGGGTGAATTAAAAGGCAAAAATAGGAGAGGATATAAATGAGGCCAATGTGGTATATGGTAGTTACACAATCCTATTTTCCATCCTCATCTGTTGACATGCGTTCAACGGGTCTGGCAATTGGGGAAGATGTGGAGGTTGTAACTCCCTCATTTAAATTTATTCAGGAATTAAGCATGATTAAAATATCCTAATATTCCCTCTTATGTTATTTACATAATGAAAATGGATTTTTAATAGGCCGCCTTGCGGTGTTGAGCAGCCTCACTTCAATGTGCATGCATAATGGTCTTTGAAACTACTTCTAGCCTATCATAATGGCCTTCATTTTGGGGTGTGCTCACTTGAATGATAGTTACCAATGTTTTAAGATGATAAATAAATGTTACCATGCCATATTTTTTCCTTATAGACTCTTCTACTTACAATATAAGTAGGCCTATTTTATTTTCCTCCAACCTTTTCCTCATATCCATTGCTTGAATGATCAAATTGTTAAACTAGGTTCCCAATTCATATTTACTCCTTTGGGGGTCTCTTTGATAATTTGAACAACTTGGAGTATTTTTTTCCTTTTAAAACTCACTAAAAATATTATGGTATATCTTATAAAAACTCTTGATCACTTTTACATAAATAACTCCTCCCTTTGACCTCTATTAAACGGTCTTTTAAACATGGTTTTAAGCACAGACTCCATTAATGGAGACATGAAAACTTGTTTATTTTATTTTTAATTATATTAGGGTAATTATACCACTTTTAAAACTTAGCATACACAAAAATATACCTCCATATAAAATTTCAATTCATTTCATTGAGTAGAACTCAAAAAATGCATCTTTTGGGGTTGCCTTAACCTGCCTTGTCAAATTTTTGAGTGTGTAGGTCTGAGTTTTATTATTTTATTGATTTTTATGACGTTTAAATATTTAATTATTTTTTAATTATGACCAATATGGACCACAAAACTATTATAATCATTTTTTTCTATTCTTAACCATAAAAACTAGTCAGGATCACATATTTAGACTTGTTGCACACTCAGAAATTATGAACTGTGAGACATAAGGAGCAAGAAATAGGTGTATATTGAGCTTAATAAGGTATAAATAACTCTCATTTTTTTTGGAAATATAAATACCCATACATATTCTCTAATAATTATTTTTTATCATTTAATTCTTTAAGTTCCTTAAAAACACTTTTTAGATTCTCCCCACTTGCATGTCAAAATCCTGAAATTATGAATTTTATTACCATTAATAGGTTTTTTAATAATTAAAATAAACCTAAATTTCCTTTAAAAACTTCACATTATTTTCAAACCATCTGTCATACCTTATAGCCCTCCAAGAAGCTTGCCTAGCTCCATGTTGATTGTCAACAAACAAGCATAGGATTGTGATAAAATAGCAGATGATTACACCATTATTATGACATAAATAAGGTATTTGGAACTTATATCCACTAATTAACACCACCTTTACCTATTTTTATATATGTATCATGCATGTAGAGGCCTCAAGATGATTTTTATTCAAAACTTACTAGTGAAATGCCTGAGTGAAAGATTGTTTATGACTGTAGGAGGTATGTAAAAAAATAGAGGATGATTACACTAATAATTATTAATGATGTAATTTTATTATTTATCTACTCAACATGATCATACATACGAAAAATTATAACCTAACTCCTCTTGTAGATGCTCCAAAGTCACAACTTTCTCCAAAACTATCAATGGTTGTATGTGTTACAGACTAGGAGAGTTCCTCATATATATAACAAAACAATAGATGATTCCATTATTATATTAGATAAATATATGTCATGAAAACATAAAATAGGTCATAATGACCCTTTTTACCAAATTTGGAGGTTAGATCACCTCTCTAGCATCTTTAACCCTTCAAATCTTCTCCAAACTACCCCTCAAGCTTATGACTATGTATACGGTCTAAAAAAATTTGCTCAACCTTATCCACACTTGAATACTAATTTAATATTTTTTAGAGTGTTATGATATCAATCTTGAGAGTGAATTTAGAATATTCATCTAGTTATACAAGTGCAACCTTCATAAGGAGATCTCCATATGATGCTTTTGAGAACACACTAGGTTAATGAACTTCTTAACACTATTCTACATATATAACCCCTAAGAGATGATCATAGTGTATTCAACACATCATATACACCTTTATCACCTTGAAATAAACCTTTAAAATTCTTGAAATTTCCAATCACTATGCCATTCATCTCACTATATCATGGTTTCTTCATTACACAAGCCAGGAACCAAGACTTCTTAATTGTACGAATTGCAACCTCCAAGTTGGACTCAAAGAAAAAGAGTGACCTATAATTTTTGGCACCTTAAATTGCATGAGAAATTTATTCAAATCATTTTATGTTTTCTAATTTAATCTAGATATATTACTTTATTATGTTATGGTATCTCACACCAACTCTCTTTAGAGCATAAAACACTATTTTTTTGCCTGAAGAGGATCTTCTCTTTCCACCATTGGATCATCCACTGCACTAGAACTACTTATTCTTAAAAAATTCAATAAAACATATTTGGAGCAACCTATATCATCTTATATCTACCTGTATATTCTTTGGATCATCTTTAGAGCTCATTATATCATCTTCAGAGCATCTGTAACATCTTCAAAGCTCATTAGATCATCTTCAAAGCTCACTAGAGTATGTTTGGAGCATCTTCAAAACTATTTCCAAAAAGATGTTTCCAAAAATTTTGATTAATTCTCAAGTCATCAAATTTTATCTCAATAGAGATACATTATGTCACCTCTTAATAGCTCCTACCACCACACCAAGACCTTCCAATATCCTCATGTTATTAGACATATCAAGGGTGCTCATGAATTGTCACTAGACTGCCTTTTTCATTTACCTTCACCATGGCATATTTTGACTATTGAGACTCCATAAAAGTGATCAAGGACTATCCAATCATGTTTGATTATCATGAAAACACTTGACTCAAGATGGAAGGGAGGTATAAGATTGAAAATTCAAAGTTATAGCATGATAAGACCATGGATTATTTGAACAACCCTCATAACTCACAAGGAAAAGATATAATTATGGGACTAATGATAGACCAGGACTTAGGGCATTAGGTTGAACCCTTTCTAGTTCTAGGACTAGAAAGTGGTCAATATTTATGGTGACTCAAATGGCTTGACCAACCTATTGGTCAAGAGAACTAGAGGCTCAAGTATGACTCACGATCAAATAATTGATCTAGTACTCAAGGATGCTTCTTGGACTAAAACAATAATAAGACACACAAAGAAAATCAAAGAAATAACACCTAGCTCTAAGAAATGCACCCAACACCTAGGAACAAACAAGGCAAGGAACTAAAGCAAAAAATAACTACCTACAAACTTATGTGACACACTTATTGAAATTAAGGCAAACAACCCAAGAAACTAGTATATAAAACTAACCTCAATGGATCTTCTCCCTCATGGATCAAAGGGGAAGTTTCTTGGGATCCTCATTTCATAAGATAGACAATGATGTGAAGCAAATAGCTCCATGAATGGGAAATTTGATGAAGTAATTGTCTTGTTGACCAACTCACTTATGATGCCTTCAAGTGCCATAATAGCTACAAATAGATTGCCTATGAACACATAATCACATAGAGTATCAAATTTTACCTCCTACTACTCTTGATTGATTTTGACCTCTTGAAGAGGGTTAGTGTACTTTGGGACTTCATCATGTTATTTATCTCTTAGCTCCATAAGATTAGATACCATTATGCTTTCATCTTGAATCATATAGTCAAGATCATCTTTAAGGACCTAAAATATTTCATTTTGAAGTTGTTCTTGGCTCAAACAACCCTTCTTCCATATTTAGACTCACCATCTTGACATCTTGAAGAGCTTCAAAAGGATGAATACCTGTTGAAAATAGACCAAGTCCTTCTCCCTCATGATTTTCAAGCTTCATATATTTCTCATTATGGAAAGAGATAGTTGAAACTATAATAAGAGGTTGGTAACCCTATTTCAAGATGTCAAACAAATCTTCCTCTAATGATGTAGTCTCTTATGATGGCATACTTATGGAGTTGCCTTTCCCTTGCTTAGAGAACTCATCTTCTTCAACCTCAACCAGCTCATAACAAGCTTCAAAGAGGTTGTAACCTACTTACATAATGTCAAATATATCATTTTAATGATCCTTTAAAACTTTATCATCCTCAATAACCATTTTATGACCTTGCAAATTGTCAGAGTTGCCTTGATCTCCAACCTCCTTGACTAGTCTGCAACTTTATTCCACCACTACTACAAGTTCTTGAGGACTTTCATGATGAATTTCATGTCATCAAGGAAATCCTAGAAGTCATATTAATCTTATCCAATGAAAACATCTCTCTCATGTGGTTCATTATGCTCTTGTAACTCATCATTTTTGCATTTTTAAAGGTTGAATCGGGCCCTTCCTTTCCAAGGGGTGTTCCAAGGACAAGTTCCTCTTCAATATCTAATAAGTCATCATTATGAATTATAGATACAACCTAATTTTCATTGCTTACCTCTTTAAATATAGATTCTGTCTCAATGAGTGGCATAGGAGATCCTTAAAGTGACTCCAAGAGAGATGAAATGTATGCCACATTCCCTTCATTCAGCTGTTTATTCTCAATAGTTATCATCTTCTCCTTCTTCTACACATTATTTTAGATGGATCTCTATGAGGGAAAAGACTTAGACTCTTGAAAATGGAGGGGTGAGGATTACATGACCTAAGACTTGTTTGACATCTCTTCACTCTTCCTTGACTACAACCCTTGGTTCCAAGATGGAAACTTAGGCTTAGAAGTTCCTTGTGTAGTGTGCACTACTGTTCCAGGCATGAAGGGAGGTATGTGTAGTTGAGGTTGAGTTGTTTTTATATTTTTTATGGACTGATGAAAGTGTTGGTCTACAACCTCAATTTTTTTGGCAAGGAATGCTTCAAAATCAATCTTTGACTGATCATGATGACTATTTCCTTCAAATCCTACTCTTCTTTCATCTTGCATTCTCTTTTGAATGGAATTCCATGATGGAAATTTTTGCAATATTTGTGAAGGTTTTGAAGAGATTTGAAAATTTTGATACTTAATTGGTTGAAATTTTTTAGGAGTGATGGGTAGCTCAGCATTAGATTGACATGAGATGGATGAGGGGATAGAATTTTTGTGTTGGTGAGTTTGTTTCCTTTCATGTACTATCAACCTATCTTCAACTTTAGAGATTAGTCTCTCTATGTTCAAAATATCATTATTTCCCCTTAGATGACCCTACCTCATGAGGAATGACCTATCCCTTTGGCCTACTAAAATGACACTCTAACACCCTCAATGACATGTTTGGGAATCTCTTGCCCATACCCTTTCAATGTGTCAATGTTTATCATGTGTCTCTCATGATCTAATAGGGTTTGTTTAAGGCTAGATATGGAATGGATTGGGGTATGAGTGGGATGGTCAAGAATGTCATATTGTTTTCATGACTAATTAGATGGATAATTAGACTACTAATGGGGTAGATGAGACTCATAGTAGGGTTGGTAGTTTTGGTAATAGGGAAACTCATCATAAGACTAGTAAGGTTGAATATAAGGCTGATAAACATTGGGATAGGGTTGCAAAGGATCATGATAGAGTTGTAAGGGTCATAAGCATGCTCATAAGAGAGTGAACAACATGATTTTTCCTCATATTCCTCCATGATTCACTATCAAACATATGAGAATGAATGAAACCATGTATGATAATATTTCTTACCCTTGAAGTGAAGACTTTCCATGAATCTTCTATGACTCCTGACTACGAACTTGCCAATTTGGTGCTTGAAGTCCTCTAAGATGACTACAAATGTTGTTACAAAATGTTTTTAGTTCTTTAGATGTCCTTTGAGGCTGACAAAGTATGCTTCAAGGCACTTGAAGCTAGTCCCATCGAGCATGCTAGAACTTTTGGTGATCTAGGTTCCACCCTTTATTGAGGAAAGATTGTTCATGTCCAAACCTAAAACCTAGTCCAACATCGGAATGACCTATAGGATGTGGGTTACCGACTAATTAGGCAAAACCTCTATATTTTATGGAGCTAGCTCCCCTGATTTCTTCACTTGATGCTATCCATAAATCCTAACTCTATTGGGATGAAAATGGGAAGAATATTACATGATTAAAATCATATTGTAAAGTGGTGATGCACCAATATACTCAACTTATACTCTTAATCACATTAATGGATAATGGATAAAACTAACACACTACCTTCAATAGATTCCAAATAACATTGTTTCACCTAGAGGTTAGTTTGAATGAATACAACAAGAGGGTAATGAGAATAAGTCCTAATTTAAGGCACTTACCATCAGACATCCACTTTAAGCTTAAGCCATCAACCTTATGGCACACTAAATGGCCTGTAAAGAGAGCTGATTAGTACTTAGGTGAAACTTGGACCTAGAAAAGGGAATATTAGACCATTGTTTCATATAAAAACAAGAATAAATACATTGAGTATTGATTAATAACTAGTTTCAAGTGTTATATTCATCAATCCAAGTAGGTATACAAATACAAAGCTTGACAAAGTTTCCTCATACCAGTCTAAGGGATACCGAAGCAAGAGATCAATTCCTACTTAAATAGAAAGTTTAAAGGAGAAGAGGGAAGATTCCAAGCATGTGAGAGGCCATAAATGAGGCCAATGTGGCATATGGTAGTTACATAGGACTATTTTCTATCCTCATGCATTAACATGCATTCAATGGGTCCACTTTGGTGTTTGAGGAAGATGTGGAGGTTGTAACTTCCTCATTTGACTTTATTCAAGCCTTAACCATGATTAAAATAGCCAAATATTCCCTCTTATGTAAATTAAATAATTAAAATGGAGTGTTAATAGGCCTCCTTGAGGTGTTGGACAACCTCACTTCAATGTGCATGCATAATGGTCTTTGAAAATACTTCTAGCCTATCATAATGGACTTCATTTTGGGATGTGCTCACCTAAATGATAATTATCAATGTTTGAAGATGATTAATAAATGTTATGGTATCCCTAATAATGTAAATGGAACCACTAGTGTTTGGCAAGGTGTTACACAAGGCACTTAAACAAACCACTAGGAGGCTAGAAGGCTCAAGGCTTTGATGGGCTACAAGAGATCTATAGTGGTTATCTAGTTTGCCAGTTTACACCAAAATATAGATAGACTTGTAAATAAATTTAGGGATATCATGATCAAGTGCATAAAGGATGAATATATCTCTACTAGATCTAACCACAATAAAGCAAGTAGCTAAGACTAGACAATTAATTGCATAAAAATTGCATAAGCAATAATGTTGAATAAAGAGAGCTAACAAATGATATGTAAACATAGAAGTAAAGGAAATTTCAAGAAAAATAAAAGACATTTTAAGCAATAAATATGTTTTTGAGAAAGGGCTCAAGAGCATGCCTAATCTAATTTTGAGCTATCTTTCACTTTCAACACTATTAATTTCTAACAATGCAATTTCTAGTTTAGCAAGAGAGAGATTATTTATGTAAATTGTATAGTTTGTTTTGAGCATATAGAATTTTATTATGCAATGAGAAATGTTTCCAAAGATGAAATGACATGTAATGGTAAATATTTTAGGTAATTAAATTATTCTTAAACACATACAAATGCAAGAAATTTTAGAAACTATTCTAAGCAATACTCTAAACAAGCAAATCACTAAAACGAATCAAACCCTAGCATGTATACTACTACAATTAAACAACATTTCACTTTGAAAATCAAAGTTCCCTCATATAAAATTCAAGAGAGATGTGCAAAATTTCTACCAACTGATTATCCAAGCTAGGAATCCAGAGAGGAAGAGGATCAGGTTGTGTGTGAGTTGAGTCCTGACTAAGAGACAAATGTTATGGAAGAGGTGAAGGAGAAGCTGCCAATATGTGGAAGAGCCAATGCAAGGAGCACAAAAGATAGGTTAAATGGATTCTTGAGGGACAAAGGAGCAGCTCACAAGCTTTAGGAACACTATAGCTAGAAATGTGAATCACCAGGAATAGTTACAGAACAGTAGGGTATCCCCCATCACAATGAAAGCTATTGTGTTAAGCAAGAACCAAAAGAGATTCAAGGAGGCAACCAAACTTTTAGTGTGATGATCAAGTGGGAAGATAAGATAAAGAATGTAGGAGATAAATCAGATAAGAAGAAACTCAAATGAATGAGGAAAAGGCATATATTTTCAACCCTAATCCACCAACAAACTGAAAACTAACCATTTCTAGCCATTTGGATCCAAACCTGGGCTTTTTCACATGTTCTACCTAGGCCATGAATTTTGTGAAGGAAATGTATAGCCTAGGCCAAAGGCTTCCTCCCTAATTCATGGCCTAGGTCAAACAACTACCTAGGGTGTTTAATGGGCCTCTGAAAGGGCCCTAGGGGGTCCTTAAAGAGTCTGTTTAGTGTGAAAAAGGACCAAGATGGACTAAAGATGTGTAAGGGATGAGAATATCATGTAGGAAAGGTCCAAGCGAGTGGAAAATGTTTCCAAGTCTGATAATAAGGGTTATTAGTATAAACATGAGTCGATGTGTAATCATAGGGAGGAGTAGGGTCATGGGAAGTAGGATTACATATGCTCTTAAGGTACAAGTAGTGTTATGAACAAGGAGTGTTATGTAGTACTTGGAAGCCATACACAAGCCAAGGAAAGAAAGAACTAAAAAGATAAAAGAGAATAATACTTTCACTTACCAGATAAGGATGATGGTAGAAGAAGTTGGCAGTGTGATCCATGGGTAGGAGTGCAAATAATGCATAATCCAAAATATAACTCCAACTCCAGATCCATCTCTAGTTCCTAAAAAGAAGGGACACTAGTGATAATAAATCAAACCATACTATCCAAAATGAAATTTACTAAGGCATCAGCCCTAGTTTTCTCCCTATAATGGATATAGGTGAAATACATGTCCTTGAAGAAGGAGAGCAAATCATGTACCACCTCAAAGAGGGGGAGCAACTCAAAGCTAAGGATGGCTTAGACATCAATGAGTTGAGATAGACTAAGAGTGAGTTAGAGAATAACTACACATATCATGTGCCTAAATCATGGTCATCAATTAAGGTAATAATTATTTCATGATACTCGGTGACATTATTCATCTCATTGGTAAGGAAGAAACCATCCACAACAAGTTCATGGCCCCACGGATCATCAATAACCCAAGCTGCAGTTGTCAGCGCTATATTGCCTTGACTACCATCATCTATGTGAATCACCACTGAGAGGTGAAACATGATGTGGATTGAGGATGTAAGACTATCAAATAAAAAAATATAATCTCAAAGTAAGATAGCATAAGTGAGTTTTACAAGGGAACAAATAACAAAACCAAGCCACAACCATAATGGTTAACCAACACTATCCATGGTAAGAGATAACTATTGACCAAATTTGAACCCAAGTCAAATTTGGGTTAACCCCTACTATTTTAAACTTTTAATAAGGTCCATATGTGTATTATAAGGTGTCATGTTGGTTTATTGTCTTACTCATCTTCTCCCTAGTCCTTGTTGAAGTCCACCCTCTTTGTGTTAGGCTAGTCAACTAAAGTCAAAGGTTGGTCAACCCTAGTCAAAGGTATTAAAAGGGTAAAATTATGTTGAAAATATATTAAGGTGGTCCTTTTCATGTTTTAATATGTTTACAAGTTATAAATTGGTCATAGGTTGTGTCTAATGTGATAAAGGCGGCCTTTTGGCCCATTTAATGACTTGTACAGATTTTCATGAAAGAAAATTTGACACCCAAGTGAGGATTAATTTGGATCATGTCAAGAATAGTTATTTTCCTAACAAGAAGTAGTTATGTTCAGTGGAAGGAATTTTTCCCTCAAAAATAGGAGATTTTGGGCACTTGTACAAACTTCTCAAATCCATCATCAACTAAAAACATGGGAAGAGTAACTATTTACCTCCCATTATCCATTTTAATGGCTATTTTTCAAGAAAAATGCAAAAAAATTCATCTATAACTTTTTTTACTCTATTTTCACTTGGCAAACAAAGAAGGAACAACTTCATGCACTTGGCATGGGCCATACGAGTGGAATTGGGAGGACTGGTTTTGGGGGTGGATAGTAATTTGAGTTCACTTCATTTTCATAACAATAAATTGATATTTTGTTTATTCCCCTTTATGAATAATCAGTTTGATCCCAGGCAGCTTTTTATACATGTTCAACCATGAGGGGGTCACTGTTTAAGCTCATCTCAGAGTTTATTATTTTGGATTGATGTATTTGTGTGTTTCAAGTGTATCTAAATGATTTTTAAGATGTTTCCATGCTTCTTATTATTTTAGAGAGTTTAATTGTTTGAGGAAGCCTCTTCTAGGCTTGTAAAATGTCTAGTTTGCATTCACAGTCATCCCAATTGCTTTGAAAATGTTTCCTTCACATTGGATATGATTTTTTTTGGAAATTATCCTAGTGTATATTTGGCATTCAAGTGTTAAAAATTTATCTTGAGGTGTTTTGAAAGTATTCCTTACATGTTTCTTGTCATTTTATGACTTCCTTATATGTCACAGTTAAAAAACCTCCACCTACAAGAGCATGTTGATGTCATAAATGTAAGTTTGAAGGTTTGCCATGGTCTTTAACCTCATGGGACCACTAATGTATGTTGAAATGTTTGATGGAGGCATGTAGGTGCTATAAACTTGCATATTTGGAGAATATGCCTAATTTTGCCTATATAGAAGGAATGATCATCTACAGTTGATGCCATAGACATGCCTTCTAGAGGTTTTCCAATAGATAGGTCAATAAAATTTGAGATTCCTTGCTATGGGAAGGCCTAGACAGACCTATTGATCATCCTAGTTTGATGAGAAAAGTGTCAAAGCATCAAATGGGAAGTTGGACTATGATCAAGCCATATTGGGTTTTTTGTCACTAAAAAAAAAATAGAGGCCTTGAAGGTTTTTGAGGACCTCACCAAATTCAATTTCAAGGTCATCCAAGATTTTAATTTTGACAACTTGGTATCCCTATCCACCTACAACAACTAGACCAATTTTGAGAAGCAAAAGATGGATGGAGATTGGATTTTGCAAAGCCTAAAAATGGATAAAAACCACTAAAGCAAGGCAGTGTTATCTACAAAACATTGATCAAGATGTTAACATTGCCCTTCATTATGGTGTTCTAGGATATTCTATCAATTTTAATGATGCTAATGTCTAAAATGATGCTTTCAAGCTTAGAGGGAATGAGAGAAGGAGAAATCTAATGTCTTAAATCCCAATGCATACTCATCTGTGTTGGAAATATTGTCATTGATGTCAAAGGTCTAGCACTATTGGTGATAAATGCCCCATTACATTTAATATTGTTTGTAATAGATATATCTTGGCTAATGTGAGTTAATATTTATTTAATATTAACGAATATATTTTTGGTTGCATATGAGACAAAAGAAGGACCCATGGAGAAGTCAAAGAGCCACGGGGTAAAGACAAAAGAAGGATGGGATGCATTTTCCCATGAAGAGTCATCTTGGGGAATTCCAAGAGTCACCAAGTGAAGACAAAAGAGAAAGGGTGTAATTTCTCATGAAGGGACACTTTGAGGAATATGAAAAGTCACCAAGATAAGGACAAAAGAGGGAAGGACGTTTTTGCTCTTGAAGGGTCACCACATGACTTTTCAAAGGCAAGGATATGAAGGGTCATACAAGTTTGGCACCATTTTCCATGAGGATTTAAGCGTCACAAAGGGGGAAGGCCAAAGGTCATTTTGAAAGCTATAAATAAAGGCTTGAGAATCCATTTGTAATATGAGTGATAGAGGTTGATTTGATATTGTATTATCTAGCTTAGAAGAGCATTTGTGAGAGATGAATATGATTTGTATTTGTTATATCTAGATTAAAAGAGAAAAGGTGAGAGAGAGGAAAGAGATGTTGTAATGAACTATCATTTTTTGAGATAGTAACATTGAGAGATAGTTGTGTGGTATACACAAAGGGGTTTGTGCTCCTGCGGGTTGGTGCTCACAAACAGTTGCTGGGTTGGTGCTCGGCAAAGGGGTTGGTGCTCCTGTGGGTTAGTGCTCACGAATTATTTTTGGGTTGGTGCTTAGAAAAAGGGTTGGTTCTCTTGTGGGTTGGTGCTCAGCAAAGGGGTTGGTGCTCGGCAAAGGGGTTGGTTCTCGGCAAAGGGGTTGGTGCTCCTGTGGGTTGGTGCTCACGAATAGTTGTTGGGTTGATGCTCAGCAAAGGGGTTGGTGCTCCTGTAGGTTGGTGCTCATGAATAGTTGTTGGGTTGGTGCTTAGAAAATGGGTTGGTGCTCCTACAAGTTAGTGCTTATGAATATTGTTTGGGTTGGTGCTCATTCATATACTTGAGATTGTTCTTCATGGTTTTTCCCACATTGGGTTTCCACGTTATATATGGTGTCTCTCTCTTGTGTGGTGTTTATTATTTCAGTTTTATTGCATATCTTGAATTTTTGATTAAGTTTAATTTGATTAAGGGAAATTTTTATAAGATATATGATATACTGATTCAACCCCCCTCTCAGTATATCCCGTGCTTAACACTCTGTCCATACATAGGATTGTGAGGAATCACCTACAGGCAGAAAGGTCAAGGTTTGTGAAATAGGTTAAAATAGGAATAATGTGAAGGAATTTTATGATTTATATGTAAACTAATACCTCCAAATAATCATAAAGATCCATAAACAAGTATTTTATTCACCTAAAGACACCTACAGACCTAAAATGAATGAAAGTAGCAACCTACAGTTGGGACAACAGTGAAGTGAGATGATGGACTTTGGAGGAGTCTTAAGGCAATATTAGGCTAAAGGAGATATCAATGTCAAATATAGTGACTTGAAAGACCTAAATAGGCTGTAAAAGCATCAATAAAGACCAAATTTATGACATTATCACCCTAAAACAACCTACAGGCAGGGTCATGGGATTGTCTCAATCCATGAAAGATAGTGAAACAATTGGAGGTCCTAAGGGTCCGAAAGGCTAGGTTTGAAAGATGGGTTCACATTTTCATATGAAGGTGAGTAAAATATTTTATAGAATGTTTTAAACCTTTATTAGAACCTCCAAATAAAGGCACCTAAAAGGAGATACCATGTTCATTGTCATGGTTAGACAGGGTCATAAGCAAGAGAGGGACATAATGAGAGTTTGATGCCCAAGGAAAGGAAGGAGAGTCTAAAATAGTATAATTTCGATTCCTCATAATCAAATTAAGTAAATTATATTTCCAAAACATCCTCAATCCACCCAAGGCCCTTTTTACATAGCAAAATGGACTCAATCCGTATAGTCAAGTGTGAGGGAAAGCCTTATTTCAAGAGGTGAGATTGGGGATTTCACTTAGGATAAAGGTTTTTATTAGATCCCTAGGTTAAAAAAGAATTAAATGAGGTTAATTAACATCCATGAACAACTTTGATGCATAAAATAGGTTTGGAAGGAGCATCCATGAGGAAGTTTGGTCAAAACATGCAAAAAACAAGGGTTTTTATCCCTTTTTTGAGGAAATTGGGATGGTTAGACCCCCTAACCATGGAATAGAACAAAAAACTTTGTAAAATTGGTAATTATAACCTTTTGAATATTTTAAAATAATCAATTTTCTAAAACCATTAGGCATAATACTCTCTATTTTGTCTCATAGTAGGGGCAGTCCCTTCATGCACAAGAATGATTGTTTTGGGGGAAGTGAAGGATGGTGAACCAGAAACCAATTATACTGGCCAATAAGTTTTTAATATCTTGGGAACACATGTAAGAACCTTATAAACCTTTCAATAAGTCTTGACATCAAACAGGGCACCCTACACAATAAGGGTTAACATCAAGTATGAAGGAAAGCCTTAGGGCTAGAAGCCAAATTGGAGGTCATATGCATTTTAAAACTAATATATGCTTTCCATGTGATTAATTCATGATTACAGAGGTAATTTGGGTGTGTTAAATCCATAAAATTTCAAATATAACCATTAGAGGGTTAAGAGGAGCTCAAATATGTAGGTAGACCTGTTGGCAAGGTCTAGGCCTAAAACCAAACAGGCATCAATTTCCATTTCAAAATTTTGTAAATCCGTTATAATGGTTGGAGGAAGTTTTTAAGGCATATAAAGATATTTTATAACCATTTTTTTTAAAATAAAATCTCCAATAATCCATTTTTTGCTTAGGAAGCATTTAGACCCCACTAGGAAGCAAAAAATGAGCTCGAATGTCAACCTCAAGTGCTTAGAACATCCACCAAGATTTGCATGGGACCTTGAGAATTTAAATGAAGTTTAATAAGGTCCCTAAGGATAAATAAGTGGAATTTTATCATAATTCCAATGTGCCATAACTAAGAATGAAAATCACTTCAAAACCCTTGCAAACCCTCCATAGTGACCTGATTGGGAAGATGAGGCAATTTGAGAATTTATAAGGTATTGAGGTTCCATGAAAACACTTGGATGATTTAGAGGACTCTCTAAATATTCTTCACATGTGATTTTTTTTATAGACCTATATGGAATATGGAAAAATAGGG
Source organism: Torreya grandis (assembly GCA_037957365.1). Taxonomy (NCBI): domain Eukaryota; kingdom Viridiplantae; phylum Streptophyta; class Pinopsida; order Cupressales; family Taxaceae; genus Torreya; species Torreya grandis. Next base: position 1,029,846 of record JARHVA010004145.1, on the reverse strand, counting down.
CTTATTTTGACCAATTTTTGGTGATTTGTAGGCATGGTGAACTTTAAAGAGACCAAATCATATTTTTAAGAAATTTTAGGAATTTTTATAAATCCTCAAGGTCATTTCATCAAGTTTTTAATCTCCTATTTTTTCCTACTAATTCTTCCATTTTAGCCAGTCTAGTGAACCAGCTATAGAGGACTTGGAGAAAATGGTGAATCTTCATTTTGGGAGCCTTTTGAGGAAAAATTATTATAACTAATGGTATGATAACTCCTTAAAATTTTCATTACTCTTATTTTACAGATCATATGTTAGATTTTTAGATCTTGAAGGTGACAAGTGTGAGAGGTAAAGGGAAAAGGGCTTTTTTAAGATTGCCAAGTATGATGATGCATGGACAAAATAATAAGAAGGATCAAGAGCCTCCCTAATTCATGTGAGGGATTATTAGTAACCCTTAATACTTATATTAATCATCAAACTTTATCAATTGTAGAGTTAGGATAGTTTTGAAAGGCCAATCATGAGGGGCAGTTTTATATGCATAAAAAAAGATTTTCAAGACTATTCATAGGTCTTGGATGATTGGAAATGAAATTTTTAACTCCTAAAATGATATTTCTCGCCACATAATTATCTCTCATTCATTTTTAAATGATCTTCACATTGGTAACACATGTCCTTGTGCCTCTTCAACTTCTTTTCTCTCTCTCCTTCTTCCTCAAAGTTCTATAAATTGAGCCATTTTAGCCAATATAAAGAGACCATAGTTTGTATGGTGAAGCTCTGATAAATGACATTACACTTTTATTTTTAAAATTGAATACAATTATAACTTTGGTTTTTGAACATTTTATCTAAGTATGTGAGTGATGTATAATGGAGCTAAGTGATAGTATCATCCTTATTCCCTTTATCCTCCATGTTTAAGTAAGAGTTCTGATGTTACCAGGTTATGTGAAGTGTGTTCAGTGTACTAAACTCTCTTTAAAGTATGAAATTGTCTCTATGGTTTGTAATCTACCCCTAGGTCAAGTATCTTGTTGATTGTCCCAAGTATGCTACCTTCACATTGAAACACTATGTTAAGATCCTTCAAGGCATAGAATTGGTCTTGGAAAGAATTGTTGCTTAGAAAAAGTATGATAGTTTGTGGGATATATCTTGGTGGATCACCTCTCTAATATAGTTTTCATTTTATGCAAAATCTTAACTCTTTTCACAAATGAGCATTAGGTTAGGTGATAGACACTTAGAGAAGAATTCAGGGAGCTAGCCTTTTACCTCCTAGAGATTCATATCTATTACAAGTTCCCACAAACTTGAGATATGATTCAATTTTGCATCAAACTAAAGGATATTCATAGAGTGTCTTAGGGTATACAATTTGATGACAATAGTTCTATCACACCCAATGGGATAACTGGTCCTAATTGTGTCATGTCAAGGTAAATGCTAGTCTTGACAAGCCTAAACTTGAAGTAATGTTTCTAATCCAACATTTGACGACTCAAAAAGGTGAGAATCTCTGGTTCTAGATCAATTTTTCCATATTATACTTTATGTTCCTTACTATATCATCTTCTAGTAGAATTTTCAATCAAGTCCCTCTACCTGAAACTCCTCTTGAAGAACAACACACTGAACCATTCCTAACTTTTAGAGATCTTGAACAAGAACGTTTTGAAGAGGAAGAAGAGGAGGTTGAAGAAATAGTAGATCAAGATGAAAGAGAATAAATTCCTATGCAACATCCTTTTCTATCCTTCAACACTAAAAATCTAATTAACCTTCCTACATATGACCCTATTCCTCCCAATGCTACCAAAAACCTCCCTAGCTTCAATGGACAGGGTCTTATTACCCCATCTGAGCATATTGGGGTCATTTCAAACTTTTTAAACTTCCATAATGTCACTCAATCTAATATATTTAATAGATTACTTTCCATGTCTCTGAAAGGTAAGGCACTTGATTGGTATAGAACTTTGGAAGGTGGTTGCATCACAAATTGGGATGACTTTGGGGAATTGTTGGTGAGTAGATTTGAGAATAAGAGTGATAACTCTTCATTAATTCACCAGCTGAATGTGATAAAGAAAGGTCTTAATGAATCCATGGGAGGTTTCAATGAGATACTCCAAAGAACATGCTATAGGTTTTCACCTATCATGAGGCCTCCTCCAAGCTTTGTATTTCCCACTTATCTCAAGGATATTAGCACTGATGTGGCAGTAATGTTATAATAAATGGGAGGATTTACTTTACTCTAGGCACATGAGATAGCCATTGAAGCTGAGAATAGTTTGATACAAGCTGGTAAATTACATCCAAGATTCTCCATGCCTTCATTATCTTATAATTTAGTTTAAACCCCAAGCATATCACAAGTTCCCAATACCAATGTAAAACCTAAAACCACTCCCAAGAAGGTGGATAATGCCATAGATAAGGATGAGATGATTTATTCTTTGCAAACCCAGCTCAAATAAGATCAATTACATGTAAGTGTTCCACCCAATCCTCAATACTATCCTCAACAAGGCTATAAACCTCCACCCCAATACAACTACCAAGGAAGAAGACAAGATCAAGAAGCTTTCAATAGGCAGCTTAGTGCCTATAATCCTAATTCTATTCCATCCACAAGGGTTGTTTTTCTAGTCCTTACTAATTTAGTTCAAGGAGAAGAACATATGGATCATTAAGGACAATCTCAAGATCAATTTGGGCATGATGGTGAAGAAGGTTGTCATGTTTTTGTGGTACAAGATGAAACCCTTGTGCGAAGGGATATTCAAAGAGAAAGTAGCAGCCAAAGTACTATTCTCATAAACTTTCAAAAGGAGGATGACTATGTGTTGAATCAAAGTACATCAGTTGCAACAAAAACAAGAGCCAAAAAAAGAGTTGTGGGAGATGTTCCCAATGCACATATGACTCTAAGTGATGCATCTCCAAGGCCACAAGGTGAGAATCCTACTGTAGCACCTCCTACTAGTCACATTCCTCATCAAATTCAGAATACAAGCAAGGTTGTCAAGCCTACAATGCATCAAGTTCCCTCCAAGGATGGAATAAAAGGTAAATACTTCCCCTATAAACATTATTGAGTCATTGAAGAATACCAAGACTAGCATATCTCTTTGGGAAATCTTGTAAATGTCTGGTCAAAAGAACTCTTAAAAGAAAAACTTGATAATATCAATGTAGCCCCTCTAGCTCCAAAGTACCATGGTGTGGCCCTTGCCAACACACTAAGTCATGTCCTAGATCCCTCTACCAAATCTAAAAAGCTTCCACCTTTCTACCTCACACTCATTGTAGGAGACAATTGGTTCACAATTGCATTATGGATAGTGGGGCTAGTACCACAGTTATGCCTAAGGTGGTTGCAGATAAGTTGCAGTTAAAGTATGAACCACATGGCAAGGGTGTGTTTCAACTTGATGGAACTCCAACCAAGATAGTGGGATTAGTTAAAGAGTTGACAATTTTTCTACATGATTATCCAAGCTTCCCCATTATGTAAGACATTATGGTGGTAGACCTCCCAGCTCACTTTGATATTTACTTGTCAAGGGACTTCATGGATAAAATAGGAGGATATCTTTCTTCTGATTGGACTTTTCTAACTTGTATAACAAGGTATGGAACCAAGGTAAGCATCAGAACACAGCCCTTGGCAAGGTTTTATATTGAACCATATTTGAAGTCAAGTTCAAATCAGAATTTTGTGATTAGTGAAGAAGAAGAAGGTGTCATGGAAGGTGAAGCATCCTCTCCTCTTGAAGGTTTTTTCTAAACTTTTCCTTGATGAGTATGGTACTGAAACATATGAGTATGATCCTTACGCATCCATGGAAGAGATTTATTTGGGGGCTTATTTTGTGCATGAAGAAGATACTCATATACCCCCACTTACAAATGAAGATCATAAAGTAGAAGAGTTATGTTCTACTTTGCCTATTCCTCCTCAAGATGAGCAAGTATTTGTCCAAGCTTGTAATGAGTCCCATGTGGCCAATAATTTGTCCTCTCCACCTATTCCAGTTGGTTCTCCTCCAATTCATTCCATTGCTAGTTTCAAATAATCTCTTATTGGCTACCAAGAATATATGATAGAGCTTGATACTAGATATGGTGGTGATCAAGTCATTCTTAATGTTTGTATTAGGAATATAAGGAATGATTTGGAACAAATCAAAAAAGAGTGGATAGATATAGAGGAGGTTGATTGGTCAAATTATACTTATGAGGTGATTGACATTTGTAGCCTAATTTACAATCAAGAGGAGATATTGAGAACCCATGAAACCAATCCATCTTGATAGTTTCAAAATGCCCCAAGTTCCTTATCCATTTACCAAAATTTGTTTTCTTGGGAATCCATCCAAGGAATTAACCAAAATAAGGAAGACATCATGATGGAACAAGTCAACTTGTGTGGAGAATATTATTAAGGAGTAGAGGTTTCAGATTGGCTAAATGATGAAAAAGATCAAACTCCTTGTGAAAATGATGATCCTTGTGTTGAAAAGGATGCCCTAGAAGGACTTATCTTGAATCTTGAAGAAGAAATGTTTTCTCTCATTATTCATTTCCATGATGTAGATCAATCAAAATATGATAGCTTATGGCAGATTTTTAAAGACATATGCAATGAATTTGAAAGCCAAAAAGGGCCTACAAGTCCTATAGAACTGACCACAAGCCATGACAACCTAGAAGTTGGAAAGTAAATATGTGTTGAGGATTATTATCACCAAGAGATTTTGGATCATGATTGAATAATATATGATGATCTTAAACCTCTTAAAGGTGATTTAAATATTGATCCTGTAATCACTCATGAAGCTACCTCCACCATCATCAAATAGGAATTTAAGAAGGAGATACTCCCAAATTTCCATGATACAATACTTCTTGGAAATTTTGAAGAAGGTGTGATGATTGAGAAAGAAGATGAGATCTATCAAGGAGACATGAACTTACAACAAGTTGTCCTATATATGGACATGCAAATTTTCTATGAGGAGACAAGAGGGAAACAATGTGAGACATGTTTCCAAAATCAAGAGAACTTTAGCTACTTGGGAGACCTGCTTGAGATGACTTCATCAAGTGACATGACAAGTCAAGGAACAAAGAGAAAATGTGAGTCATCTATCATCACACCCAAAAGGAAGCATACATGGAATACTCATTCATCTAATGAGGAGGGAGATTAAATATACTCCCATTTTGATCTAGGAAGGGAGTATGATCAAGATGAAGGTACATACTAGTTTGTTTTCGATTGTGGTTTGTGTTCCCTAAGTGCTCAATAGCATAAGTGTGTCTTTGTTTTGTGTTTTGCATTTGTCTTGTGTGTGTTGTTCTTTCTTTGTGTGTTTCATGTAATTTTAGTTATCTTGTGGTCAATTCAAGGCTTATTCATGTTAGTCTGAGTGCTCATATGTGTGAATCCATGTTCAATAGAAGGATTAGGCAACTGGTCTTAGGTATAACTAGCATGCCACCTTTGCATTTGTCCTGTGTGTGTTGTTCTTTCCTTGTGTGTTTCATGTAATTTTAGTTATCTTGTGGTCAATTCAAGGCTTATTCATGTTATTCTGAGTGCTCATATGTGTGACTCCATGTTCAATAGAAGGATTAGGCAACTGGTCTTAGGCATAGCTGGCATGCCACCCCTAGGAATCACAAAGAATGTTGACCAAATCTGATCCCAATTAAAATTTGGGCTAACCCCTACTATTTTAAACTTTTAATAAGGTCTCATGTGTCTTATAGGGTGTCATGTTGGTCTATTGTCTTACACATCTTTTCCCTAGTCCTTGTTGAAGTCTATCATCTTTGTGATAGACTAGTCAACTAAAGTCAAAGGTTGGTAAACCCTAGTCAAAGGTAGTCAAAGGGTAAAATTGTGTTGGAAATATCCTAATGTGTTCCTTGAAATATTGTAATATGCTTACAAGTCATAAATTTGTCATAGGTTATGTCTCATGTGAAAAAGGGGACCTTTTGGTCATATTTTAGCCCATTTAATGACTTATACAGATTTTCATGCAAGAAAATTTGACACCCAGGTGAGTTTCAATTTGTATCATGTTAGTATCATGTCAATAATAGTTATTTTATAGACAAGAATTAGTTATGTTAAGTGGATGGTAGTTTTCCTTCAAAAATATGAGCTTTTGGGAACTTGTACGGACATCTTAAGTCCATCATCAACTATAAACATGGGAAGAGTAACTCTTCACCTCCAATCATCAAATCAAATGCCTTTTTTCAATAACAATGCAAAAAAATTCATTTGCAACTTATTTTTCTCCAATTTCACTTGGTAAGCAAAGAAGGAGCAACTTCATGCACTTGGCATGGGCTGCATAGGTGGAATTAGGAGGAGTGATTATGGGGGTGGATAGTACTCTGAGTGTACTTCATTTTCATAATAATAACTTGAGATTTAGTGTATCCCCCTTTATTAACAATTAGTTTGATCTTTATGCATGTTCAACCATGAGGGGGTCACTTTTTGAGCTCGTTTCATAGTTTCTTGTTTTGTATTTTTGGATTTGTGTGTTTTAGGTGTCTTCACATTATTTTTAATATGTTTTCATGCTTATTATTTTTTTGGAGAGTTCAATTATTTATGGAAGCCTATTCTAGGCTTGTAAAATGTCTAGTTTACATTCACAGTCATCCCCAATTGCTTTGAAAATGTATCCTTCACATTGGATATGATGCTTTTATGTTTTTTTGTAAATTATATTGGTTGATGTTGGGAATTAAAGTGTTTAAAATTGATCTTGAGGTGTTTTGAAAGCATTCCTTGCATGTTTCTTGCCATTGTATGATTTCTTTATATGTCACAATTAAAAAACTCCACCTACAGGAGCATGCTAATGTCATAAATGTAAGTTTTAAAGTTTGACATGTTCCTTAACCTCTTGGGATAACTAATGTACATTTAAATGTTTTATGGAGGCATGTAGGTGCGATAAGCTTGCATATTTGGAGAATGGGCCTAATTCTACTTGTATAGAAGGAATGATCATCTATAGTTGATGTCATAGACATGTCTTCTGGAGGTTTTCCAATAGATTGGTTAATCCACTTTGAGAGTCCTTGATATGGGAAGGCCTAGATAGACCTATTGATCATCCTAGTTTGATAAGAAAAGTGTCAAAGCATCAAATGGGAAATTGGACTGTGATCAGGCCATATTGGATTTTTTGTCCCTAAAAAAGGCAAATAGAGGCCTTAAAGGTTTTTAAGGACCTCACCAATTTCACTTGAAAGGTGATATAATCTTTCAATTTAGATAACTTAGTATCCATATCCACCTAAAACAACTGTGCCAAATTTGAGAAGCAAAGGATGGATGGAGATTGGATTTTGCAAAGCCTAAAAATGGATAAAACCCACTAAAATAAGGCAGTGTTATCTACAAGACATTGATCAAGATTTTAACCTTGCCCTTCGTTATGGTGTTCTAGGCTATGATATAAAGTTGAATGATTCTAATGTCTTAAATGATGCCTAAAATCTCAAAGGGCATGATAGAAGGAGAAATCCAATGTCTTAAATCCTAATGCATACTCCTCTGACCGTACATAGGACTGTGAGGAATTACCTATAAGCAGAAAGGTCAAGGTTTGTGAAATAGGTATGACCAAGAATAAGGTGAAGAAAGTTTATGTTTTTGATGTAAAACAATACCTCCAAATAATCATCAATATCCATAAACAAGTCTGTTCTTCACCTAAAGACACCTACAGACCTAACATGAATGAAAGATAGCCACCTATAGCTGGGAAAATAGTGAAGTGAGATGATGGACTTTGGAGGAGTCTTAAGGCACTCTTAGGATAAAGGAGATATAAATGTCAAATATAGATATTTTTAAGACCTAAAAAGGTTTTTAAATCATCAATAAAGACCAAATTTATTCCATTCTCACCCTAAAACAACCTACAAGTAGGGTCCTAGGACTGTCTTAGTCCATGAAGGACAGTGAAATAATTGGAGGTCTTAAGGGGCCAAAAGGCAAGGTTTGAAAGATGGGTTAACATTGGAATATTAAGGTGAGTAAAAGAGGCTATATAATATTTTAAACCTTAATTAGAACCTCCAAATAAATTCACCTAAAAGGAGATACCTTGTTCACTGTCACAGTTAGATAGGGTCATAAGCAAGAGAGGGACATGATGAGAGTTTGATGCCCAAGGAAAGGAAGGAGAGTTCAAAATAGTATAATGTGGATTAATCATGATAAAATTAAGTAAATTATATGTATAAAACATTGTAAATCCACCCAAGGCCCTTTTCTCATAGCAAAATGGACTCAATCCGTACAGTCAAATGTGAGGGAAAGCCTTGTTTCAAGAGGTGAGTTTGGAGATTCCACTTATGAGAAAGGTTTTTAATGGATAAATATATTCCAAAAGCATTAAGTGAGGGTAAATAACATGAATTAAAAACTCATATGCATCAAAGAGGTTTGGAAGGAGCATCCATGAGGAAGTTTGGATAAAACATGCAAAAAATAAGGTTTGTTACCCCTTTTTTGAGGAAATTGGGATGGTTAGACCCCATAACCATGGAATAAAATTAAAAAAAATTGTATAGTTAGTAATTAGGACATTTTTAATATTTTAAAATACTCACTTTTCCCAAAAAAATAGGCCTAATACTCTATGTTTTGTCTCAAATCAAGGGCAGCCACTTCATGTACAAGAATGACTATTTTGTGGAAAAGTGAAGGATGGTGAACCAGAGGCCAATTGGATTGGCCCATAAGGTTTTAATATTATTTGGACACATGGATGAACATTTTAAACCTTTTGATAATTCTTGAAAGCAAATAGGGAACCCTACACAATAAGGGTTACAATCAAGTGTGATGGAAAGCCTTAGGGCTAGAAGCCAAATTAGAGGTCACATGCATTTTCAACCTAATATATGATTTCCATGTGATAAATTCATGTTTAATGAGGTAATTTTTTTGTTTTAAATCCATAAAATTTAAAATATAACTATTTTAGGGTCAAGAGGATCTCAAAGATGTAGGCAGACCTATTGGCAAGGTCTAGGCCTAAAACCAAACAGGGGTCAATTTCCATTTCAAGCGTTTGTAAATCCATTATAATGGTTGGAGGAAGTTTTTAGGGTATATAAAGATATTTTAAAACCATTTTCTTGTAAATAAATTCTCCAATAAGCCATTTTTGGCTCAGGAAGCATTCAGACCCCACTAGGAAGTAAAAAATGAGCTTGAATGTCAATTTCAAGTGCTTAGAACTTCCAACAAGATTTACATGGGACCTTGAGCCATTAAAGGAAGTTAAAGTAGTTACATGAGGAGCCATAAGTGTCATTTTTCAGAATTCCAATTTTCCATGGCTATGAATGAATGTGAAGAATGAAAATCACTTCAAAACCCTTACAACTCTCCATAGTGCCCTGATTGGGAAGATGAGGCAATTTGAGCATCTAAAATGTATGGAGGTGTCATGAAAACACTTGGATGATGTATAATACTATCCACAAATTATTAAAATGTAATTTTTTTGTATAGACCTATATGGAATAGGGAAAAATAGAGCTTATTTTGACCATTTTTGGTGATTTGCAAGCATGGTGAACTCTCAAGAGGCCAAATAACTTTTGGAGGAAATATTAGGACTTCTTATAAGTACTCATGGTATTTTGATCAATTTTTTAAGCACCAAAGTGTGCCTACTAGTTCTTCCATTTCAGCAAGTCCAGTGAACTAGTTAGAGAGGACTTGGAGAAAATGGTGAATCTTCATTTTGGGAGCCTTTTAAGAATAATTTATTGTAACTAATGGTATTAAAACTCCTTAAACATGTCATTACTCTTATTTTATGGATCAGATTGTAATTTTTTATAGCTTGAAGGTGACAAGTGTGAGAGGTGAAGGGAAAAGGGTTATTTTTTGACTACCAAGTACGACCATGCATGGCCAGAATGATATGAAGGGTTAGAATCCTCCCTAATTAATGTGAGGTATTCTTAGAAACCCCTCCTACTCAGATTAATCATCAAAATTTATAAATTGTAGAGTTGGGATAGTTTTGTAAGGCCAATCATGAGGGGCAGTTTTATATGCATAAAAAAGGAGTTTCTTGACTATTTACAGGTCTTGGATGATTTTAAATGACATTTTTAACTCCTAAAATGATATGTCTCACCCCATTATTCTCTCTCATGCATTTCTAACTTTTCACATTGGTAACACATGTCCTTGTGCCTCTTCAACTTCTTTTCTCTCTCTCTTCCTCAGAGTTCTATAAATTGAGCCATTATGGCAATTGTAAAGAAACCATAGTTGGTATGGAAAATCCCTAGTAATTGACATTACACTTTTCTTTTAAACATTGAATAAAATTCAAATTCTAGGTTGTGAACATTTTTTCTAAGTGTGTGAGTGATGTATAGTGGAGCTAAGTGATAGTATCATCCTTATTCCCTTTATCCTCCATGTTTATGCAAGAGTTATGATGTTAACAGGTCATGTGAAGTGTGTTGAATGTACTAAACTCTATTTAAATTATGAAATTGTCTCTATGGTGTGCAATTTTCCCCTAGGTCAAGTATCTTGTTGATTGTCCCAACTATGTTACCTTCACTTTGAAACACTATGTTAAGATCCTTCAAGGTGTGAAATTGGTCTTGAAAAGCATTGTTTCTTAGCAAAAGTATGATATTATATGGTATATATCGTATTGGATCACCTCTCTAGTATAGTTTTAATTTTATGCAAACTCTTAACTCTTTTCACAAACAAGCATTAGGTTAGGTGATAGATACTTAGAGAAGAATTCAGGGAGCTAGCCCTTTCAATCCTAGAGATTCATCTCTCTTAAAAGTTCCCACAAACTTGAGAGATGATTTAATTTTGCATAAAATTCAATAAGCTTCATAGAGTGTCTTAGGGTATATAATTTGATGGCAATAGTTTTGGTACACCTGGTGGGATAGCTGGTCCTAATTGTGTCATGTCAAGGTGAATGCTAGTCTTGACAAGCCCAAAGTTGAAGAAGTGTTTCTAATCCAACATTTGGTGACTCCAAAAGGTGAGAGTCTCTAGTTGTAGATAAATTTTTCCATAGTATACTTCATGGTCCACACTATATCATCTTCTAGTAGATTTTTCAATCAATCAAGTCCCTCTACCTGAAACTCCTCTTGAAGAACAACACCCTAAACCATTCCAAACTTTTAGAGATCATGAACAAGAAGGTTTTAAAGAGGAAGAAGAGGATATTTAATAAATAATAGATCAAGATGAAAGAGATTAAATGGCTAGGAAACATCCTTTCCCAGCCTTCAATACCCAAAATCCAATTAACCTTCCTGCATATGACCCTATTCCTCCTAATGCTACCAAAAACTCCCTAGCTTCAATGGAGAGGGTCCTATTACCCCATCTGAGCACATTAGGGACATTTAAAACTTTCATTATTTCCATAATGTCACTCAAGCTAATATAATTATTAGATTACTTTCCATGCATCTAAAAGGTAAGGCACTTGATTGGTATATAAATTTGGAAGGTGGTTGCATCACAAATTGGGATGACTTTGGGGAATTGTTGGTGAGTTAGTTTGAGAACAAGAGTGATCACTCTTCATTAATTCACCAGTTGAATGTGATAAAGAAAGGTCCTAATCAATCCATGGGAGATTTCAATGAGAGATTCCAAAGAACATGACATAGGTTTCCACCTATCATGAGGCCTCCTCCGAGCTTTGTATTCCCCACCTATCTCAAGGCTATTAACACTGATGTGGTAGTAATGTTGCAATCAATGGGAGGATTTACTTTACTTGAGGTATATGAGATAACCATTAAAGCTGAGAATAGTTTGATACAAGCTAGTAAATAACCTCCAAGAGTCTCCATGCCTTCATTATCTTATAATTTAGTTGAAACAACAAGCATATCACAAGTTTCCAATACCAATGTCAAACCTAAAACCATTCCCAAGAAGGTGGATAATGCCATAGATAAGGATGAGATGATTTATTCTTTGCAAACCCAGCTCAAATAAGATCAATTACATGTAAGTGTTCCACCCAATCCTCAATACTATCCTCAACAAGGCTATAAACCTCCACCCCAATACAACTACCCAGGAAGAAGACAAGATCAAGAAGCTTTCAATAGGCAGCTTAGTGCCTATAATCCTAATTCTATTCCATCCACAAGGGTTGTTTTTCTAGTCCTTACTAATTTAGTTCAAGGAGAAGAACATATAGATCATTAAGGACAATCTCAAGGTCAATTTGGGCATGATGGTGAAGATGGTTGTCATGTTTTTGTGGTACAAGATGAAACCCTTGTGCGAAGGGATATTCAAAGAGAAAGTAGCAGCCAAAGTACTATTCTCATAAACTTTCAAAAGGAGGATGACTATGTGTTGAATCAAAGTACATCAGTTGCAACAAAAATAAGAGCCAAAAAAAGAGTTTTGGGAGATGTTCCCAATGCACATATGACTCTAAGTGATGCATCTCCAAGGCCATAAGGTGGGAATCCTAATGTAGCACCTCTTACTAGTCACATTCCTCATCAAAGTTAGAATACAATCAAGGTTGTCAAGCCTGCAATGCATCAAGTTCAAGCTTCCTCATTACCTCTAAGGATATAAGAAAAGGTAAATACTTCCCCTATAAACATTATTGACTCTTTAAAGAATACCAAAACTAGCATATCTCTTTGGGAAGTCTTGTAAATGTTTGGTCAAAAGGAAATCTTATAAGAACAACTTGCCAATATCAATGTATCCCCTCAAGCTCCAAATTACCTTGGTGTGGCTCTTGCCAACACACCAAGTCATGTCCTAGATCCCTCCACCAAATCTGAAAAGCCTCCACTTTCTGCCTCATATTCATTATAGGAGACAAATTGGTTCACAATTGCATTGTGGATAGTAGGGCTAGTACCACGGTTATGCCTAAGGTGGTTGTAGATAAGTTGGGGTTAAAATTTGAACCACATGGCAAGGGTGTGTTGTAACTTGATGGAACTCCAACCAAGATAATGGGATTAGTTAAAGAGTTAAAAATATTTCTACATGATTATCCAAGCTTCCCCATTATGCAAGACATTGTGGTGGTAGACCTCCCAGCTCACTTTGCTATTTGCTTGTCAACGGACTTCACTGCTAAAATAGGAGGATATCTTTCTAATAATTAGAGTTTTCTAAATTTTAGAACAAGGTATCAAACCAAGGTAACCATAAGAACATAGCCCTTGGTAAGGTTTCATATTGAACCATATGTGGAGTCAAGTTTAAATTAGAATTGTGTAATTAGTGATGAAGAAGAAGGTGTCATGGAAGGTGAAGCTTTCTCTCCTCTTAAAGGTATTTCTAACCTTTTCCTTGATGAGTATGGTACTGAAACATATGACCATGATCCTTATGCATCCATGGAACATATTTATTTGGAGGCTTATTTTTTGCATGAAGAAGATACTCTTATACCCCTACCTACAAATGAAGATCATAAAGTAGAAGAGGTATGTCCTGCTTTGCCTATTCCTCCTCAAGATGAACAAGTATTTTTCCAAGCTTGTAATGAATCCCATGTGGCCAATAATCTATCCTCTCTATCTTTTTCTCTACCTAGTCTAGTTGGTTCTCCTCCAAGTCATTCCAATGATAGTTTCAAAGAATCTCTCATTGGCTACCAAGAATACATGATAGGGCTTGATACTAGATATGGTGGTGATCAAGTCATTCCTAGTGTTTGTATTAGGAGTGTAAGGAATGAGTTGAAATAAATCAAAAAAGATTGGATACCTATAGATGAGGCTAATTGGTCAAATTATACCAATGAGGTTCTTGACGTTTGTAGCCTAATTTGCAATCAAGAGGAGATATTGAAACCCATGAAACCAATCCATCTTGGTAGTCTCAAGATGCCCCAAGTTCCTTATCCATTTTATAAAATTTCTTTTCTTGGGGATCCATCCAAGAAAGTAACCAAAAAAAGGAAGACATCATGGTGGAACAAGTCAACTTGTGTGGAGAATATTGTGAAGAAGGAATAGAGGTTTTAAATTGGCTAAATGTTGAAAAAGATCTAACTCCTTATGAAAATAATGATCCTTGTGTTAAAGGATGCCCTAGAAGGACTTATCTTGAATCCTGAAGAAGAAATGTTCTCTCATTGTTCCTTTCCATGATGTAGACCAATCAAAGCATGATGGCTTATGGTAGATGTTTGAAGATATATGCAACGAATTTGAAAGCCAAAAAGGGCCTACAAGTCCTATAGAACTGACCACAAGCCATGACAAGCTAGAAGTTGGAAAGCAGATATGTGTTGAGGATTATTATCACCAAGAGAGTTTGGATCATTATGGAATAATATATGATGATCTTGGACCTCTTGATGGTGATATGAAGATTGATCCTGCAATCACTCATGAAGCTACCTCCACCATCATTAAAGAGGAATTTAAGAAAGATATACTTCTAAATTTCCATTATATAATACTTCTTGGAAAGTTTAAAGAAGGTGTGATGATTGATAAAGAAGATGAGATCTATCAAGGAGACATGAACTTATAATAAGCTATCCTATATATGGGCATGTAAATTTTCTATGAGGAGATAAGAGGGTAATAATGTGAGACATGTTTCCAAAATCAAGAGGACTTCACCTACTTGGGAGACCTATTTGATATGACTTCATCAAGTGACATGACAGGTCAAGGAACAAAGAGAAAATATGAGTCATCTATCATCACACCCAAAAGGAATCATGCATGGAATACTCATTCATCTAATGAGGAGGGAGATTCAAGATATTTCCCTTTTGATCCAATAAGGGAGTATAATCAAGATGAAGGTACATATTAGTTTGTTTTCAGTTGTGCTTTGTGTTCCCTAAGTGTTTAGTAGCACAAGTGTGTCTTTGTTTTGTGTTTTACTTTTATGTTGTCTATGTTGTTCTTTATTTGTGTGTTTTATGTAATGTTAGTTGTCTTGTGGTTAATTCATGGCCTGTTCATATTAGTTTGAGTGCTCATATGTGTGACTCCATGTCCAATGGAAGGATTAGGCAACTGGTCTTAGGCATAGTTGGCATGCCACCCCCAAGAATCACCATGAATGTTGACCAAATTTGAACCCAAGTCAAATTTAGGTTAACCCCTACTATTTTGAACTTTTAAGAAGGTTCCCATATGTCTTATAGGGTGTCATGTTGGTCTATTATCTTACTCATCTTCTCCCTTGTCCTTGTTGAAGTCCACCCTCTTTGTGCTAGGTTAGTCAACTAAAGTCAAAGGTTAGTCAAGCTTATTTAAAGGTATTAAAAGCAATAAATTGTGTTTAAAATATCCTAATGTGGTCCTTGACATGTTTTAATATGTTTACAAGTCATAAATTTGTCATAGGTTGTGTCTCACATGAAAAAGGGGGCCTTTTGGTCATATTTTAGCCCATTTAATGACTTGTACATATTTTCATGCAAGAAAATTTGACACCTAGGTTATTTTCAATGTGGATCATGTTAGGATAATTTCAAGAATAGTTATTTTCCAGACAAGAAGTAGTTATATTTAGTGGATGGCAGTTTTCCCTTAAAATAGGAGCTTTTGGGAACTTGTACGGACTTATGAAGTCCATCATCAACTAAAAACATGGTAAGAGAAACTCTTCACCTCCCATAATACATTTCAATGCCTTTTTTTTAAGAACAATGCAAAAAATTTCATCTGTAACTTCTTTTTCTCCATTTTCACTTTGCAAGCAAAGAAGGAACAACTCATGCACTCGACATGGGCCATACAGGAGGAATTGGGAGGAGTGATTTTGGGGGTGGATATTAATATATTTACACTTATTTTTCATAAAAATAACTTGAGATTTTGTGTATCCCCATTTATGAACAATTAGTTTGATCCTAAGCAACTTTTTATGCATGTTCAACCATGAGGGGGTCACTATTTGAGCTCGTCTCAGATTTTCTTGTTTTGGATTTTTGGATTTATGTGTATTAGGTGTCTCCAAATTATTTTAAAGATGTTTCCATGATTATTTTTATTTTTGAGAGTTCAATTGTTTGAGGAAACCTCTTCTAGGCTTGAAAAATGTCTAGTTTGCATTCACAGTCATCCTAATTGCTTTGAAAATGTTTCCTTCACATTGGATATGATGTTTTGATTTTTTTTTGTAAATTATATTGGTGTATTTTGGGCATTAAATTTTTTAAAATTGATCTTGAGGTGTTTTTAAAGCATTCCTTGCATGTTTCTTTCCATTTTATGATTTCCTTATATGTCACAGTAAAAAAACTCCACTTATAGGAGCATGCTAATGTTATAAATATAATTTTTAAGGTTTGACATGGTCCTTAACCTCTTGAGACAACTAATTTACATTGAAATGTTTGATGGAGGAATGTAGGTGCTATAAACTTGTATACTTGGAGAATGGGCCTAATTCTGCCTGTATAAAAAGAATGATCATCTACAGTTGATGCCATAGACATGTCTTCTAGAGGTTTTCTAATAGATTGGTTAATCCAATTGAGATTCCTTGTTATGGGAAGGAATAGATAGACCTATTGATCATCCTAATTTGATGAGAAAAATTTCAAAGCATCAAATGGGAAGTTGGACTGTGATCAAGCCATATTGGGTTTTTTGTCCCTTAAAATGGCAAGCAGAGGCCTTGAAGGTTTTTTAGGACCTCACCAAATTCACTTGAAAGGTGATCCGATCTTTCAATTTGGATAAATTAGTATCCATATCCACCTAAAACAATTGGTACAATTTTGAGAATCAAAGGATGGATGGAGATTGGATTTTTCAAAGCCTCAAAATGGATAAAAACCATTAAAGCAAGGTAGTGTTATCTACAAGACATTGATCAAGAGGTTAACCTTGCCCTTCATTATGGTGTTATAGGCTATGCTATCAATTTGAATGATTATAATGTCTTAAATTATGCCTATAAGATCAAAGGTCATAAGAGAAGGAGAAATACAATGTCTTAAATCCCAATGCATACTCCTCCATCCATACATAGGACTGTGAGGAATCACCTACAAACAGAAAGGTCAAGGTTTGTGAAATAGGTACAACCAGGAATAAGGTGAAAAAATTTTATGTTTTGGATGCAAAAAAATACCTCAAAATCATCACAAATATCCATAAACAAGTATGTTCTTCACCTAAAGACACCTACAGACCTAAAATGAATGAATGATAGCCACCTACAGCTGGGAGAATAGTGAAGTGAGATGATGGACTTTGGAGGAGTCTTAAGGCACTCTTAGGATAAAAGAGATATAAATTTCAAATATTGTGACTTAGAATACCTAAATAGGTTTTATAACCATCAATAAAGACCAAATTCATGACATTCTCACCCTAAAACAACCTATAGGTAGGGTCTTAAGACTGTCTCAATCCATGAAGAACAGTGAAACAATTAGAAGTCCTAAGGGGCCAAAAGGATAGGTTTGAAATATGGGTTCACATTGGAATATTAAGGTTAGTAAAATAGGATATATAATATTTTAAACCTTAATTATAACCTCTAACTAAAGGCACCTAAGAGGAGTTACCCTGTTCATTGTCATAGTTAGATAGGGTCATAAGCAAGAGAGGGACATGATGAGAGTTTGATGCCCAAGGAAAGGAAGGAGAGTTTAAAATATTATAATGTGAATTTATCATGATAAAACTAAGGAAATGATATGTCCAAAACATCCTCAAGCTACCCACGGCCCTTTTCTCATAGCAAAATGGACTCAGTCTATACAGTCAAGTGTGAGGGAAAGCCTTGTTTTAAGAGGTGAGTTTGGGGATTCCACTTAGGAGAAAGGTTTTTAGTGGATCCCTAGGTTAAAAAAACATTAAATGAGGGTAAGGAACATGAATTAACAACTTTTATGCATAAAATAGGTTTGAAAAGAGCATCCATGAGGAAGTTTGGACAAAACGTGTAAAAAATAAGGTTTTTTACCCCTTTTTTGAGGAAATTGGGATGGTTAGACCCCCTAACCATGGAATAAAACAAAAAAAATTGGTAAATTTGATCATTAGGACATATTTAATATTTTAAAATATTCAATTTTCCCAAAAAAATAGGCCTAATACTCTATGTTTTGTCTCAAAGCAGGAGCAGTCACTTCATGCACAAGAATGACTATTTTGTGGGAAAGTGGAGGATGGCGAACCAAATACCAATTGGATTGGCCCATAAGGTTTTATTATTAGGGGGACACATGGATTAACATTATATACCTTTTTATAAGGCTTTAAATCAAACATGGAACCCTACAAAATAAGGGTTACAATCAAGTGTGATGGAAAGCCTTAAGGCTAAAAGCCAAATTGGAGGTCATATGCATTTTCAACATAATATGTGTTTTCAATGTGATAAATTCATGTTTAATAAGGTAATTTTTGTTTGTTAAAGCCATGAAATTTTAAAGATAACCATTGGAGGGTCAATAGGATCTCAAAGATGTAGGCAGACCTATTGGCAAGGTCTAGGCCTAAAACCAAACAAGGGTCAATTTCCATTTCAAGTTTTTGGAAATCCATTATAATGGTTGGAGAAAGTTTTTAGGGTATATAAAGAGATTTTAAAACCATTTTTTTGTAAATAAAGTCTCCAATAAGCCATTTTTGGCTCAGGAAGCATTCAAACCCCACCAAGAAGAAAAAAATGAGCTCGAATGTCAACTTCAAGTGCTTAGAACTTCCACCAAGATTTACATGGGACCTTGAGCCATTCAAGGAAGTTAAAGGAGTTAAATTAGGAGCCATAATTGGAATTTTATCATAATTCCAATTTTCCATGGCTATGAATGAATGCAAAGAATGAAAATCACTTCAAAACCCTTGCAAACCCTCCATAGTGCCTTGATTAGCAAGATGAGGCAATTTGAGCATCTAAAATGTATGAAGGTGCCATGAAAAAACTTGGATGATGTAGAATACTATCCAAAAATTATTAAAATTTGATTTTTTTGTATAGACCTATATGGAATAGGGAAAAATAGAGCTTATTTTGACCATTTTTTGTGATTTATAGGCATGGTGAACTTTCAAGAGGCCAAATCACTTTTGGAGGAAAGCTTAGGAATTTTTATAAGAAATAATGGTCATTTTATCAAGTGTTTAAGTTCCTATGTGTGCCTACTAGTTCTTCCATTTCAATCAATCTACTGAACCAGTTAGAGAGGACTTGGAGAAAATGGTGAATCTTCATTTTGGATATTTTCTTATAACTAATGGTATGATAACTCCTTACACATGTAATTACTCTTATTTTATGGATTAGATTGTATTTTTATATAGATTGAAGGTGAAAAGTGTGAGAGGTGAAGGGAAAAGGGTTATTTTATGACTACTAAGAATGATCATGCATGGCCAAAATGATAAGAAGGGTCAGGAGCCTCCCCAATGCATGTGAGGGATTTTTAGTAACCCCTCATACTCAGATTCATCATCAAAATTGATCGATTGTAGAGTTAGGATAGTTTTGTAAGGCCAATCATGAGGGGTAGTTTTATATGCATAAAAAAGGCATTTCTTGACTATTTATAGGTCTTGGATGATTGGAAATGACATTTGTAACTCTTGACATGATATGGCTCACCCAATTTTTCTCTTTCATGCATTTGTAACTAATCTTCACATTGGTAACACATGTCCCTGTACCTCTTCAACTTCTTTTCTCTCTCTCTTCCTTAGAGTTCTATAAACTGAGCCATTTTGGCTATTGTAAAGAGACCATAGTTGGTGTGGTGAAGGCCTGATAAATGACATTACACTTTGATTTTAAACATTAAATACAAGTCTAAATCTAGGTTGTGAACATTTTGTCTAAGTGTGTGAGTGATGTGTAGTGGAGCTAAGTGATAGTATCATCCTTATTCCCTTTATCCTCCATGTTTGAGCAAGAGTTATGATGTTAATAGGTCATGTGAAGTGTGTTGAGTGTAATAAAATATATTTCAAGTATGTAATTATCTCTATGGTGTGTAATCTACCCCTAGGTTAGGTATCTTGTTGATTGTCCCAAGTATGCTACCTTCACTTTAAAACACTATGTTAAGATCCTTCATGGCATGGAATTGGTGTTGGAAAGCATTGTTTCTTAGAAGAAGTATGATATTTTTTGCGATATATCTTGGTGGATAACCTCTTTAGTATAGTTTTCATTTTATGCAAACTCTTAACTCTTTTTACAAATAGGCATTAGGTTAGGTAATAGACACTTAGAGAAGAATTCAGGGAGCTAGCCCTTTCAATCCTAGATATTCATCTCTCTTACAAGTTCTCACAAACTTGAGACATGATTCAATGTTGCATCAAATTAAAGGATGTTCATAGAGTGTCTTAGGGTGCACAATTTGATGACAACAGTAACAAAGGAAAGTGGGGGAAAGTTTGGAGAAGATGAAGACTGGTAAGACTAGAGTAAGTCCCAAACCACCACATCTAGCTGATAACTCAACCTAAAACCATGATGAAAAAAAAGAGAGAGGGGGAGTTAGAATGGATCGACTACAAAAAAAAATAAATAACTAACTAAAAGAATTATAGCACGTAACATCTATCCCTGGGTGCCCACGAGATGGGGCATGGACCCAAAAGGTTTATGGGAACCTAGAAGGGGTCTTGAAGACAAAATTAGGGCTAAAGTGGGCCCAAGGAAGCCTCATATCAAAAAATAGAGGCCACTAATGCACTCATAACAATCCAAAACCTCTAAGATGGAGGTTTTATGGTCTGGGACACAAAAAAGTAAAAAATACCTCAAAAGGGCCCACAAAAAGTAAGAAAAGGGGTAAAAAGAGTAAAAAGTAAGTCATTTTCACTATAAGAGAGCCAAAGGAGAGCCTACTAGCCACCAAATCCCAAGCAGAGCAAACGAGGATGCGTGAACATGCCATATATGCACAAGATGGTCCAAGTAAGTCCTTTGACCAAAAATTTTGCAATTTCTATTCATTTTTGGGGTTTGGGAGACCCTAAATGCATTTTGACTCATTTTGAATGATTCAATTGATGAATCAAGCAAAATTGGTAATCAAAATAATGGGTTTGGCAAGACAAAGAATCCAAGACAAATGACACTCCAAACCATACCCCAGTGGAGAATTGGGGATCCCTAGGGTTCTTTAGGGGGACTAGCCCACTTTCAGGCCTTGTCTTTGCCTAGAATGCTAAGGCTTAGGGCAATGAGGCCCTAGGATAAGCCTCAAGGAGCTCAAAAAATCTTAAGAGGTCTTGAAAGGGGCTATAACAGGAAAAAGGTAAGAGAAATAAATAAATTAGATAAAAATAGATGATGTTTACTTATGTTTACTCATTTTATGGCTAGTATAATAATTCATTTACCTGTTATTCACTTATGTAGACATGTAGAGGAGTTAGCATACGAAAGGAGGGAGAGCCTTCATAAGCAAGGGAGCAACCAGCATAAAGAGAGAAATCATACGATTGACAAATTGGGAGAGAGTTCCATCATGGTTGGCCAAAGAGGTTGATGTTCTACTGATAGAGGACCAAGATCACCTATAGAGTGTAAGACTTTAGATACTATTACACATGCCTTCATTACATTACTCTAGGGATCTAGTAAATGTGTTGGTAACCACATTATACTGGAGAGACATGTATTCTAACTAAGACTCAAGCTAGAGGTCATCTTGAGCATTAAGGATGTCTATTGACTCTACGAGGTGGAGACTACAGGGAGAGAGATAGATCTACCACAGGTGTAGGATATAACCATAGTAGAGTTCTACCTAGTGGGACCCCACCTATAATATAATATCAATGGAGTGAATATCACACAGCTATCGCTTAGGGTACCACCACTATGGACAATGATAGTAGGCATTATGGTTGGGAGGCTCTATGTCAGCTAGAGTACAGGGTGACTACTACTATCTTGGATAGGAGTTATCTAATGCATAAAGGGAGGATAGAGATATTCATGTGGATAGTATATCCTGGGTGGACTATACCATTAGTTATATCACATCTAGTGCACAAGGTCAGATAGACTGACAAAACCTAGCTTACACATGTCTTGGGCTTATGAGATGCTCATTGACATGATCAAGGAAACCATGGGGCAAAAATGCATACCCTACACTAGAGGAGGGCGCTATATGGGCTACATAGTTCATAAATAGGGATGGGCCTATGTGGACCACCTTAGATCTAGATGTAGTGAGTAGTTATGTCTGTGATCCATACAGATCCATGGTATGGTAAGAGGATGTAGGGGTAAAGATCTATGTGGGACAGGAGGAGTTATAAGGTCCAAAGGGGTCATACCATCATTTAGGGAGATAGGCTCTGGCAGCACGGGAGAGACGGGCATAGCCCAAGCCAATTGGGACTAAGCACAACAGGTAGCCAAGATAGAGTGAGAGGGGTAGTGGTGGAGAGAGGTAGCCATGCTAAGGACGACCACCAGGAGGAACATGACCTACTAGAGGTGATCTGCATGACTAGGTAAGTCAAATGTATTTGTTAGATATCACTTTATCTTTGTACTCATCCTTATTGAGAGTTGATATATGACTAGCATATGTGCTCTCTGTGTGTGTATAAGAAACCAACCTAGTTGGAATAGACCCTAAGTGGACCTACTATTGAGGGAGTTATTCCCTAATGTTGTAGTGACACCACTAATAGAATGGGTCTTGCATCTACCAATAGGGGTAGAGCCACATACTCACTTCTGGTGGGTGGGTGCATGAGCCTCACTTGAGTTGGTGAGGGCATGACACCAGATACCATAACTAGAGGTAGAGTTAGTATGGTATGAGGTAGTCATGGCATGACTCAAAATAGATATAGAAAAACATGAGATAGCTACAGTGTGAGCTGAGGCATGACTAGCTAAAGTAGAGGTTGAGATTGATTGGTTATGGGTTAAGCTATCCTGAGAGCAAACTAGAGGAGTAGGTATGTTTGGAGATAGGACAAATTGGCTAGTTGCATTGGAGCTGACTATGGCTTGACTAGTCATTAGGTAGAGATCAAGGTCTCCAACAGAGGTATGAATACCATAGATAGAGCCTAGTTATAGGCTAATTGGGATAGCATCATATGTATAACCATGTATGTGGTAGTTTTAGGGATTGCCATCCTAGGCTTAGAGGAAGCCATGTAATGTACCTAGAGAAAGAACATGTATTTTTATGCTATATATAGCTATTTCTCATTATTATGACACATGTGTATATGATTTTGTGTGTGATGTGCATGCTTCATCTGATATATACTACTAGATACATGTGATTAAATAGTAAGAACTGTTAATAAAGAACCCACATGCATACACATATACAAATGACATGGAGGGTAGTGGTACTAGAAGAGAGGAAAGGTTTGCCATACCACCATAGGAAACTTTCTTGGATGGCCATGTGGGCCCTAGACATGAAATGTCTTGAGGCAAAACCCATTGACCAGGTGTCATAGGGGATCAACTTCAAGGGTCGATAGATGATAAGCCCCATTCTCTATAGAGGCAATGATAATGAAGGGGCCAAACCATTTGTGCATGAGTGTTCCCTTCTTATGGTGCTCTTTGTGAGAAATTAGGACCATATCACCTACATTTAATGGATGAGGGTACACTAATTTATCGAGTTGGTAGCATTAATAGTATTGTTAAGCATGGCTATGCTCAAAGGAGCTAGGAATCACTCATCTAATTACTTAAGCTTGGTGAGGTGAGTGGTGCATTCTTACTCATCAGAAAGAGATCCAAACATCTTAACCTATAATGAAGGTATTTATATCTCCAAGGGAAGAAAAACCTTGAACCTATACATGAATGAGTATGGGGTTTCCCGTGGCTATCCAGAAGCTAGTTGGATAGGCCCAAAGGGTAGGATAGAGCATGAGATGTCAGTCCCTCTTGGACTAGGCAATGGTATAAATAATCATCTTCCTCAAAGTTTTATTAGAAGATTCTACTTTCCCATTTCCCTGGGGCAAATGGGTAGAGGAGAAATAGAACTTGAACCTTAAGCATTTAGTGAGCTCACACATCTTGGGGCTTTGGAATCCCAAGCCATTATCAACCATAATTATAGTGGGGACCCCAAACCTACAAATAAGATGGTTTAGGAAAAACTTATTGATGCTCTTCCCACACATGTTGTTAAGAGGCATGGCCTCAACCCACTTCATGAAATAGTCAGTAGCAATGATGAACCAACAATGGCCTTCATAAGAGGCAAGTTTAAACTCACTAACAAAATAGAGAGCCCAAACTAAGAAGGGCCAACGGGCTAAACAAAATGTAAAAGGCCTTCAAGGGCATTGATGGCATCCCTAATGACTTAACACATCTTACACTTCTTAGAATATTGGGTGGTGTCCTTAATAAGAGTGGGTTAGTAGTAGCCTATCCTGATAATATGCTGAATGGGAGCCTACCCTCTTGGATGGCCACCACAAATGCTCCCATGAGACTCCTATAACATGAGAGTAATATCCTTAGGGGTGAGGCACTGCATCAAAACACCATCTATACCTCTCTTAAACAAGACATCACCTATAATGACATAGAAAATGGTAAGCTTGCAGATATGATAACATTCTTATAAAGGAGCATCGATGGGATAAGATTAGGTCTCAAAATAATGGATAATGCCCTAATATTGATCACACTCAAAGACCTCATCATGGTCAATTGAGTAGACCATCTCATTAAGATAGGCATCATCAACCAAATTTATGCTAAGATTGGGTAGTGGGCACTAAATGATTTGTTCAGCTACAGCTAGACCATTGGTGGACTTATAGTTAACAATGTAGAGGTCAAAATCTTAAAGAAGCATGATCTACCTCATAGTCCTACCATCAAGGTGTGTCTTGCCAGTAGGTAGCAGAGTAGATCAGACTAGACAATCACATTGGTGGTTTGGCCCAACATGTAATGTCTCAACTTCTTCATAACAAATATGAAGGAGAGGAACTACCACTCAACAAGAGAATAGTTAAGCTCAGGGCCAACTATCATGTGAGATATGTAGTAAACATCTCTCTCTACCAGTGTCATCCTTTTGACACAACATGCCCCCAATAAAAAGATCAATGATAGAGGTATACAATATGAACTTGTGACCCTCAATGGGTACCATCAAGATAGGAGGATTATGAAGCATATACTTCAATTCCTCTAAATCCACTTAGACTTCATCAGACCATAAGAACAATGTGTCCTTGTGTAGGATATGTGTGAGGGGTATGGACTTGTGAGCATACTCCTCTAAGAAATGTCTAAGAAAGTTGAGCCTTCCTAGAGGACTATAACTAAATGAGGTTATGTAGTGTAGGTATCTCAAGGATCACCTTGATCTTCTTAGGATTCACATCAATTCCCCTTTATGAAATAAGGAAGACAAGAAGCTTTCCAACAGAGACACTGAAAATGCACTTCTTAGGTTAAGGCTAATGTGATACTCTCTGAGACATTCAAAAATGATCCTGAGATCTTGTACATGCTCATCATTTTTATGGGATTTACTAAGGGGATCATCGACATATCACTCAACAATCTAATGGATAAGGTCATGAGAAATATGGGTAATGACATATTGATACATGGCCCCACATTGTTTAGACTAAAAGGTATGATGGTAAAATAGAAGGTACCCTAATGGGTAGTAAATTTCATCTTATGTTGATCTTTTGGTATAATATAGATTTGGTTATACCCTGAGAACCTATCCAAAAAGGACATGATCTTAACACTAGCTATAGAATCAACAATTTGGTCAATTAAAGGAGTATGAAAATTATCCTTTAAGCAAGCCATATTGAGATCCTAAAAGTTGATGCAGATCTGAATCACTTCATTCTTCTTAAGAATATGAATAATGTTGGAAACCCATCGAGGGTAGTCAATGACCTAGATGAAATAAACTTGGATGAACTTCTCAATCTCAACCTTGACTAGCTGGGAGACCTTGATCACCATTGGTCATTACTTTTGGTGAATGGGTTGGGTCCCATCATCCATAATGAGGTTATGGATAACAATGTTGGGACCCAAACCCTTCATATCGGTGTATTCCCAAGTGAATACATCCAAAAATTCATACAAGAAGGTGACCAAAACATCCCATTCCTCTAAAGTAAGGCTAACATTGATCATGATGATCTTTGGCTTTACTGAAGTGCCAAAGTTGACATCTATAGATACTTAAACATCTATAACATTTCCTTCCTTGAAACACTCATGCTCAAGAGGAAGCGATTGATCTAGCACTTCAGGATCAACCATGAGGACATTCATGATATGAATGTCAGAGCTTGGGCCATCAGTGAGAAAGATCTCTAAACCTAGATGATCAAGGAGATAATGATGCTTATGACAAGCCTACATGAGCTTGGTTTAATCCTTTCTCTCTTTAAATAGGTTATATATAATAATATGATTTAAATAGCACTTGAGATTAGACTCAACTGCTCTAGTGGTCTTAGTGAGAAATGCATTAACATAGCCTATAATTTGATGGGAAAGCATGATGCAAGGGGAAGCTCAACATCTAGGGAGACATCTTGAAAGAGGTATCCAAAAAGAGATGATTTGACTTGGCATCATGGAGTGGAAAAGGGATTTGGTAAACGCATATAGGACTCTGAAAGAATGAATGTTAATTAGTACTTAGCCAGATCACAATACTCATCCTTGGGAAAATGAGACTTAGAATTAGGGAGTGTATGAGAACCTACAAAGCCCCATGAGGAGATAGATAAAGCCTCATCTAAGGGATTTATATTTTCATAGATAAATATCTAAGGATCCAGGTCATCATCCATGGTATGAACCTCACCATCATACATGAATTGAACCATACAAAACATGGTCAACATGATGACCTACATGATAGTGGTCCAAGGATGGCCACGAATCATATCGTGTGAAAGATCAAGGTCTAACACATAAACTTGATCCTGACTATCTTAGGTCTAAACTTGACCCAGAGCATCACATTCCCCACCAACATGACTATATCATTATTGAAACCAACACAATTATGATGATAATTAGAGAGCTTCTTCTGACTGATCCCAAGCTCATTGAGCACACACATGGGCATGATGTTCAATGTAGCTCCATCAATGATGCACCACTTAACATGGAAATCATCAATGAAGGTCTCAATATATAGAGGTAACCAAGCCCTCTTTTAAATAACTAAAGCATCTGGTAATGAGGTGAATTCAAAAGATAAGATGGGAGGATGAAGGTGTTTGGATGCATTAAAGTTGAACAATACTTCGAGATCATCCTATAACAATCAAAGATGATGCCCCTTTACTCAAGGTAAAGTTAAAGAAGGTTCTAAATGGTGATCCCAGTTGAGAGGCCCTATAACTCCTCTATGATAGAGTAAGGATGTTGTCGATCCTAGGGAGGGATATTACATTGAAAGTCAAATCTAACTTTAGGATTCCCTGCCCTTGTGGGCTCAATAGAAGGCCCATCACCATTAGTCTCTCCAATTGGGTCAGTGACCCAACCTGATCATGTGTTGACAAAGCACTCATACCTAGTAGAGGCTATGTCAATAGTAGTAATGACCTTGTTGCTCTCAAGTTATCTTTCCATCTTGGGCCAGCTTAGGAAAAGGAGTCAAAAGATGTGGAAGAGCAATAAGGATAATGAGGGGCCTTGGCCTTTTATTTTTCTTTTTATTCTTCTCCTTATCGTGTTTAGGTAGAGTTTCTTTGAACACATTCAATTTATGGTCAGGTTCTACAAGAGGAGAAATCTAAGATGAAGGTGAGGCTTGCACACTAGAATTTTGGGTGACATAATTGGCATCATTGTGCCCCATAATCTGATGGAAATTACAAAACTTGGTGGGGTCATAAGGAAACACCATATATTTTTTTGTTGTGCTTGATTTAGAAGCCTTATTTTCAACTGAATTCTTTCTCAAAGTATTCACCTCGTAGCTATCCTTCTTCTCAAGAAGATAATTAATGACACCATCATTGGTTGCATTACAATTATGATCACACAAAGAGGATGACTTTTGGATTGGTACAAGCCATATGCCTACATGCACCTTAAATACTTCAATCTTTAGATACTCATTAATAACTTCATCATATGAGGTTAGCTCATGCTTGAGGACCTCAAGGTGAACCTCCTGACTCAATACTCATGTGAACATATCATAAAGTTGATCATCCTAGAACTTAATTCTACATATATGGATGACTGAATGCCACTTCCACATAAAATCAAAGTTTAACTCACCCTTGGCCTGTGTCATGGAGGTGAATGATTGGATTTCAAGATTGAAAGGCCTAGAGATATCAAAGTATTAGAGGAAATCATCCAAAAGGAGCTTGAAACTAGAGAAAGAATTTGGAGGTAGATTATAAAACCAAACAAGATCTTCAACTCATAGAGAACAAGCAAAGAGCTTCAACATCATGCCTTCATCCTATTCTTAATCCATACATACCATCATGAATGTCTTAGTACACTTTATAGGATTGGAGTCCTGAGTCTCTTTGAACTAAGGGAGTTCAAAGATACGAGTAGGAAGGGGAATAGCACAAACTTAAGGGGCTAGAGGATTTTGACAAAGATCCTCATAGGCACAGTTGATATCAGGTTACCAATGAGCTATAGGAGGAGGCTCATGATGGTAATGATATTGTCTATACCCATAGACAACATCATAACCATGATTGTGAAGAGGATGATGCTGAAGTGATTCTTGATAGGGAAGATGTTCATGGTGAAAATCATCTCTACTATGGGGTGGGGAATGGCCACAAGAAGGGTAACATTCCTCATGAGGATGATAGGAAGACATAGCATACTCATGGAAGTGGTCATGATGACTAAATTCTCCATGATGTTGGTCACATACTATCATATGAAGGTCAATCAATGAGTGTTGATGCTATTGATAAGCATCCCATGAATCTCTAGTTAATAGGTGGTGATCAAAATTAGCATGCTCATCAAAAACTTTAAAGGTCTAGGAAGATGGGAAGAATATTCATCATAAAGATATCTACCTTGTCAAGTGTGAATACATATGACCCATAACATAGATATGAGGGTGTTCTTACTAAAGAGTCTCTTAATAAGAAAGAGGCAGGGAACTCATGCGAGAACTAGTCGAGGCACTCAAAATTGAGTAGGCATGATCTCTATCTCTAGAAAAATCATGTCATCAACTCCTATGGGGATAAAGATGCACTTCATTCACTTGAAGGTATCTAATATAATCATTAATGATCACACATATCTCATTAGGCCCTATTCGTGCAAGGAGATACTCATTACCTCAAATGGGTGAATGAGACATGGCACAAGGATGAGAAGAAATATCCTCAGATAAATGAAGCTTGAACTAGTGAAAATGAGACATACTTTTTTGGTTATATTCCTACCAATATTTTTCCCTTTCACATTCAAGAGGGTATAGACAACCACGCAAGGTCAAAGGTCTTATGGTGTCTATGACATTCTATTACAGCCACATCTTGCTCATGAGTGAGCTTAGGGATGAGACCTTGAATCTGATAGGATTAGCATCCCAAGGGTGGGAAACTGATCATGGATGCAATGAAGCAAGATCAACAAGGAAGACAATAAAAAAGGCAAACCAACTGGGAGCCAATAGGGAGAATAACATAAAACCAAAGCAAGAGAAAACAACCAAGGTGAGAATTGGAACATAACTAAAAGCAAATCCTAACAGCTAACAAAAGGGAGTTGGCTAAGAGAGATCAAAATGGGATAAAAATAGTGTGTATACTACTGCAAGTAAACAAGAATTTCACTTTGAAAAGCAAAGTGGCCTCATATCAAACTCAAGAGAGATGTGCAAACTTTATACTAACTGATTATCCAAGCTAGGAAGTAAGAGAGGAAGAGGATCAGGCTATGTATGAGTTGAGTCCAGACCAAGAGCTAAAATATGTGGAAGATGTGAAGGAGAATATGCCAAACTATGGAAGACCCAATTCAAGGATCACAAAAGATAGGTGCAATAGAGTCTTGAGGGATCAAAGAGTAGCCCATAAGCTTTAGGAACACTGTAGAAAATAATGTGAATCACCAATATTAGTTGCAAAATAGTAGGTCATCCCCTGTCATAATGAAAGCTATTATTCTAAGCAAGAACCAAGAGAGATTTAAGGAGCCAACCAATATTTTAGTGTGATGTTCAAGTGGTAAGATCATATTAAGAATGCAGGAGATAAATCAAAAAAGAAGAGACTCAAATGAATGAGTAAAAGGCATATATCTCAACCCTAATCTACCAACAAATCAAAAATTAGCCATTTCTATTTGTTTGGGTCTAAATATGGGATTTTTCATGCATTATACTTAAGAATCAGCTTTTATTAAGGAAACATGCGACCTAGGTCGTAGGTTTCCTCCCTAAGCCATGACCTAGGTCAAACAACTACCTAAGGTGGTCAACAAGCCTCTAAAAAGGCCTTGGGGGGTCCCTAGAGAGACTATCTAGTGTGATAAAGGACCGAGATGGATTGAGGATGTGTAGGGGATGAGAATATCATGAGGGAAAGGTCCAAAAAAGTGGCAAATGTCTCCAAGCAAGATAACCAGGGTCAAAAGTCTACACTTGAGCCAAAGTGTAATCATAGGGTGGAGTAGGGTAATGGAAAGTATGATTATAGTTACCACACCATATTTTGCCTACTAAATTCTTCTACTTTAAATATAAATAGGCATATTTACTTGTCCTCCAACCTTTTGCTCATATCCATTGCTTGAATGATCAAACAGTTGAATTAGGCTCCCAATTCATATTTGCTCCTTTGGGGGTCTCTTTGCTAAGTGGAGCCACTTGCAGTATTTTTTGCCTTTTCCAACTCACTAAAAATATTTTTTTGGCTCTTATACAATCTCCTAATCACTTTTTCATACAAAAATACACCCTTTGACCTCTGCTAAAGGCTCTTTTAGACTTGGTTTTGAGCATGGACTCCATTAACGGAGATAAGAAAACTTGTTTTTTTAATTTTTAAGTATAGTAGGGGAAAGATACCACTTTTAAATTTTAAAGGAAACTAAAATAGAACTCCATGTAAAAATTCAAGTCATTTCATTTAATATAACTCAAAAATTACATTTTTTGGGGTTGCCTCGACCTACATTGTCAAATTTATGAATGTGTAGGTCTAAGTTTTGTCATTTTCTTGAGTTTTATGAGGTCCCAAGACTTAATTATTTTTTGATTAGGACCAAGAGAGACCCAAATAACTATTAAAATCATTTTTTTCCATTCTTAACCATGAAAACTAACTAGGATCACATATTTAGACCTGTTGTACACTCAGAAATTATGAACTGCAAGACATATGAAGCAATAAATAGGTGAATATTGAGATTTATAAGGTATCAAGACCTAATTATTTTTCTTATCACCTAAAAATACCCATAAAAATTCTCCATTAATTATTTTTTATCATTCAATTCTTTTAAGTGCCTCAAAAACACTTTTTATGATTGTCCCCACTTGCATGCCAAAATACTAAATCTTCCAAATTTTCCCTTCTCCATGTTTTGCCTTGAAATTTTGAATGTTATTACTCTTACCAGGTTTTTTAAGAATTAAAAATACCCTAAATTTATTCACAAATCCTCACATGATTTTCAAACCATCTGTCATACCTTATATCCCTCCAAGAAGCTTGTCTAACTCCATGTTAATTGTCAACAGACAAGCATAGGAATGTGACAAAACAATAAATAATTAAAATGTTACTGTGACCTAAATAAGGTCATGGGAACCTATATCCACTAATTAAAACCACTTTTATGAAGTTTCATATTTGGATCATGCCTGTAATGGCCTCAAGATGCATTTTTCTCAAACCTAGCTAGTGGATTGCCTGAGTGAAAGACTATTTATGAATGCATGAAGTATGTAACAAAATAATGGATGCTTACACTAATAATGAGGAATTAAGGATGGAATATTTATCTTTATCTAATCACCATGATTTAACGTACCAAAAATGAGAACCCAAATCCTCCTGTAGATGCTCCAAAGTCACAACTTTCACCAAAACTATCAATGGTTGTTTGTGTGAAAAACTGGGTGAGTGCCTCAGGTCTATAACAAAACAACAAATGCTTTCCTTGTTATCTGAACCAAAATATGTCATGAAAACCTAACCTATGTCATAATGACCCTATGTACCAAATTTTGACATTAGATCACCTCTCTAGCATCTTCAACCCTTCAAATCTTCTCCAGACTAGCCCTCAAGCTTATGATGGTGCATACGATTTGAAACCATTTGCTCAACCTTGGTCATGTTTGACTGTCAATTTAGTGTTATGTATAATTTTATGATATCACTCTTAAGAGTGAATTCATCATATTCATCTAGTTATACAAGTTCAAACTTCATAAGAAGATCTCCATATGATGTTTGTGAGAGCACACTTGGTTAATGAACTTCTTAACACTATTCTGCATATATAACCCCTGAGAGATGATCATAGTGTATTCAACACATCATATACACCTTTCTCACCTTTAACTCAACCTTGAAATTTATTGAAAATTTTAATCACTATGCCATTCATCTCACTATATCATGGTTTCTTTGTTGCATAAGCTAGTAACCAAGACTTCTTAAGTGTATAGACTACAACCTCTAGGTTGGACTCAAAAAAATGAGTGAGCTATCATTATTGTCACCTTTAAGTACATGAGACCCTTCTTCAAATCCTTTTAGGTTTTATAATTTAACCTAGCTAGATCACTTGCTCATTCTAAAGTATCACACATCAATAACTCTCTTTAAAGCACAAAACATTGATTTTTTGTGTGAAGAGGATCTTCTCTTTCCACCATTGGATCATCCACTACATTAGGACTGTATCTTCTTCAAAGCTTCAATAGAACTCTTTGAAGCAACCTGTATCATCTTTATATCTATTTGGATATTCTTTGTAGCATCTTTGGAACTCATTATAGCATCTTCAGAGCATCTTTAGCATCTTTGGAGTATTTATAGCATCTTCGAAGCTCATTAGATCATATTTGGAGCTCATTGAAGCATCTTCAAAGCATCTTAAATTTTTTTTCCAAAACCATTGATTACCTTTCAAGCCTTCAAATTATATCTTATCAAGAATACATTAGGTTTCCTCTCAACAAATCCTAACACCACACCAAGACCTTCCAAGATATTTATGTTGTTAGATAGATTAGGGGTGCTCATGAATTGTCACTAGACTGCCTTTTCCATTTACCTTCACCATGGCATATTTTGACTTTTGAGACTCCATCAAAGTGATCAAGGACCATCCAATCATGTTTGATCATCATGACAACACTTAGCTCAAGTTGAAAGGGAGGTATAAGACTGAAAAGGCAAAGTTGTAGCATGACAAGACCATGAATTGTTTGAACAATCCTCATAACTCACAAGGACAAGATACAATCATGAGACTAATGATGCACCAGGAATCAAGGCATTAAATTGACCCCTTTTTATGTCTGTGACTATAAATTAGTCAAAAAATAATTCCCATCTAAGTTCATTTAGTAATTCATTAATTAATACCTCTTGTCACTATTCTATCTAATATATCCCATTATGTAAATCCCCTCTTCATATTTCATATCCCACATATATCCCATCCATTATTAATTCCCTTATTACATCACCTATTAACATTTTATTCATCTAATAAATCCCCAATGCCCACTTGTGAATTTGAAATTCACAAAAATATACCTACCCACCTATCGCCTAAGTTTTCCTACATGCCTAGTACCGAATCTCCACCCTTCTCCTTCTCTAGAAAGTTCTCTCTCTAGATAATTCTAAGGAATTTTAAATTCCTTAGAATTCCCTCCTTTTTCTCTATAGTTTTCTTCTCTAGAGGCTTCCAACCATGCTTCCCTCCATTCCAAACAAGAATAAGAGAATGGGAGAATTTAGAGCATTCATGCCAATCTTATGATTTTGAATATGTCTTTCCAAACTTGTCTATTTTCTTCCATCCATTATCAAAGTCATCATCTTCCAATGTTGCTATAAAATTATGAGTCTACATCAAGCAATCCATTTGTCTTAGGGCACATCATCCATTTTGTGAGTGATTTAGTTGCATAATGAAGGTATAACTATTTCATTTTCATTGTTTATTGCATCCATTTCATTTACCTTGCACAGTCTTGATGTAAGTTTTGAGTTTGGATTGATTTAAATAGATTGTATGCATTTTAAATCTGTGAATCTAAATTCACACTAATACATTCTAGAAACCACAGTGAGAGTCCTCTTTTTGAGCTGACCTAGTGTGTTTGAAGTGTGTGGATTAAGCTTGCAGGTCAGATTGAAGACTAATTTGGGCTCAAAAGTTTTCCAAATTTACATTTTTTAAAATGAAAGCATGTGTTTTGACAAACTGATCTTCACTCATAATGAATTTCATCAAACATTTTATGGGTTATGAGTGCCTCATTTATAGATTTCAGAAACATTTTATAGTTTTTGATTTTGTTTAATATCGAAGAAGTTATAATAGCTTTAAGATTGTTGTTCTAAGCATTTTCTACCATTCAAATTTTTGGTGAATTTACACTTTTTTAAGAAAACATGTGTTTTGTTAAACTATTATTTAATCATATATAATTTCATGAAATATTTTTTGGGATATGAGCACCTAACTCTTAGATTTTCACAACATTTTATGTTTTTTCATTTTATTTAGTATCGAGGAAGTTATCATAGGTTTAATATCATTATTTTGATCATTTTGTTACCATTTGTATATGCTAAAACTAAAGTCATCTTTAAAAAATTTGTTTTTAAATATCCTTCTCACTTATTACCTTTCACATCTTAATTAATTAATTAATTTAAAATAAATAAATAAATTTAACAAAAAAAGAGGGGATTTTTTATAATATTTTAAAATATGAATCATAATTTTATGTAATTGTCCATCACAATTTTATGTAATTATTTTTCCTCTTTCATAAGTATAAAACAAAATTCCTTTTTTATAAATAGTTTATTTTGAATAATATGTGTAAATAGTTTTAATAATATTAATGTAGTTTGTCAAATTTTGTTTTTAACAATAGAAAATCATATGAATAGGGAGAGAATTATATTTTTCTTTCTAACCTATAGGAACATAATCATCAAAGACAAACTTTATAGAATTGCTAACGATTTTTTTGCAGGTTGCCCCTCAAGGCCAATAATCGAAGTCACTACCATTACCTAGTCAAAACTACTAATTGGTGTGTTTTTTAGGCTGAATAATTGAAGACCACTTATCTTGAAACTACTAATCTTTTGTTTTGTAGTTTGATTGATCCAAGGCTTGGCCAAAAACTATATTTTTGAAATCATCTTGTTTAGTTTGTTTGTCAACAAACACATAAATTAATCGATTAAAAAAAATTGCTTGATTAAGTGTCACCTGAGGACTACAGTGGTGTATGTTCTCCTCCTTGTGTCCTTACAATGATTCTTGGAGAATCAAAAACTACTAATAAACCCTCTTTATTTTATTTTATAGGGTGAAATACGATCATAGAAGTAGAATCTAAGTTTTTGCCATTAGTCTATAGGGGTTGGTAATATGTATTTCATCACCATGCACTAAACCACACTCCATGTTTCGATGGAGTATAAATATCAGGACAAGTGTCGTTAGGCACTAAAATAGAATTTCCCATAAATGGTTTTTGGAGTGAGGGGCATTTTGGCTCCAATATGTTGTCACATCCCAATTTCTCTCCCAGTTGAATAACCTATTTGATCCATGAATTATTGTGATTGATTCGTTACTTAACTAATATCTAATTAATCTTAATGGCATATGTTGATAATGGGATAGTTTATGCTACTTAATTTACATTATTAGTTGTTATAAGTTACTAGTACTTTTACATTCTTTATATTGTGATCATGTTTGATTATTATACCACATTATTTTATAGATATAATAATGTTTCAGGATAACTACTTTCATTGTTGTGAGGTGGTTGTAGGATAAATTCTTACCTCAGAGTGTGATGGAGGGAGAACATCATCAGAAAGGGTGGTTTAGATGGAGGCATTGGAGGATGGCACAGAACGAATATAAAAATCCTTTGACACACCACATTTATATTTCATGATTATGTTGTTTGATAGATAGTTATAGTCTACTTTGTTTTACATTTAAATGACTACTGTGTTCTTTTATATTTTTGTTAATTTAGTGATTGTATGTAGATTATCTTATTTAATAAAATTGTTTGGTTGAAAGACTGAAATTGTATATGTTGTGCTTACCTTACTACTTTGATTATGTATAGTGTTACAATATGATGACATATTCCATTATTGTTATTCATCTATAAGGTTTAGATAATAATAAGTAAATATAATTATTATGATATTATATAGGTTTGATTTAAATGTCAAAAGATAAATAGCATTGTTTTAAAAGATATTGTATTTGATTAAATGTTTGATCAAAGGTTTTATATTCAAAGTACATTAGACATTGGTTAATATTATTAAATGATTTGAGAAAATCATTGTGTTACAAAGTGTTTTGTGGTTGACATGATAACATAAACTATAGTCTTTGAATACATTGTCATACTATTTAGTTTATAAATAAGTCAAATGGTCGACTTTGCATGGAAGATTGAATCGAATAAGTCGATCGATGATGCATGGTATAACATGAAGTTTATATTGTTGTTTATTTAATTATTTTGTCAGTGTTGGAAGTTGACAAGGAATTAACTTGAGTCAAATGGCATGCAATTATTTTTGAGATTATAAAATGATTATTTTAATTAATGAAAAATAGTTTTGTGCAATTAGGGTTACTAACCACTCGTTAACTTTGAGTTAAGCATCATTTAGGGAAAATAAGGGAGGTTATTGTGTAGTGCATGATGATGGACTGTGGAAATTAGTTGAGTTATTTCTACTTACATTAACACAGTCATATAAAGTGGTCATCAATGGTGGAAAGTAAGTGGAAGGAGATGAATAAAAAGAAGATAATAAGGTTGTGGTGATACACATGGCACATGGCATACAAAGGGGATATACATAATATAAGAAGGTTATAGTTTGAAGGAAAGAGAAAGGAATAATGAATGGGTTTTCAAACTTGTTTGGTTATTGGGTTTCTTTATTTGAATCTTGAAATTAATGGGTTGTATGTGGAGACTTGTGAAAGATTTGGCCTCCACAGAACCCCACATTTGACTTAGGGTAACCTGAGGATATTGGGAAAATCCATAGACTTTGTTATTATTATTTTAGGGTGGTATGAAATTTTGTCTTAAACTCTCTCTCAATTCAGAAAACTTTATTCATTCATGGGAAGTTCTACTTGATGGATATATATGTAGTGGCTTGAGTTAGTTTTTTTGAATCAATTAGTATATATTTATTTTAGGTATGTATGTGTATAATCCAATTCAGGCTTTTGAGTGTAAAAGTGTGGATACACACACAGACACACACACACACTAATGTTTTGAAATGATAGGTTTAAGTGTGAAATTATATGCAGTTCATCTGAGAGATGAAGATTCTAGTTTAACAAACTTAAGGTTTTATTTTTGATTGAATTTATGTGGCTTAGATTCAAATGAATATATATATATATATATATATATATATATATATATATATATATATATATATATATATATATATATACATATATATATATATATTCATTTGAATCTAAGCCACATAAGTTTTTGATTGAATTTATGTAACGTAGATTCAAATGAATATATATATATATATACAAGGTTGAAGGTATATAACTATACTTCATACATATAGTTATATACTCTCGATTATATATTTAAACCCTGTATTATGCATATTGCTTATATAAATGAATTTGGGGAAACTTTCAATGTAAGTATTGCTATAAAACCCCAGATACGAGTAAGTGAATGACTATTTATAGGACATGCATTCCGATTTATGAATGGAAATATACCAAAATCATTATATATATATATATATATGATAGAATTTAGTGGATTATTTTTATTATAATTATGGACTACGCATATGTTTAAATATGATTGTGAATAATTATATAGTTTGGATTTGTCATTGAATTGAGTAGGAATCTTGATCAATCAGTAAAAAGATAAGAGTATATGGGTTTAAATTATATGTTATGCATAGTTTATTTGGCCAAGACTGTGTTGTTTATTGGAAACCTGAGTAGGATGTGGTTGGTTGTGTATAGATGATTTAATAACAATACCTAATTTAGGTATAGGTGACTGGGTGTTTCTAATTGCTCATATGAATTAAAGTTAATTGGCAAAACTTAAATAGATTGATTTGGTATATTGATTTCATAAATTTAATGGATAAATGAATAGTTGTGTTTGATAGTATTATGTGTATTTTTATTATTAAAAAAATGGGAATTATTCAGTTAAAAATAAGGGTTATGAGGCATGTGTTTATTATTTGACTATATTCTTAGTGTATACAATATACTTTAAGATGAAAGATAGTGGATGTCATCTTAGGAGTATACTGTATAAAATTGAAGTATTTATAACATATTAAATTTGTATAACAAGAATATATATATATATATATATATATATATATATATATATATATATATGGTTCATACAATTGTTGTTTAAGAAATAAAATGGGAAAGAAATACACCATTCATTCATATATATATATAATTATATATAGTTTTCTTATGTAATATGTGATATTATCATAATAGTGTGTAATTAATGCTTATTTATATTTTAATGTTTATATATAAATCATTAAATTAATGTGTTTA
The DNA here is from genome assembly GCA_037957365.1 of Torreya grandis. Classification (NCBI taxonomy): domain Eukaryota; kingdom Viridiplantae; phylum Streptophyta; class Pinopsida; order Cupressales; family Taxaceae; genus Torreya; species Torreya grandis. Next base: position 990,968 of record JARHVA010004145.1, on the reverse strand, counting down.
TGAGTTTAAATACAAAACATTATAATATGTTTGGACTAGCTTTTATTGTGTGGAATATGAATAATTTATGAGCCTAAGATATAATGTTGATTCGTGGAGAAATAACATTATAAGTTAGTATTATAGGTAACTGATAGTTTTGATGTGATCATACCCAGATGGTATGTTTAAGACTATTTTTGGATTTTGCTTATTATATGTAATAAACTAAATAATGGATTCATTTCACTTTATTTGATGGACTAAATGAATGAATGTGATATTTTTCTACTTAACATAGATTTTGATTTGCTAAAGGGAAATATTTTTATAAACATATTGGTTATTACTATTATTATTTATTTTTTACCAAATCTCACATTCATGACACTAATTAAGCAGTGGATGAATTCCATTGGCTTAATTAACACTATCAATGCAAGATGAGATGTAATTAGATCAAGTGGTGTGTTTAAATTTGACTGATCTTAAAGATAATTTATTATTGAAAACTTTGGCCAAAGTAATGTTTGATAAACATTGTCATTTCATATGTTGATATAGTTTTCATATTTGTGTGTTATCATATTATAATGGATTTATTTATGGTAAACATTATGTATTAGGTATCTTCAACACATGGGTTCTAGTTTGTTACCATGGATTCTCGCACTATCATTATCTACCCATCCATGAAGGGAGGGTCATCCCCTTGTTTTGGAGATAGTGAGGGGGATCTATGGTTCATGGTTGGTGTGAAAAAATTCTCAGATGATGATCTCCCTTATACCTAGAGTACTATACTTGAGACTACACTTGAAATTACATATTGATACTTGAGTTGTGGAAACTCTTGAGTCATGGAGACTCTGCTAAGAGGAGATTTGTATCATGTTTTATTATTTGAGATATTTTTATGTTACTAAAAATTATAACATTTAAACATTATACTTCTACAGTAATGGTTGTAATGTTGTATCAGTCATGGCTGAATTCATACTATTTCATTTATGATAATATGCAATATTTATTATTATTTTAGTATTGTTCATTATTTCTATATCTATTCATGGTGGTTCTTAACTAAGTGGATTAGTTATAACATTTTTGGTTAACTAAAGTAATACAATTAATTAAATATCACTAGTTAGGTTTCTCGTGGTGAAATCTAAATGTTGAATATGCGTATTTATTTATTTAAAAATAAATAAATATTTTGGTAAAACTTAGTGGTGTTGTTACATTGTCATATCAGAACTGAGTCTCAAACTCTAGGACTTAATGTGTCTGCTAACACAAACTTATTTTCCTGATAAGCAGGAAGAACAATGGTGTGTGTTAGACTAGGAGGTGAGGGTACTGCGAATATCACACCCCCTGTTGATCCAAACCAGTTTGTCACTGAGCAAGTTGCTAATTTGGACTTAATCCTCACTACCATGCAAGATATTAGGGACCAAATTATATCCCTTAAATAAGAAGTGAATGGCCATGAAGAGAAAAATGCTTAGGAGGAACCTGAAGAGTGTCCTGATGACTAGGAACATCTTCAAGAGTAGAGGCATGAGGAGATGCCATGGGATATGAGATCTCGATTAGCTATAGAGTTAGTACGTGACATGAAAAAGGTGAATCCACCTAAGTTTGATGGAATTATTTTGAGGGATGGAGCTAGAACATGGCTAACAAAAATGGAGAAGTATTTCGAGATTCAAAATTATTCTGAAGTCATGAAAGTAGTATGGGGAGCTTATCAACATGTTTAAGAATCAACAACTTGCTACGTAAATAAGAAGCTCAAGATGAACCTTAACTTAACCACCACTACTTGTGAATAATTTGTGACATTGCTTAGGTCATGATGGCTTCCACAATTGTACTTCAATCAAAAGCTTAGAGATTTTAAAATCTTAAATAAGGGGATTGGATGGTGAACGAATACTAAGAGCAAATCACAAAGCTTTTTAAGTATGTACCTCATTATCAAGAAAATGAGAGGTTAAGAATCAATAAATTTATCATAGGATTGAAACCCCAAATTAGTTGTTAAGTAGATGTACATGGTCCATCTACCATGGATCAAGGGTTTGAGAAGGTGGTCAAGCAGGAATAGAAACTGAAATCTCTTACCCTAGTCAAAGATAATTTCAAAAAGAAATTTGAAAGTTCTAAACCAAATTTCAAGAAGAAAAATTGGAATCAGAGGAGTGGAGATTCCAAAGGTCAGTTTAAGAATCAGAATGCCAAGTTTAATAGTGGTTTAGGGAATAAGAAACCTAGTAATGGTTACAAGGGTGGTTTCAAGAGAAACCAACAGACTGAGAAGAAAGGACCAGTTGGATGTTGCTTCATATGTAGAGGTGACCATTTTTCTCGAGTGTCCTCAAGACAAATCGAAGAATAAGGGTTCAAATTATCAACAAGGTATGTTTCAGTAGTAGATTCATGCAGTTGTTGACAATCGATAGGCTAAGTATCAAGCTTTACCCATAGAACTATCAAGTATTTTGTTCGACCATTTAGTTATTATTTTGATTGATATGGGAGCTACAAAATGTTTCATTGCTCTTATAATGCTTAGTAAATTATCTAGAAAGGTCAGATTAATGACAAATACATGATCAGTACAATATGGGAATGAGTCAAAAGTCAAAGTTGACAAGTGTCTAGTCAAAGTAGAGATTAAGTTTATTGAGTTTAATACAATCGTAGATCTTTATGTAGCACCATTGGGATCATATGACGTGATCCTAGGAGTCAATTGGCTTGTGAACCATAAAGCTAAGATTGATTGTCTTCTAAAAAAGGTTGAGTGTCAAAATGATTACAAAAATCAGACACAACTTTAGGATAAGAAAAGAGAGTTGAAGTTAAGGTAGATCTATACAATTCAACTCAAAAAATATCAAAGGAAAGGATGTCAAGAATTTATCATTAAGATAAGTGAGATGAAAGAATATAAGGAACCATATATCAAAGATTATCCTTTTCTAAGAAACTTTCATGATGTGTTTTTAGAAGAATTAACAGGATTGCCATCTAAGTGTGAGTTTGATTTCTTGATTGATATCATACTTGGATCAAAACCATAGTCTAAGGCACCATATAGAATGACAACCTCTAAATTGGTTGAGATAAAGGCACAACTTCATGAGTTATTATCAAAAGCACTGATTTGAGTGAATGTGTCACTATAGAGTGCTCCAATTGTCTTTGTCAAGAAGAAGGATGACACTCTTCACCTATGCATAGACTACAGGATGTTAAATAAAGAAATGATCAAGAATAGATATATGTTGCCACATATTGATGATCTCTTTTATCAAATTCAAGGGGACACCACCTTTTCTAAGATTGATCTTAGAGTAAGGTATCACTAGTAAAAGATCCATGAAGATGATATTCTAAAAATAACATTTAGGACTCGATATGGGCACTAAAAATTCATAGTGTTACCATTTGGATTGACAAATACTCCAGAATCATTTATGAATCTTATGAATGGTGTGTTTAGATATTACCTAGATCATTTTGTGTTGGTCTTTCTTGATGACATCCTCATTTATTCTAAGGATGAGGAAGAACACTTGCAGCATCTGGAATTGGTTGTGCAACATTTACGAAAGCATAGGTTGTATAGTAAGTGTCTAAGTGTGCATTTTTCCAAAAGAAAGTAAAGTATTTCAGACATATTATATTTTTAGATGGTATTTCAGTAGATGCAACAAAGATAAGAGCCATAATGGAATGGCTAACACCAAATAATGTACAAGAGGTAAGGAGTTTTATGGGATTAGCATGATATCATAGGAAATTCATTTCAAAATTTTCTAAGATAGCTAATCCAATAAACTCTATTCAATAGAAGAATCAGAGTTTCATCTTGTTAGATAAGTGTGAGGTAGCCTTTTGATGCAGACAGTAAGCTACGTGTCTCACACTTTGTCTTATTTCTAGATGTTCTCCTTTGATAATGGCTTACTAATGCAAACTCAACTCAATGATATCATGGTTATATAGTATGTTTGTGGTTCAAGATGTCTCAACAAACTATTTAAGATATCCTTAAATCCTTCAAGTTAATTAAAAAGTTCTCCAAGTTTCAATTTCATGTATACATAGTTCTGCATGTATTCACACACTCCTACTAGCCCTATTTTTGAGCAAATTCACACGGTATGAAAAGTTATGGTCTCAAATTTGGATTTTAGCATTTTTTTCAAGAACCCTCTTTCGAGCTTGACCTCCCAGTGCAACTTCAAGACTTAACTCACCCTGTAAAGCCTCTTTTTATTCCTTTTTAGTAGTCTACCTTGGCCAAATTAGGCTTGTTTGATACTTACATACACTCAAGTGCTTCAAAAATGTACTAGACCATACTTAATGATATATAAACCTTCAAAATATTCTTACTTATCATCAGGGGAAGCAAAGTACAAATTTTTGGAAGATTCCACTGGTTTAAATGTCTCCAAAATGAATTTGAACAACCAAAACCTTAGGTTTGTTACCATAATAAGGGCCTAAGAGTAAACAAAATTTGGTTTTGAGAATTATACTCACTTTCATGCCACTTTAAGCATATATATGGATCTACCTAACCTATAGGCAATGTTTCAAATCATTAGACTCTCAAGCTCTTATCTTTAGTCAACTATTTGTCTTCTTTCTTCCCTTTCCTGTGTGCACAGTCTTGGTCCACAGACTTTAGTAAGAAAAATCTTTGCATTCAGAGTTTCAATGTGGGTTATAACTCTATACAGAGTTGACATAGGTTCAAATCCATACAATTTTTTTGTGTGTATCAATAAACCAATTCAATAACATTTTCATTCCATTGTATACTCACCATTTTGTTACATTTATGAGTATAAAGACAGTCTGCAAGATCCTTTTGAATACTTTCTTGTGTCATATGATTCTAAAAATAACCTTCAATATTCTATGAGGCCAATATTAGGTATGTGTTATATAAAAGATCATTCTACAATCCTTATTTATTTTACACCAATTCTATATGTAACTTTACCACGTTTCATCTATTCTGTGTGCAATAACACAGTCAATAGGGTCTACAATCGGTTTAAGGTTCTTGGTCTATCCAACGGTTCTCAAATACTATGAAATATGGAATAAAAATTGCACCAATATTAAAAACATGGTGTAATATCCAACCACGCATCTTGACAACCTTGCATTAATCCTTTACCATGTTTGGTTTATGACAAATATGTAATGTCTATATTCAACAAGGTTGTAAGAAGTTTTTTGTAAAAGGACATAAAATAAAACAAATCATTTGCATAAATGCATTTAAAAAGGATCACATGCACTCACCAATGTAATTTAAACTTCTTAAATATAACTCTACCTCCTTTCCTTCATTGAGCATTTACAAATACTACCAATCTCTTGAGAATGCACAGAAAATAAGATTACAAATTCTTCATCACATTTTTTTTGAGCTTATATTTAATGATCCTTGGGTATACACCCTTATTTTTTTTGATGCATGATCATAACTAAATCAAAGCCAAATATAACAACTTTATAATAAGAGTAATTACTTAAACTAATTCAAATGGTCACTTACAACTGAGTGTACAACTTGACACAAGCATCAAGGTTACTTGTCCATACAAGGTGACCTTTTCTTATGTAAAATGTGTCCATAGTGACATTTTCACTATTTTATAATCATTTTACACCTTTTATACTTATAAACAACCTCCTAGCATACCTATTCTATGCCTAAGTATTCAAATTTTTAAACTAAGCAAAATGGTGGGAAATATGAATTTGAAATTCTAGATATACCCTAGCACTTATAGACCATTTGGAAAGCATTCCAAAGTGATTATTATGACTCTTAAAAACTTTTAAACATCTTAAACATTCTATTTGACTACAAAACACTAATCAAACCAAAATTGCGTGAGCAATCATTATTTTGAGTCATCCAAGAAGGATGCTCCTACATCATACTCATGGGGTATGAAAAGAAACTTTCCTTAAAATCTTGTCCACTTGTCTTGATCTCCCTAACATTCCTCTTATTGGTTCTCTTCTTTTGTACAAACGTATAACTCCTAGATACCAAGGTCTATGAGTAGCACATAAACTTTTTTGTGTTTTGAAACTCCACCATGCTTGCTTCTTTGAGGTGGATCTCTTGCATAGTGATCTTCAGCTTGACCATCTTCAACAACTGATGTTTTTCTTACAACCATTCTACACATGGAACACACATATCATAGAAAATAAACTATTGGTTAACTCCTTAAAACCCAATATCTTGCTTTGGCATACTCCTCTTGTCCAAGATTGAGTTTATTATCTTTGGAATGATTGTTGATGGTTCCTAACTTTCTTCCACAAGATCCTCAACTACTACAACCTCTTTATCCACCTTTTTATTTTTTTCACTCTCCTTTTGACCATTATCTTCTCTCTCCATCACCAACTCCCTCAACATAGCAACTTTATCAACAAAACCTCTTAGAAACTCCTTGTTTTGTATGAAAGATAAAAAAGAGGACAAATTTGCAAACAACATTTCTAAATGTTCATTGGAAAACAACTCACCTTGTTGGTATTTTTGTAATAAATCCTTATTTCTTACCTTCAGCTCAACAAAATGCTCTTCAATTATGACATTATCTTTTTCCAATGGCTTGGCAAAGTGCTCTACCTTATCTCCTTCTTAACGCTTATTTGTAGCTATTATGTTCTCATCCTCCTTACTAATGTAAATGATTTCATTAGATAGGTACTCTTTCTCTCCAAACAACATGATACTTCCTGGTGTCTCTTTCCATGCATTATCCTTTAATGGTTTCAATGTATGCCTAAAACCATCTTTCTCAATAGTATAGGTGATAACTCTCCCACCATGCAATGCTCTCCTATCATAATGCCATGGTCTCCTAAGAATGATATGGCAAACATCAATTGGAATGACATCCCACAATATCTTCTCCTTGTATCTACTTATTTACAAGTCTACATGGCACTACTCACTGACTAAGACTTGATGACTATTTTGAATCCAAGAAACCTTGTATGGGTTTGGATGCTTGTTTCTTTTTAGGCCTATTTTAGACACCATCAATTAAGATACTAAGTTATCCATACTACCATTTTCTACAATAACCTTGCATCACTTACCTTTACTCTTGCACATGGTTTGGAATAAAGTTTTCCTTTGTGGTGGTTCTCTCTCCTCTTGGTTGATTTTCAAAAGAACTCTCTTCATTAATAAGCTCTCACTTTTTTCAGGCTCCTCCACATAATTTGGCAATGCATTTACACTGTCATTCTCTTGTTACACCACCTGATTTATACTCTCATTCCAAGATTTGCCACTTTTCACATCTTCAAAACACTCATAGGACCTATGCCCTACAAACTTGTTGCATTTGAAGCATTTGCCTACAAACCACCCATTGCCTCTTCCTCTACCATATGACCTACCACCTCTATTATTGTAACCACCTCTATTTGATGAAATTGAAGCCTTTGAATTTTTTCCCACTTCTTTGCTTTGTCTTTACCATTGACTTTTGTTGTTTGGTTGCCTTCTTCCTTCTTGTTGGTCTCTTCCTCTATAGCTTCTTCCACCTCTACCTCTATTTAATTGACTTTGCCTTCTTAAAAATTTATTTTCTACCCTTAATCCTACTTGATAAGCCTCATCAATAGTTCTAGGTGATAAAATACTCAACTCATCTTCATTGGCAAGCTTCAAGCCATTTGTATATCTAGCTACCTTCTCAGCATTATCTTCTATGTGGCCTGGTAGAATGGTTAACTTGTATAGCTCCTCTGTATATTCCTTTAATATCATATCCTTCTACCTCAAGTTTTTCATCCTCCTAAACAAATGAGTCTAATAATACTTAGGCATAAACTTGCCTTTCATCTTGTCCACCATCCTATCCCATGACTTTATCTTGTCTTTGCAGCTTCTTCTTCTCTCTTCTTGAATGCCATCCCACCACAAGGACACATATCCTTTCAGCCTTGCTACTAAAAAATTCACCTTCTTGTCTTCATTCACCTCTTCATAGTCAAATTATTTATCCATGACTGTAATCTAGTCAATCAACTCCTCCACATTAAGGTTGCCCTCATACATGGGTACTTCCATCTTGGGTTTTGAACTCACCTCAAGAATTTATTTAATGAACCTCTCTTATACTCTTTTTTCATCACCTTCCTATAATTCCTCTTCATGAGAAATCTCATCCTCAACATCAGATATATCACCCTAGTTTATCTCTCCTTGTTGTGTCAACATGGCTTGTAATCTTGCTTGTAGGTTCCTCATCTCAACCACCATAGCATCTGTTGTTTACAATATCCTTTAGATTGTTCCTCATCCTCTACCTACAATTATTCCTTTCTACCTTCTCAATATCTCTTAAGCTCTGATACCAAATGATGTAGACAGTAAGCTATTTGTCTCACACTTTATCTTATTTCTAGATGCTCTCCTTTGGTAATGGATTACTAATGCAAACTCAACTCAATAGTATCATGGTTATATAGTATGTTTGTGGTTCAATATGTCCTAAAAAGCTATTTAATATCTCCTTAAATACTTAAAGTTAATTACAAACTTCTCCAAGTTTCATTTTCCTCTATACACAGTTCTGCCTGCATTCACACACTCCTACTAGCCCTATTTTTGAGCAAATTCACATGGTATAGAAAATTATGGTCTCAAATTTGGATTCCAACATTGGTTTCAATAACCCTATTTCAATCTTTATCTCTCAATTTAACTTCAAGACTTAACTCACCCTATAAAGCCTCTTTCTATTCATTTTTAGTACTCTGCCTTGGCCAAATTAGGCATGTTTTATACTTACATACACTTGGGTTGTTCAAAAATGTACTGGACCATACTTAATCATCCAAAACCCTTAAAAATATTCTTACTTAAAAATGTGGTATAATGGTAGGATGTATGTATCTGATAAAGAGAATATGAAGAGCATAGTGATAAAGGAACTACATAATTCCCAATATTAAAAACATCCATGAGTAACCAAGCTCATATCTAAACTTAGACCACTCTATTTATAGAAAGGAATCAAGATAAATGCAACAAATTTTACGTCTGGTTGTTTGGAATTTTAGCGTGTGAAAGTTGAACATGTGTATCTGACTAGATTGTTATATCCACACAACAAACTAGAATAGAAGTGGTAGGTGATCAGTATAGACTTCATCCAGTGTTTATCATTATCATGGAATAGGCATGACATGATATTGGTTTTAATTAACAAATGAACCAAGGTAGCCCACTTCATATCGAGTAACTTGATAGATGATGCACCTACACTTATGAAGAGTTTCATGAAGGAAGTGTATCAATTGCATGGTTTTTTAGAGAAGATCATTTCAAATCAAGATTCAAAGATGAATTCTAGGTTTTGGTTGACTCTAAATTCATCTATGGGTATGCAGTTGAACTTTAGAACTACTTATCACCCATAGATTGATAGACAGACAGAGCGAGTTAATCAGGTTTTAGAAAATCTCTTTCATATGTATTGCATGGATCAATAATACAAGTGGAAAGAGTACCTTTTATTGGTTGAGTTTTCTTACAACAAATTATGTTGATGAGTGTTGAACATGGCCCTATTTGAAGCATTGTATAAAAGGAGGTGTAGAACACCAATCGGTTGGGCTAGGTAAGAAGATAGGGTAGTCTTTCAACCTGAGATGCTTTTAGAAATCGAAGAGCAAGTTAGGATAATTAGGTAGAGGTTGGCCAAGGCCAATTATAGATATAAAATTTATGCTCATATGAAAATAAAAGCTAGGTAATTTTATGTTGGTGATAAAGTGTTTATGAGGGTTAAGCCACAAAACAACTTGATTAAATTTGGAAAGTCAACAAAACTTTCATTGAGATATGTGGGACCCTTTGAGGTTTTAGAAGTGGTCAATCTTATAGCATATAGGATTGTATTACCACCAGCTCTAGCTATTTTGGATAATGTCTTCCATGTGTCTTATATTATGAAGTATGTTGTTGATCCTTCACATGTATTGGACTGGAATGTTTTATAAGTTTTGGATCATGGGGTGGTCATGGTAGAACTAATCAGAGTAATTGACACTCTTTGCGTAATATAGATGTGTCATAGTACAAGGTTATATGGGACCATTATTCTAAAGATAGTGCCACTTAGAAGGACTATGATGAATTTTATAGTCTATTTCTACATTTGTTTTCTTGATTTGTTGTTGCATATTATATTACCCTCTGTTGAACAATGTTTTAAATTCATAATTTATGTTTGAATAAATGTCATCGAGACAATGACCAACTTTAGGGGGAAGGATGTCACATCTCAATTTCTCTTTGAGTTGAATCACATGTTTGATCTATGGATTATTATGGTTTATTAGTTGCTTAACTAATATTTGATTAAGCTTAATGACATATGTTGATTGTGGGATAGTTTGTGTTTCTTAATTTACATGATTAGTTGTTATGAGTTAGTAGTACTTTTACATTTTATATATTGTTTAATTATTATACCACGTTATTTTATGGAAATAATGATGTTTTAGGCTAACTACCTTCATTATTGTGAGGTGGATGCATGATAGATTCTTCCCTCAGAGTGTGACAAAGGGAGAACATCATCAGAGAGGTTGGTTTAGATGGAGATATTAGGGGACGATAGAGAATGAATCCAGAAACCCTTGCATGCATCATATTTATATTTCATGATTATGTTGTTTGATAGATAGTTACAGTATGCTTTATTTTACTTTTAAATGATTTGTGTGTTTTTTTATGTTTTTGTTAATTTAGTGATCATATGTAGCTTATCTTGTTTAACATAATTGTTTGGTTGAAAGATTGAAATTGTATATGTTGTGCTTACCTTACTACTTTGATTATGTATAGTATTACAATATGATGACATATTCCAGTGTTGTTATTCATATATAAGGTTTAGATAATAATAATTAAATATTATTATGATATTATATAGGTTTGATTTAAATGTCGAAAGATAGATAACATTATTTTAAAAGATATTGTATTTGATTAAATGTTTGATCAAAGGTTTCATATTAAAAGTACATTAGGCATTAGTTATTATCATTAAATGATTTGAGAAAATCATTGTGTTACAAAGTGTTTTGTGGTTGACATGATAATGTAAACTATAGTCTTTGAATACACTGTCATACTATTTAGTTTATAAGTTAGTTGAATGGTTGACTTTGTATAGAAGGTTTAATCAACTAAGTCGATTGATGATGCATGGTATAACATGAAGGTTATATTGTTGTTTGTTTGATTATTTTGTCAGTTTTAGAAGTTGATGAGGAAGTAAGTTAAGTCAAATGGCATACAATTATTTTTAGGATTATAAAATTATTATTTTAATCAATGAAAAAGAAGTTTTGAGTGATTAGGGTTACTGACACTCATTGACTTTGAGTTAAGCATCATTTGGAGAAAATATGGGAGGTTATTATGTAGTGCATGGTGACGGACTTTGGAAATTGGTTGAGCTATTTTTGCATGTATCAATACAGTCAGTTGAAGTGGGCGTTAATGATGGAGAGTACGTGGAAGGAGATGAATAAAAATAAGAAAAATAAGGTTGTGGGGAGACACATGGCATACATAGGAGATATACAAAAGAGAAGAAGGTGATAGTTTGAAGGAAAGAAAAAAGAATATATATGGCTTATTTGGCATTCACATGTAGTTTTTGTAATTCAATTCATCTATGAAATAATGAATGGGTTTTTGAACTTATTTGGTTACTGGGTTTCTTTGTTTGAATCTTAAAATCAATGGTTTGTATGTGGAGCCTTGTGGAAGGCTTGGCCTCCGCAAAAGCCCACATAGACTTTGTTGTGATTGTTTTAGGTTAGTATGAAATTTTGTCTTAAACTCTCTCTCTCAATTAAAAAAAAACTCTATTCATTAATGGGAAGCTATACTTGATGGATATATATGTAGTGGATTGAGCTAATTTGTTTGAATCAGTTAGTATATATTTAGTGGATATGTACACAAATATGGATATAAAAACCCATTAGTGGCTTAAGCTTCTGGGTATTAAAATGTGGATAAACACACACACTAGTGTTTTGAAATGGCAAGCTTAAGTGTGAAACCATATGTAGTTCATTTAAGAGATGAGTATTCTAGTATAACAAACTCAAGGTTTTGTTTTTGATTGAATTTATATGGATTAGATTCAAATGAATATATATATGCAAGGTTGAAGTATAGTTATATATTCTCGGCTATATATTGTAGCCCTGTATTATGTAAATTGCTTATATAAATGAATTTTGGGAAAATTTCAGTGTAAGTTTTATTATAGAACCCCGAGTATGGGTAGGTGAATGATTGTTTGTAGGATATGCATTTGGATTTATGAATAGAAATATACCATATATATATATATATATAATTATGTTATGCATATATGTGATATTATCATAACAATGTTTAATTGATGCTTATTTATACTTTAATATTTATATATAAAGTATTAAATTAATGTGTTTATGAGTTTAAATACGAAACATAATAATATGTTTGGATTGGCTTTTGTTATGTGGAATATGAACAATTTATGAGCCTAAGATATAATGTTGACTCGTGGAGAAATAACATTATAAGTTACTTAGTATTATAGGTAACTGACAGTTTTGATGTGATCATACCCAGATGGTATGTTTAACACTATTTTTGGATTTTGTTTATTATATGTAATAAATTAAATAATGGATTCATTTCACTTCATTTGATGGACTAAATGAATGTATGCGATATTTATGTACTTAACATAGATTTTGATTTGCTAAAGGGAATTTTTTTTATGAATCTATTAGTTATTAATATTATTATTTATTATTTACCAAATCTCGCATTCATGACCCTAATTAAGGAGTGGATGGATTCCACTGGCTTAATTAGCGCCATCAATTCAAGATGAGGTGTAATCCCATCGAGTAGTGTGTATGAATTTGACTCATCCTAGATATCATTTATTATTGACAACTCTAGCCAAAGTAATGTTTGATAAGCATTGTCATTTCATATGTTGATATAGTTTTCATATTTGTGTGACATCATATTAAAATAGATTTATTTATGGTATATATTATGTATTAGATATCTTCAACACACGATTATGGTTTGTTACTCTAGATTCTTGCACCATCATTATCTACCTATCTGTGGAAGGAGGGCCATCCCCTTATTTGGGAGATAGTGTAGGGATCTATGGTTTGTGGTTGGTGTGGAAATGCACTCAGATGATGTTTTCCCTCCTAGTTGGAGTATTATACTTGAGACTACATTTGAGATTACATATTGATACTTGAGTCATGAAAAATTTATTCAAAGGAGCTTTGTATCATGTTTTATCATTTGAGATATTTTTATGTATTACTGAAAACTGCAACATTTATACATTATATTTATACAACAGTGGTTGTAATTTTGTATCATTCATGGTTGAAATTGTACTGTTTCATTTTTAATGATATTCAATACTTATTGTTGCTTTAGTATTGTTCATGATTTCTATATCTATTCATGGTGATTCGTAGTTAAGTGGATTAGCTATAACCTTTTTGGTTAACTAAATTAATACAGTTAATTAAAGATCACTAGTTAGGTTTCTTGTGGTGAAATCTAAATGTTGAATATGCATATTTAATTTAAAATATATATTGCAATGTTTTGATAAAAACTAGTGGGGTTATTACATATGCAAAGTAATTAGACAACATTCTACATGAATTTGGGCCCCACCGTACCTATAATATATCAAAGACTCCCCTAGTGAGCATGTATAAACCTAGAATAGGACTTTTAACCTTAATAGACGACTTGCTACCAGAGTCAGTATAGCTCTCATAATGATCATTATGTGCAAATGGGATTGAGAGGGTTTGGGAGATTTTGGAATGGTTCACCAGTCTATAGCCTCACCTGTGAAGTTGTTAGATGGTGTAGTCATCGATTTACACTCCTACATCCATTTAATAAATTTAAATTTATGGCATGTGTGTGACTTGTTTGAGTGTTGTCAAAACCAGTGTTATTTGAAAATATTATAGCCTACACACTCAAACCCATACATCTAGTTGTCCTTCAGATTATACACTTATCCAAATCATACTCATCATACCCTTAATCATCATTTCATCATCATAGATTTGTCTTAATCTCAAATCATAATTATTCCCTCCATATATCCCTGTTTACCCTTCATCACATAATTGTATATCCACTCCATTTTGAGCAACTTGGTCTAAGTCTTGAGCTAGTATGAGGTTATAATTCCATCTGAACACCTTGTCTGAATCTTTAGACTACTATCCTCCTGTCTAATTTCATACTTAGTCGATACTCTAATCACTACCTGTTACTCTGCTAGTTTTTGACCTAGCACCCAGTTAGTCATCTTGCCTATTTATAGCTAACACTCATCTAAGTCATCACATTGTTGGTTTAAAAGCAAGCACTAGTCGAAACCCCATCCTTTTTCTAGTTTAAATCCTAGCATTATCAATATAGTGATAACACTTATCATACTATTAGTTTGACATTTGACTCTAGTTTGACATCATAATCCCTTTTAGTCTATCACCCATCATACTAACTCAATCATTTAGACTTCCCTTTTACACAAGGATCATATTTTATCCAACACCACAATCCACCTTCATATCGGTCTATCTTTTATTTACCATCCATCCACCATCATGGATTTGGACCCTGTCTTAGTCAAGAAATACCTTTTTGCCAACAAGGATGCCTATCTTTTGTGACTCCTCAAGATGAGTGCCCATCTTCTCGATGACTTGAAATCTATAAAAATAAAGTTATCTACACCACAAACACTACATGTCCATCAAAAACCTCCCCCCACATCCAATACTTATGTCAACCAATCCCAATCCACTTCCCCATACACTAGCCATGGCACTACTCCTAATCTTCCCTATCCTACTAGCAAAGGGAAATCAAGCTTGATAACTACATCCCACACATGTTCATCTCACAAATCATCATAATCAAATGGATCTACCCTTAAATATAGTATAAATAACAAGAAATACACCTCACTCCCAATATTTGTGGAAGCCCTCCTTTGAAAACTTTTTGATGCCAGCATGATTGCCTACCCACAATAAAAAACTGCTAGATTGGACCAAACCTAAACCTTCATGGTATCGTGTTGATAAATTTTGTATATACCATAGAGTCTTTAGACATTCCATTTATTGATGTCACCCTTTTAAAGATTATGTTCAAAACATAATTGATAATGATGACCTTAAAATAGAGGGTTCATCCAATGAGGCTACATCCAGATATGAGCAAAAAGAGGTATGCTAAAAACATGATCAATCTCTTTCCCACACTTATTCATCCCCCAAGTCACTATAATCAAATGCCTCCACTCTTAAGTCTAACAACATTGATAAGTAATATACCCCACTCCTAATATCCATATAATCCCTATTTTAGAAACTAGAAGTTGTATGCATGATCAAGTATCCACAAGTAAAACCTCTAGACTTGTCCAAAACTAAACCCTCATGGTATTGAGCAAACTAGTTTTGTCTATATCATATAGATTTTGGCCATTCCATTTATAGATTTCACCCTTTTAGAGATTATGTCCAAAACTTAATTGATAATGGTGACATTAAAATTGAGAATGAATCCAATGCATCTACACTTAAGAGTGAACAAGAAGAGGTATGCCAAGAGGCACTTCTTAGCCATGATCAAGCTTCTTCCCCCCTCAACCAAGGTCATGACCTCAATCCTCTCCATAACACAACCATCCCTCATCAAACTATCCCCATATCTTATTCACATAAAATCCCCCATTTTTATAAGTCCATTCAGCCTAAAGCATCCATTCACAAACCCAAGGTAAAGAAGGTAATTACGAACGATGATGTTATCCAACATACCCTCTTTATGGCTACAATTAAACAATCATCTATTAATAACATTACCACATCATCATCCAATTCAGAAATGAAGTTAGATTCTGCATGGTCATCAAACTCTAATACATGCATACCTTCAACATCTAAATTAGAATGGGACTCCCTACCTAACAACCCATAAATAGATGCTTCTATTCAACACAAAGATAGTGATCATGATAATTCCTCCATAGAAGAAGATGCATGTGACTCATATTTTGATATAAAGAGCCTACATGACCTAGTTGAGACTCTTGAGGAGGTTTTTTATGACATTGAAATTAGATCTCTTAGTACCTTTTATGAGGACCATGCTACCCATCATCTACTCAATCCACCTCCCTTACTGAATATCCTTAATCATTTTTCTTCCATCAACAATTCATCCATCCCACTCCTTAAATGGGACACAAGAACACACATAATTGCATTCCCCTCAATATGCAATCTCATGTGTTGAATCTATGCAAATTCAATCATATAATCAATTATTCAAGCCAAATAATCAAATCGGATGTGATCAAAAAGTAATCAATCAAATCCAAGAAGATTTTTGTAATCATTTAAGTCAAAAAACATCATCCCCTAGTGAAAATATCCTTGAGGTGCCATGGGATCATCTAAGTCATCATAATCATCCTCTACGTCTAATGTTAGATATCCCTGGTGAAGCCTAGTTACATGCACTAGAGGCAATAAAAACCAATCAAGTCAACAAACCAAGAAGTCATCATGGCAACAATTACCACACAAATCAAATAAGTCAAAATCATTTTGGCTAATCATCCTTCTAATATTTGGATTAAATATCACATAAGCTAGATAATCTTGGATTCCTTAACCTTGTTTGACATACAGTACTAGTCAAAAATATCATTTCCACCATATCCAATTGTGTGTGTTGTTGGTCCCCAAAAGTGTCACTCATTTTTGGAACAACATATGAGCTATTCTTGGACTTGCAAAGCCAAAATTCCTCTCTTCCCCTTCTCAAAATTTATTTGGGGGCTTTTAAATTCCTCATTTTTTCAAAGCTTTTTCAACAAAGGGATTAGTAGGTTCAAAGGTTCAAATGTCTTCAACAGGAGCTAGGCGCATTTGACAAAGTTCAAAGTTCAACCGTTTCAAAGTTCTACGCCTCGAGCACTTAACAAGTCTCAAAAGATTGAACCGTTGAAGCTTGAACCATTTTGGTTCATCGATTCAATGGGTTCAATGTTCAATCGATTCAATGCATGCAACAGAAAGAGTCAAGCGGATGCTGCTAAGTGTCGTCGACCGACCCCCCTTTATGCTTTGTTTCTACAAATTGGTAGATGCTACCACATGTCCCTCTGAAGCTTGTCAGAAGCCTCCAAGTGCCAATATCTGTAGTCTCTTCCCTTAACTTCATTATTTCGATCAAAGACCATGGTGGGCCCGAGGATGAGTGATTAAATGAAGCAGAACGTGCCAAGTGTCTGCATTCGCATGACTAACAAATGTATTCAGACTGTGCCATGTGTCCCTTGCATAGATTGATGGAGGTTGGCAAGTGTCATCATCTGCGATAGCCTGACTAAGCCCCAAACGTTTCTACGATGTCGCAAAGGCTTGAGAAGGTGGATGCTGCCAAGTGTCCACGGTGGAAGATGCCATGTATCTTCACCCATTCCCGTAGAAGATGCCACGTAGCACTTGTTCAGAGAGCGGGAGGCACCACGTGTCAAAGCAAAGGGCTACTCTCAATAAAAAGGCACATATAGAGCCCAAGAAAGGTTTCTTTCAGATGAATTATCTGAAGGAATCCCTTCAGACATTTTGTCTAAAGGAAATGAAAAGGATGATAGCCCGCTGAAGAATCAAAACCCAAAAGCCACTTAGAAGACCCCAAAGGGCAAGTTCACTTCGAGAAAGGTTTGAGCTCAGAGGGTTATGGATGTTGCCAAGTGTCACAAGCTGAGACACAGTCTCGAATGAAGCTTCTTAGAGTGGAACCCGTCGCGTGTCCCGACCCAATACAGCGGAAGCTACCAAGTGTCTACATATGTGCCCTCCTCAATCGCTAACCAATTTCAAAGCTTATTTCGATAAGCCTATTTCAAAGCTGCAAATGCTGCCATGTCTCCTCTCCTGTGTCATAGCAGAAATAGACCATGGCAAGTGAGAAAGATGCAAAGGAGTCGCTAGGAAACATGATGGGCCCATAAATGTCAAATTTGTCATAATGAATTGTCTGTCGATTCTAGCAGACTCAAGGAACAAACCCAAATGCATTCAAAAAGCCTAAGGCCAGATCAAGAGAAGGAAGAGACAAAGAGGGAACTCATAAGAGCTATTTCTAGTAGGTGGAGCAGTTCACCGGGTAGATATTTGGGGCCTGCAAACATTGAAAGCGTTGTCTATTTGTCCCCTATGAGATAAAGGCAGAATAGATAGTTGTGCAACTAAGCAGGTGATGGAAAGATAGATTCAGGCTTGGGAGGAGGCACTAGATATGAATTGACATGCCATAGTTAAGGCAAACGCTCTACTCTAGCATGGCCCTTCTTGATAGAATCAAAAATGTAGCCAAGGCATTGATTGCATAGCATCTTCATGGGACAAAGTGCCAATTTTCTCGTAGCCTCTATATAATGTAAACTCTTTCATTATTACAAGGGAGATATTCCCCTTACCAAAAGTGAAACTCTACCTAAATTGAAAGGCATTACTGAGACTTTGAGCTCAGATTGTAATTCATATTTCTTTGATTGAATGAGAAAGCAAGTTACTTGCAAACTTTGTGATGTTATAGCTTGTGCTACTTTAGGAGATTATTTTTATGTCTGTCTTTTGAAAGCATTCTTATTTATTTGATTTAATAAGTAGGACTAGTGGAGGTGATAAGGAAGGTGTCCTAAAGCCAACTACTTTAGTTGTCTTCAGTTTATGTTTTTCTTTTATGTTTATGTGTAAAGGACCTTGGGATGACTTTGTGCCCCCATTGTTCTTCATATTTCACTCTTGGGAAGTTGAGGTGGAGACTTTGCGCTACATTTCAAGCTACTTGTTACTCTGCACCTTTGGTTACCAGTTACTTACTAGAAAGATTCATGTTGTTTGCAAGAACAAGCACTTATGAAAGAAGAGAAGTGCCTTCTGTCATTTCATCAGGATTTCTACTATCCCAGAAGGGATTTGGCTCTTGGCTGAAAGTTGCTTCTGAAAGAAGAGAATTACCTTCCCCATCACCCAAATTTCTTCCTTGTTTATCAGCATCATCTCTGAAAAAAGAGAGATGGATGGTTTATCCTACCCTTGTGTCTTACTTTATGCTTATATATATAATATATAGCCTCCGCATATTTAATAGGGAACCTCCCCTTGATGAGAAGAGAGATTTGTCCCCTATTGATGTAGTAAACCTGCACACCAGGATGACCCATCTCCCTATGTTGTGGTGATAGGAACTATTTTGGTCACCAGTTAGCTGGCAGACAAAATATTCACCCAACAGTTTTTTGGCGACTCCGTTGGGGACACAGTAATTTTGTGCAATTTAGAACCTCAAGTTTCAGATTGAAACATCACCTGTGTCTTACCCATAATCATTATAACCCTTATCCATTATAGACTTTGGCAAATCCATTATGTGTCTTACCCATTATCATTATAGCCTTACCATCTTCCTCCAATTTTGTTATATTATCTAGTTTGCAAAACCAGAGCTACTGGGAAAGAAAGCACAGTTTGAAGCCTCAAGCTTTAAGCTGAAGTAGGACCAGTTTCTTTTCCATTTTTGTCCTATAATCTAGCAACTCTACTCATATGTGTTATCCCTATTGTTCATAATCTAATCATGGCAGTTCGAGGCCCCTGGGGTAACTCATTTGGCCCACTTAATCTAACTCCACCCCTGCATGAGCTACCACTTAGTTTAAGGAAGAATTTCTCCAAATTCTTTGGTGATGGAAGAGTCCACCCTGATGAACACATTGCAGCCTTCACCATAGCCTGTGGTGTGATAGGGGTGGAATTTAAAGACGTGGCAGTCAGGCTTTTCGTGGAGACATTACAAGGTGCTATTGCAGACTGGTTTTACCCTCTACAGACTGGATCAGTGACTGGCTGGGACACTATCAAAGCCAAGTTTGAAGCAAGGATCAAACCTACAAAAGATGCTCATGATTTGCTAGCCCAACTTACGCAGATGAAGAAGGAACTTCATGAGCCCATGAGGGATTTTATTGCAAAATTTGATAAGTTGAGAAACAGGATTCCTGCAGTTGCTTAGCCCACAGTGGAGAACCTCAAATGCTTCTTCATAAACTCATAGCTGCCTAAAGTGAGTTTTCTAGTAAGATGTGTTGGCCGCATAGATCTTGAAGCTGCTCAAGACTTAGCCACTGAGTTAGAAGATGACCTTATCTTGGTTGGAAAGATAAGAAGGGATTCAAATAGAGGCACATCTTCCTCATCTTTTGATAACTCACCTACAGCCACCACTGATCCAATGGTGCAGAAGCTAGAAAATGAAGTGTTGGCCCTCAAAAGACAAATGGCACAAGGGATGTCATCTGCTCCTTCATATGGAGATGTACCAAGGAGGACATTCCTTAATCAGGCACATCAAGGGCAACCCAATCATCTTCCTCCCCCACAGAGGAACCTTTCCATTGAAGCACCTCTAGCCAACTCAGCAGTTGGGTATTTGGAAACAAAGCATGATTTCTCTTTCCAACCTGAGTTTAATCAAGAAAATGATGTTGGTCTTTTCACAGAGGACCAAGAAGAGTCGGTTGGTGACTCCCACATCAGTTTCCTGGATTACCAGGATGAACCCAAAAGTAAAGGTGAAGCATCTGAGGGATCATATGCTGTGGTCACCCAGTCCCAAAATCAGTCAGCTCAACAAGCTGATAAAGGAGAAACAGAGGAGTGACCTCAACCTACAATTTTGATTGCTAAGCGTGGGGCCACTCTGCCTATCCAGCCAAAGGACCCAGTGATTGCTAAGAAAGTAAGTATCCCAAACATTTCTGCACCTTCTACTTCAAATTCGCAGGCCAATCCTCCCACCCATCCCATAAACCAAAAGGAAGAACTCCCATCCCCTGTGCCTAGTCCAATCTAGCCATTTGACATAATTGATCATGTCAAATGTGTTAAGACCCAAATGGCAGCCGTTGCAGCCCAAATTTTGTTTGAGTCTTCAGGCAGGGATGAAATAGCAGAAGAATCGGTGGAGTGTGGCATAAGTGCAAAAGAACCCTCCCCTCCAAATGAAGAAGAATTTGAGATATCTAAGGGGGATAATCAAGACATGTGCTAGGCTGAGCTGAGCTATCAGAATAGCAAATTATGGTACTAGGCCGTGCTGCTGCCCATCAAAATCAGGAAAAGGAACTCTTTGCCAGGAGAGCAAAGATTCATGGTTTTTGGACCAAAAGTCAAGTCTTGCTTTGGGGCAAGAAGAAAAGAAAACCAAGGGGAAGGCACAAAAAATGTGATTCCTGGTGGAGAGTTCCATTCGCTCGTCACTGATTATGGGGACAAAATGGTTTCCTACTAGTTTAACAAGACGAGATGTTGTTATCATTGTCTCACAATGGGCGGCATCTGAAGCGCTTCAAATCTTCAGGGATCAGATAAGTTCATTTATACATACGTATATTTGTATAGTCTTTAGTTCTATTTTGTGCTTTTCATCTTCATTTTTGTCACCTTTCTTTTTGGGTAGCATGACTCCATAGCCCAATGGCACATTTCAAGGCACCAGAGATTCTGGTTTCTACTCCCCTCAACTATTCCAAGTTTTCATTTGAAGGAAGTTCCCCAATTGGAGCTAGCTGTTGGTCCCCAAAAGTGTCACTCATTTTTGGAACAACATATGAGCTATTCTTGGACTTGCAGGGCCAAAATTCCTCTCTTCCCCCTCTCAAAATTTATTCAAGGGCTTTCAAATTCCTCATTTTTTCAAAGCTTTTTCAGCAAAGGGATTAGCAAGTTCAAAGGTTCAAACGTCTTCAATAGGAGCTAGGGGCATTTGACAAAGTTCAAAGTTCAATCATTTCAAAGTTTCATGGCCCCAAGCACTTAATGAGTCTCAAAAGCTTGAATCGTTAAACCTTGAACCATTTTGGTTCATCAGTTCAATAGGTTCAATGTTCAATCAGTTCAACATGCACAACAAAAAGAGTTAAACGGACGCTGCCAAGTGTCACCAGTCGACCCCCCTTTATGCTTTGTTTCTATGAATTGGTGGATGCTGTCACATGTCCCTCTGAAGCTTGTCAAAAGCCTCCAAGTGCCAATATATGCAGTCTCTTCCCTTAGCATCACTATTTCGAGCAAAGACCATGGTAGGCCCAGGGATGAGTGACTAAATGAAGTGAAATGCGCCAAGTGTCTGCATTCATGTGACTAACGAATGTATTTAGACCATGCCACGTGTCCTTTGCATAGATCGGCAGAGGTTGGTAAGTGTCATTATCTGTGAGAGCCCAACTAAGCCCCAAACGTTTCTACAATGTCGTAAAGGCCCGAGAAGGCAGATGCTACCAAGTGTCCATGATGGAATATGCCACGTATCCTCACCCATTCTCACAGAAGATGCCATGTAGCACTTGTTCAAAGAGCAAAAGGCACCACATGTCAAAGAAAAGGGGCACTCACAATAAAAAGGCACATATAGAGCCCAAGAAAGGTTTCCTTTAGATGAATTATCTGAAGGAATCCATTCAGACATTTTATCTGAAGGAAATGAAAAGGACGATAGCTCACCGAAGAATCAAAGCCTGAAAGCCACTTAGAAGACCCCAAAGGGCAAGTTCCCTTCGAGAAAGGTTTCAGTCTCAGAGGGCTACGAATGCTGCCAAGTGTCACAAGCTGAGACAGTCTCAAATGAAGCTTCTTAGAGCGAAACTCATCACGTGTCCCGACCCAATACAGTGGAAGCTGCCAAGTGTCTGTGTATGCACCCTCCTCAATCGCTAACCAGTTTCAAAGCTTATTTTGATAAGCCTATTTCGAAGCTGCAAATACCACCACGTCTCCTCACCTGCATCATAGCAGAAAGTGACCATGGTAAGCGAGAAAGATGCAAAGGAGTCTCTAGGAAACATGACGGGCTCACAAACGTCAAATTTGTCACAATGAAGTGTCTGTCAATACCAAAAGACTCAAGGCACAGACCCAAATGCATTCAAAAAGCCTAAGGCCAGACCAAGAGAAGGAAGAGACAAAGAGGGAACTCAGTGGGAGTTATTTCCAGTAGGTGGAGTAGTTCATCGGGTAGATATTTGGGGCGTGTAAACATTGAAAGCATCATTTGTTTGTCCCTTATGAGATAAAGGTAGAATAGATAGTTACGCAGCTAAGCAGGTGATGAAATGATAGATTCAAGCTTAGGAGGAGGCACTAGAGATGAATCGACACGCCATAGTTAAGGCAGCCACCCTGCTCTAGCATGGCCCTTCCTGACAGAATAAAAAATGCAGCCAAGGCATTGATTACACAACATAGGTCACTCCATGGGATAAAGTGCCAATTTTCTCCTGGCCTCTATATAATGTAAACCCTTTCATTGTTACAAGGGAGATCTTCCCCTTACCAGAAGTGAAACTCTACTCGAATTGAAAGGCATTATTGAGACTTTGAGCTCATATTGTAATTCATATTTCTTTGATTGAATGAGAAAGCAAGTTACTTGCAGACTTTGTGCTGTTATAGCTTGTGCTACTTTAGAAGATTGTTCTTGTGTCTATCTTCTGAAAGCATTCTTTTTTATTTGATTTAACAACCAAGACTAGTAGAGGTGATAAGGAAGGTGTCCTGAACCCAACTACTTTCAGACTTTGTGCTATCATAGTTGTCTTCAGTGTGTGTTTTTCTTTTATGTTTTTGTGTAAAGGACCTTGGGATGACTTTGTGCCCCCATTGTTCTTCGTATTTCACTCTTGGGTAGTCGAGGTGGAGACTTTGCACTACATTTCAGGCTGCTGGTTACTCTGCACCTTTGGTTACCAGTTACTTACCAAAAAGATTCCTATTGTTTGCAAGAACAAGCACTTCTAAAAGAAGAGAAGTGCCTTCTGTCATTTCATCAAGATTTCTACTATCTAGGAAGGGATCTAGCTCTTGGCTGAAAGTTGCTTCTGAAAGAAGAGAAGTACTTCCCCATCACCCAGGATTTCTTCCTTATTTATCAGCATCATCTCTGAAAAAAGAGAGATGGATGGTTTATCCTACCCCTGTGTCTTACTTTCTGCTTATATATATAGTATATAGCCTCCACATATTTAATAGGGAACCTCCCCTTGATGAGAGGAGAGATTTGTCCCCTGTTGATGTAGTAAACTTGCACACCAGGATGACCCATCTCCCTATGCTGTGGTGATAGGAACTATTTTGGTCACCAGTTAGCTGGCCGACAAAATATTCACCCAACATGTGTAACTATTGAAACTAATTTCCTCTCCCCTTCTAGTCACATTGTCCATCATAACCATATCACTCAATCACATCCTATGCCCCACCATCAAAATCATGATATAATCCCATCCATACCATACCTCAAATCCTTGGGCAATATTGTCTCTCATAGGGGTTATAAAGACACTTGGTTGAGATGTCTGGAGGATGCCAAATCAAGAATCAACAAAGGCCATAAGAACATCAACATTGACAACATGATCCTAGAATCACATATCTCTAGAATGGGTGTCAGTTAAAATATCAAGAAAGCATTTGCATTATGCATCTCGCTTGCCTCCAATAAATTGAGATGCCAATAAAAATTCAAAATTCAAAAAAGAAAATAAAATCATCCAATGGTGAAAACTAGTCTTTTGGCACCTTGGGCAAGTACCATGATGAGAAACAATTTTCAACATCATGGTAAAATAATATGTTGTCTACAAGTACCCTAACACTTGGGGGCAAAATTCACCCCTTGTCAATCCCATCTATGTCATCCTTATTTATCTTATCCCTCTGTCCATTATTCCTACCCATCATATGCCAGCATATCCTACATCCTATTATGTCCATCAAGAGATGAAACATAGTGGTGAAAGTATTTATAAACATGATTATGAGTCATAAAATGCTATGGAAGAGGATTAATATATCTTGACCTTCGTAAGGGAATGGAAAGTGTCTTGAGAAATGTTCTAGAATGATTTTGGCATATCCTCTAATGGACACTTGGGCAACTAGATATTTGATTCCTTCATAATGTGGTCATGGGTGATCCCTAGTCCATTTTGCATTGGTCCTCATCCCCTTTTCAACATCACCCTCATCCTTTTTTCATCCCATATATTATTCCATTCATCCTTATCATGGTTATTAGGCTTGGTATTCCCTTTGCTAGTAACCCCATTTATATAATGCACATACAAATCCATAAAATCCCAAGACATCTCAATCATCTTGTCATATGTCCTAAATATTTGAGTCATCTTATCTTATGTCTTAGTCATATTATCATCTTGCCTTGTCTTTTGTACTAGTGATCTTATCATTTTGTTATCTTGTCTTTTCCTATGTCCTAATCTTAGCTTCCAAGTCCTTATCCATAACCTTATCCTAATCCTATTCCCTCATCTACTCCAAGTCCATACCCTTATCTAAGTCCTTACTCTAAAGTCACCTCATGATCGTCATGACTAACTTAGTCCAAGTCATCACCTGATCACTCATCCCATTAACTCTCATTATGATAATTAGACAAGACATAATGACACTGCATGTAGATACTTGTGTGTGATACTTATCTACTCTTTATTGTTTGACTTATTTGCATGTCTTTTATCATGCATATATTTTTATATGTTCGCTTGCTTGTCTATGTTTATCTTATTTTATTAATGTTTTAATTAGTCTCACATCATGTCTCTTTTGTCAATGGTGCAGTGAATAAGGATGCTATGATGAAGGGTGCCCTATTTAGAGTTTATCATTTACCCCTTTGTAATCATTCACTTTAGCACACCATCATCTTGGTCATACCTATATCATGAGACATATTGCCTAGTGTTATATTTGCATCAGATTGCTTAGACTATGATGATCCTTATAACAACGATGGCTTGATAATGGATTACTCCCATCATTTTTGCTAGTCCTTTATCTTCATATCGAACATCTAAGTTACATCCTTTATCTAACAACTAATATGTCTAACAATCATTGTCATCCTATTCCTCTAGTCTATCATGTCATCTCTCATCTAGTCCAAACTACATTGGCCTAAGGTCTTTTCAGACTATGTAGGCAGTGCTTAGTCATATGGTGTGCCTAAGGTCAGCTTCGACACTCTCTTCTTTTTTTCCCATCATTCATCATCACATCTCTCTCTTCTCCATCATCATCCCCAAGTCTTGCATCAGTCAAATCCTTAAGCTATAATATCAATCATTGATCAATTGGTCTATTGATCAATAACCATCCCCATAATCATATCTCTAATATTTTTATCAATCACTTGCACCTATTGATTGGGTCTAACAAATCACAACTTCCATATTTTCTTTCATCAATCATATATTATCATTTAAAGATTACATTTTCCTCCTTTGATTGGGAAATGAATAGAACCATAACTTTATTATCGTCTCTCACTCCTTTGCATATGTCCTTACTAAATGAATTATCTCTACTAATCACATTATAGATCCTTGATTAGATGTATTGCAGTCTAATCCTTCCCCTTCATGTTTTGGTCACTTGATTATATCATTTCTTTTCTCTCATCTCCTTCATCATATCACTCAACTTCAGCTTTGAGCTACACTTGTTGATTAATATTATCAAATCATTGTCTTATTTTGGCTTGAAGCTCTCCCTTGCATGCATCTTTTCTTGGGATATGCCAAAAGCTTGTGGCCTTTATCATGTTAGTCTGTAATTCTCCTTGGTATGTGTCCTTGCCTAAGATACATCAAAAACTTGCATCCTTTTATCTTATCATCATCATGTTATGATTAATTCCCCCTTGGGAGTGTTGACAACCATGACACAATAGTTTTGGCTCCTTGTGCATAGGTCTTTTCTAGGAGCATCATCATTTTGTAGTTCACAACTCATGTCCAGTTCATTTTTTTATAATTGATCTCACATCTAGCATCCCATCCCCTTGTCTACCCATTGCATCTTGCCCCTTGTTTCTTCTTTTCAAGTGGCCATCCATCCCATTTTTATCTACATGTCCCTTCAAGGGGGACACCATGTCCACTAACATCATTTACTAACATTCATCTATGACTATTTTTCTTCTTTGAAAGACCATTACTCCTTCCACTCCATCTACTCGCAATGCCCTTTCAAAGAGGGGCAAAATGTATGCATCCTAATTTTCTCACCTTATTAGGATTGCTAATTTTGATACTAATTCCTATATAATTCCATTTAGTAATTCACTAATTAACACCTGTTGTAGTAATTCACTAGTTAACACCTTTTGTCACTATTCTCTCTAACATAGCCCATTATGTAAATCCCCTCTTCATATTTCATATCCGAGATATATCCCATCCATTATTAATTCCCTGATTACATCACCTATTAACATTTTATTTATCTAATAAATCCCCCATGCCCACTCATGAATTTAAAATTCACAAAAATACACCTACCCACTTATCCCCTAGGTTCTCCTACATGCTTAGTACCTAGTCTCCACTCTTCTCCTTCTCTAGAAAGTTCCCTCTCTAGAGAATTCTAAACAATTTTAAATTCTTTAAAATTCCTTCCTCTCTAGAGGCTTACCAATAAATTTTAATTTATTGGTAAATCTCCCTCCATTGCCTAATTAAATCCATGTTTCTCTCCATTCCAAACAAGAATAAGAGAATGGGAGAATTTAGAGCATTCATGTCAATCTTATGATTTTGAATCTATCTTGCCAAACTTGTTTATTGTCTTCCATCCATTATCAAAGTCATCATCTTCCATTGTTACTGCAAAATTTTGAGTCTACATCAAGTAATCCATTTATCTTGGGACACAACATCCATTTTGTGAGTGATTTGGTTACATAATGAAGGTATAAGTATTTTATTTTCATTGTTGATTGCATCCATTTCATTTACCTTACCCAGTTTTGAGGTTAGTTTTGAGTTTGGATTGATTTGAATAGATTATATGTATTTTAAATCCATGAATCCAAATTCACACTAATACATTCATCCATTTCCACTCATTGAGGTTTCATGAACTTGGTTTTTTAACAATCAAATAAAAACTGCTCAGTGAAAAGAGAAAAAGGTTCAAGCAACTATTTACATATTTCCTCATTTATCTTTTATCCCTCTTGTTGATTTTCCACCATATGAGGCTTTCTATTAGGCATAGATTTTAATTTACAAACAATTTCACAACATTGTAGTGGACAATGGTTTAACTTAAGATGAAATTATTACACAATAGACACAAATCAAAACTTCCTACCTTCCATGGCATATCGAGTGAACAACTACAAAAGTTGACAATAAAGATAACAGAAACAATGAGGACAATGACATACAAGAAGATATAAAAATGGATATGAAACTACATGAATATGAATTCTTGTCCTGTATGCACCTAAAAAATAAGTACAATAATTGAAATTGACATGTTTGGCCTTCGTGACTTTGACAACAACTACAATTGGAACCATATTAAGGTGTTACTTAACCTCTACACAATAATGTTTCAATTTATAGATTTACAACACACAACCACCCAAATTCCAAATAATGAGTGCTTAACCTAGTCATTACCAAGTGAATTGTCATATAAACAACAAACTACCTTTATAATTATTGTAGACCATGCCCACAAAAAAATAAGTTCTACCATTAAGTATGGTCATTCAAGGAATAACATGTATAAGAGAATCATACTTGATTGATAGCATAAAACATGCACTGAATGGACTCGTGGACATAATTTTTTTTTCTTTTGCTTATACTCATTCTAACTAATGTAACAACATTCAACATAAATGCATCGACTATACATTCAGGGCTTCACATTCCTATTCAAGAATGTCACATCCTGATTTGACCTTATAATTTATAACCTTTAATCCATGGACTAATATAGTTATTAGATGATTATTATTACTTTGATTTGAGCTTTATGACATATATTGTAATTGGACAACGATATTGTTAATTAGTATACATGATGTAACAATTGAATTTTATTATTGTGTATATTATGGATATGTATTTATTAGTTTTGTGTCATTGATTGATATTTATGATGATTCAGACTAACTATCTACTTATTGCAAGGTGGATGCAGGATAGATCCTACCCTCAGAGCTTGACAAGGGAGAACATCATTAAAGAGGATGAGCTAGATGGGACGATTGGAGGAATAATAGAAGAAACTAATAGTATTCCAACACACACATCACAACAGATTAACTTGTTTAAACTCTCTATTTGATTTGGATAGTTAATTTTTTAATGTGCTTATATACTTCTGTTATGTTCATGTTTTGATCGATGCTAATGATGGTCTGAATTGTGTAGTTTTATGTATGTTGCTAGTGCATATATATTTATACAAATATTGTTTGGTGATCATCTAACCGATGTGGACACTAATTTGATTTCTTAACTTGATGATAAGTTTAAATGATATTCGGTAAATATCATTATGTAATGTCTTTATGCATAATCCATTTTTACAGGTATTTAATTAAAATAATTATTAGATTTATTAATTGCTTTAGTTTATCTTTTTAAAAAGATAATTGCCTATTAGAATTAAATTAAATAAATTTAATTATCATGATAAAAAGGTAAGCCCTTTTGAATGGAATCCATTATGAACGAAGGTCTAAAAATTAACTTAATATAACTTAGTAAATAACTAATTCTTGAATACAAGTATTGCATACATGATTTTTAAAATAAATAAAGCTATGGTTAAGAAAGTATGAAGTATGGAATACTATAGTTTTTGGTGTGTTAAAGGAGGAGATATCTGTAGATAAATTGAATTAAGGAAAATAAAAATGCTAAACATGGATGACAAACTAGAAGAGAAAAAAAACTTACAAAGTGGGTGGCGCAACGAAATGAAAGAAAGAGAATTTTATAAATAAAGTATTGTGAAATTAAAGAAGGTAAAAATAAAAATGGAAGGAAACAAATATATGAGAGAGAAGAAGAAGATACAGAGAAGAAGCACACAAAAGAATTATAAGAAGAGGGGTATATTAATCTTACTAGTAGTTATCTTGCAAGGTAGGTTCTGTAATAAATATTTTGTGCGTATTATTATAAGAATTATGTATTAGATAAAATGAGTATTTAATTGTATTTGGTAAAGCCTACATTTTGTATATAAAATCTTGCATTTTATATGGTAAAGCTTGCATTTTACATAGTAAATCCTGCATCTCATATAGTATAGAACGAGTTTAAAACTTCTAATAATGTTTTATATTTTATTGTATTGGCTGAGTTTTTATTTATTGGTCTGTGTATATACCAGATGAAATTGCCATGCAAATATTTGGAAATCATTGTGTCTAAATATAAACGACTGAAGTCTTTCAATGAATCACTGAAGTCTTTCAATAAATCACTGAAGTCTTTCAATAAATAGCTGAAGTCTATTTTTGAATTGCTGAAGTATGTTAATGAGACACTATACACTATTTAAAATCACCGAGTCATTCAAATAAAAGTTTAGTTATAAATATAATGTTGAGTTTATAAATTAGATGGCGTTATAAATGAAATGCCAAGTCATATTTTGAATTGTTGAGTCACCTTTATGGATCGTCAAGTCTTTACTTTTAAATGCCCAGCCTCAAATATGAATGCTGAGTATGTAATGCCATAATGAAACACAAACCAATAAAGTAAAATGCCAAGTCATGAAACACCAGACTTATAACATGTTGAGTCATTGATTTTAATGATGAGTATATTTATCAAATGTTGAGCTATTTATTAAGTCACTATGCTATAAGTATAAACCGTTGAGTTATTCTTATGAAAATGCCAAGTATATATAAAATAGTTGAGCCATATGTGAAGTACCCATTATTAATTGATGTGCCCTATATTTTATTGTAATCACTGAGTCAATATCATTGTGTATTAATTTAAAATGTTATATATTTATTGAACACAACATATATAAAAAGAATGTTGTACTGATGTAGTATGTTGAGTATATATATTATAAAATGTTGGATATAAAATTAAAAGCTGAGTCTTTTAGATTGAATGTTGAGTCATTTATAATTAAAAGAAAACATATTTTATCTTTAATGCAAGATCAAATGTTCGATGGAACTTTAATTTTGCCTCAAATTTCTGAATTACATTGTTAGCTCAAGCTGCATTCTTATTAATCATTATGCTTATCATAATATCCTTATAAAGATACAAAAATGAGAACATATATGCCCAGATGGATATTAAATGGTTTATTATTAACTCATACCTTGTTTAAAAATCAATATGGAGTGTTCTATAATCTTGATTTGGTAAGAAATAGTAAAATGATAGATATGGTTATTAATTCATTGCAACATAATTATATGTGAACTAGATTGATTAAAAAATAATTTAACTTACCAATTTAATTTGATTACGAGAGAGACACGTTGTGAATTAGGATAAATATATCCTTATGATCAAACATCATTACATAGAATCTTACTCATACAATTTTAACATGCTTGTTAATAAGGATTATGGTCATATGACAAAGAATATGATTGTATGAGACGGTTGATTCTCAATCTTATTGTGATCCTTTAATCTGGATTAGATTAATTGATGAGCTTTAGTCAACCAGTGATTTGATGTGACTATTTATCCTTGTAAGCCTTTTACATTGATGACTGTGCTTAGAGTTTTATAGAATATCGTAAACTATAGCAAAGTTAGACATTTTAAAATCATAATGTTATTATACTTCTATTTATACTATATCCTCTGTGATATAATTATAGGATTTAAATCTATACTATGACTTTGCTTAGAATGTTAGTAGAAATAAATAGTAAATATGTAATGCAGTAGTGTTATGCAAACATGTTGGTAGGGTTAAGGTTGTAGTGTCTTGTAGGTTGAAAACTTGTGCACAATATATATTTTACGAGAATATTAATATGTGTAAGTGACTAGACATTTCTAGAATAAAATAGTGCATTATGATGTGTATCTAGAGATTATATTTTCATCTAATTATTATTGTGCAATATGATCTAGAGTATATCCAGATGGTATAATCTTACTTGCTTATTTAATAGTTATAATATAGGTTTGATTATTTATGTTTGAATAGGGTGCTCATGCACACAAAGCTATGATAGTATGGGATATCATAGAATATGTTAGCTTAAATGTATATACCCGGATGATATATACTGTAGTTGTATGTCTAGACTATCACCTACGTTGATTGATTAAATGTATGTGTTAGTTATTCTTGATCAATATATTTTGTAATAATTAATAGGACATCACATATATATATATATATATATATATATATATATATATATATATATATATATATATATATATATAAAGCAAGTCATACAAATACATAAAAATCTATCTAACATTCGTTTACACTCTCTTAAGATTACATGCATGCATACATGATGTCCTATATATATATATATATATATAAAACAAAGCAAGTCATACAAATACATAAAAATCTATCTAACATTCGTTTACACTCTCTTAAGGTTGCATGCATGCATACATGATGTCCTATTTTATATATATATATATATATATATATATATATGAACTTATGATTCTAAGTATTTATGACTACTTTGTATGGTTGATTTTGAAAAAACTAATAGTCATGTCTTAAAACACTAGACTATGATATTATGGGATATCATGAGGTGTAGTTGTTTGGATCTTATTGTGGTAATTGAGAATCCGCAGTTTAATTTGAATGTGAAATATACTCAGGTGGTATGAACTGTATGCATTAATTCTTATTCAAGTAAAAAAATAATATATGATTCATTCATGTATTGATGGAATAAAAATATACTTTGCTTACTCCTATGTTTAGCATGTGATATGATATGATTGCTAGGAGGATGTACTTAGTATGAATCTTGTGGCTAAATATTGTATAGTGAGACATTATTTTGGTATATATGATTTGTATGTCAATGCGATATCTTGTAATAGAATGAGTTTTATATGATACACTACATGCTTAGTTTTATCCTACACACATGGGTACTAGTTTGTTCTTTGGATTCTTGCACCGTTCTATCTACTTATTTATGAAAGGAGGGCCATTCCCTGATAGGGGATTGAACATGGGATTGTTGGTCCATAGTTGGTATGAAAAAGTGCTCGAATGATGTTATCACTCCCCATAGCAGTACTCCTTACTTGGGGACTACACTTGAGATTCATTGTTACATGAGTTGGTTTGACTTGAACTCTAGAGAGCTTAGTATCTATTTATTATATTATGCTGAATTTTTGAAAGAAATGTAATTGTAATATTTATTTGTTATATTTGAACAACAGTTGCTATATTATGGGACCAGTCGTAGCTGTGTCCTAATGTATTTACCTTCCTTGGAGTTGTACTAAGATATTTATTGTTTCCAATATTTGAATTTAGAAGTACTACTGTTTTGAGTTGTTTAGTAAAGTTGTTAAGTATGTTTAAGTGGAATGAATGTCAACTAATTAGTTTTTAAATTTTTTTTACTACATTCTAAGTACAACTTGAGGGGTTGTAACAGAGAAATAAAGGCACTCGAGGGTCAAACACTAGTAGTTTTCCAAAAATAAATGAGACAAATTGAATATGTGCTCATTGATGAAATAAGCTTCATAGGACCAAATATTCTTAGTAATATAAATGGCCGCTTGCATGAAACATTCCTTAAAATAATAATAATAATTTAGCAGTTCCTCATTTATTCTTGTTGGGGACTTGGGTCAGCGTCCCCACATGAATGACATATCAATGTATTCGGGAAAGTCATTTGGTCACACATTGTGCAAACATTTGACACAATCGTAACATTAGACACAATTTTCATCAGCAAGGATACACCGCACAAAAAATGCAATTCATAAATTTATTGACCAACATCATGAATGCAGAGCCAACAAAAGAGGACTGACATATGCTCATGTCAAGAATATAATCCGTCATTCCTTCAAAAGAACATCAAACATTTAAGATCTCAATACATTTAAATGCAACTAACTTGGCTACATTACATAGCAAACAAATGTTAAAATTATTAAGCATTCTAATTACAATATACAAAGCAAAATAGAATAAATAACATGTGATCTAACCAGAACCCTTAACTGGATTCAACAATGCTACCATGCAAAAAACGTAAGACTATGTTGACATCCAATATAGGTTAAAACATGATTAGTTAATGGAGCAATCAAAGAAATTATTCACATTATCTATAATCCAAAGCAACAATCACCAACCTTACCCTTATATATCGTTGCCTTCAAAAAATACTCCATTTTGCCCATCTCACCCTCTCCCCACCTTGTGGGCTATAAAGAATCCAACACATTTATCAATTCCATCTCTTACAAGAAGTAATCATTGCTAGATGCCTCTTAAAATGACATAGGCTCTAACTATACATAAAACATAGGAAATGATTCTCAATAATATAACAATTTATATTGACAACATATTATTAAGATTTGACCTTCATTACAATATTAAAAATGTATTCATTATACAACTTATATATCTTTTAGAAAATTTACATAATACAACTTATATATCTTTTAGAAAATTCACAATAATACAAAATAATAAATATATAATATTTAAATTTAAAAAAAAAAAAAAAAAACAAAACAAACAAACAAAATACAAAACCTCTATTTCAACATCTACAAAATATATAAACTTGCCCAACAAAATCAATAAAAAAATTGGGAAACCTTTTTTTTTAAATCTACCACATAGCAAATACTTTGCATTACCCAAGAAACAAACCACCTTTCCCAAATAAAAAAAACATACTCCTATCCATATAACTTGTACCTTTTCGAGTTAACTACTAATTTAATCCAAGGAAGTCGACATTACATTTAATAGTAAAGAAGATCTTGGGAAGAGTGATGATAACAACCACGTAAAGTACTACCCTAAAATTTCACAAACAAAGATAGCACGCATTGAACATTTCTGCACACAATTTATAAATTACAATTAAATATTAACTCATTAAAATTGTATTTAAGTTAAATTTTCAATATATATTTATCAAGTGTCGTTGCTACAATTACCTTTTATTTATAAAGTAATTAATAAAAATAGAAAAAAACAAACCAATCCAATAATCCATAATTGTTTCAGGGTATGCGATAGGCAAGACTGCTTAATATTAATCATTGGATGGGAGATTTGTCACCATTATAAGCAACAACAAATGTAGTTATGAAGTCTACCTTTTGCCAACCCCCATGAACCTTTGATAATTCCTTTGTAGCTGTGACATCTGTTGTTTCTCATCATATGAGCGTGAGAATGTACGGGGATTGGAAGGCCACACTTGACTTTTTCTTGTCTCCAAAGGCTATGAACCCTGTTTCTAAAAAGTGGCTGCAGAAAGTATAAGGTACCAAAATAAAAATAAAAATATTATATATAGTAGCTCTGTAACCAATGTGGGCGGCTTTAAAATCTGATGTCTTTGACAACAAAGCATAAATATGTGTACAGGATGACAGCTGCAACTATGCATTTTATGGAATTTCCTGTTTTTCAAGAATGCCATTTTGATACATTGATGTTTACCTGGCTACTGTGAACAGTAAGTGTCCTTCCTTTCCTTTTTGGTATTCATTGAACATTTTGAGAATTAGATTTTTCTACTGTAATTAGACTTTTGGGGATTCGGGCGGAGGCAGGGTTGAAGTCGGCAATTTTTTTTTAAGTACATTGTATTGGAAATATTGAAGCAGGTAGGCAAATGAGTGCTTGAATTGAGTTGGGTGTGTGTTAAAATTCGCGGGAATGCCTTGAACTGATTTGGGTCTTTATCAAAGTCTGTGAAAGAGCTCTGGACTGTTTTATGGTAAAATTGGTATAATTATGTACTAGGATGTGATGATCCTTTAGGCTAAATTGGGATCAAGGTATATATATGGCTTGTTTAGAAGATTGTTTCTGTGGATAATCTGTTTCGAAATAAGTTCTGCAAGTTTCGTTCGATTGTCTTGAACTAAAATTTCATGGGCTAGGTTATGATTGCCTGTAATTCAAAAGAAAAAAATATTTTAAGCTACATATATTACACTTTCTTTGTTTTCAAGGCATCTTCATGTGGGTCTATCTAACAGTTTTAGAATTGCCCATGTGAATTGTTTTTTTCAGCTTTGCAATTATGATTTTTCTTTTTCAGATGGTCATATGTGGTAGGTGATATTATCTAATTTAGGGTGAACTAGTGTGTTCTTTTTTCTTTAAATTAAACCTTTGTCTTTGTTCCAAGTGGTGTCAGTGATTTTTGTTTGGGTGTTTGCT
The DNA here is from genome assembly GCA_037957365.1 of Torreya grandis. NCBI lineage: Eukaryota > Viridiplantae > Streptophyta > Pinopsida > Cupressales > Taxaceae > Torreya > Torreya grandis. Next base: position 954,470 of record JARHVA010004145.1, on the reverse strand, counting down.
TTCAGGTTGTTTAAATTAAAGCTTGTGGAAAAATCTGGGAGGTTATTGATTTTTGTGGGAAAACTTCAAACTGATTTGGGTTGATACTGAAACTTGTGGAAAGGCTTGAGAGACTGGATGGGTGATTGGCATGCACTGTCAGCAGAGACTCCCACCAATGGGGGCTCACAAGATATGGCTGTTAACATGAACTCTAAGAGACAAAGGAGACCTAGTGTCAGGCTTGGTGAAATAGGCGACTACCAGTCTGTAGAACCCTATAAGAGAAGGAAGGAAAAGTGGGAGGAAAAGCAAGTGAAAGGTGCACAGGAAGATCATCCCAAGGGCTCATTGCTTCAAAGCCCTTGGAGGTTTTCAAAGCAGAGCACAGAGCTTGTTGTCTCAGAAGGACTAGTTTCTGGCAATAGGATGTCAAAAGCCCAACATTCAGGGAATGAAATTCGTCCTCCCCGTGGACAGATTGAAAGTGCAATCGAACTCCAAGGGCAGGAGAATCCAAACTCATTGTTGGCTAGGGAGGAGCATCAGCCAGTGGTGTTAGAAGGGGTTATGAATGTGGCTGGTAAGAAAATGGAGTTAGAATTTAGGGCTGCAAGTAAGAGGACCCGGCATGGGAACACTAGGAAGGCAGGAGGGAGTAGAGTTTCATCTGCAGTTGGAAATCCAGGCAAGAGTACACAGGTCAAACCTGAACCCTCCCTCTTCCACTCTCTTCCATTTTTTCATAAAACTCATCCAAAAAAATCCCAGAATTGGCAAAAGCAATCCGCCTTGAGAGCCAACGATGAGAATGATAAGGGGTCAGGGGAGGATGGATTTGGGGAGCCCTTATCTAATGCTTCATATGATATTTATACTTCCGAGGGTTTCAGGCATTCCGACCTTGAAACTTCTGACAGCCCTGGCGATATGAAGGAGACATGTTTGGCAGTTCAAGAAGTCTCATTGGAGGGGAGGGTTATGAATATGGTTCCAGCTCACAGTCAGCAGACAGTGAAAGATGTATGCCAAACTGAGAGGGATGAATTGATATCAGGGCAAAGAGGGCAGGGAAAATCAGGAGAAACTTGGGCTATGACTAAGGCAGAAAAACTGGCTAGGCTTAGACAGGACACAAACGGTGTTATGATCACGGTATTGGAGGGTGAAGCTGATGTGAATACTCATTCTAATAGTGAAAGACATGGGGTTAGCAGCCCGAGAAACGGTGTAAAGGCATGGTTGAATGGTCTTGGACTGGATAGATATGCCCAGATTTTTGAGATGCATGAGGTCGACATGGATGCTTTGCTTTTTCTCACCTTTGATGACCTTAAGGAGATGGGGATCAATGCTGTTGGCTCACGGCGTAAAATGTACAGTTCAATCCAGCAACTTGGAAAGAGTTTTGCAGTATAATCTGATTCATTGGAGGAAGATAATAGCGGCCCAATTGAATACCAAAGCTACGATTAGTGGGTAAAACAGATGTCTTATGTTTTCCTTTCCTGTAAATAAACTGTGCTTTCAGTTTTGAATGCCAATGTTTTCTTTAACATTTCTATCTCTGATTGACCTTATGCTGGTTGAAGATATATTTTTTTCTCTCTATTATCATTCCTTTGCTTTGATTTCTGTTTGTTGTTACTGCCATCTATACTTCAGCGGCAAAATAGGTGTATCATGTCCAAAATACTTTTCTTTGGGAGGTTGAATTTCTTCTTGAAACATGTTAGTTCTATATATTCTGTTTAAGATTGATAATTGAAATGGTATAGTTCAAGACACAGTCTCGGTCTCTAGATTCCCCAAGACCTTTTTTTGTTTGAACTCTTGAAATATATTCAAGTCAGAAAAAACTGCAAAGACGCATCTAGATTGGAGCATGCAGGTTATATGGACATTTAATGAGTGATCATTTCTTACATTTTAAGTTTATATGCAAAAATTGACCCTTTTGATGCTCATCCATCCCTAGATTTTATGTATTAACACATGGTCATATGGGGACTTTAATTTAAAAAAAAATAGAAACTAAATGGTTGAGGGTTAACAATCAATTTTTAAATTCCAAGTCTTCAATTTAATTTGATTAATGCCATTGTTGCTTCTTGACAATTGTAGTAGATTTGTAGAGGGAAAAGAAAGAGAATATAGTAGATTTGTAGAGGAAAAAGAAAGAGAATCTTGTAGATTTTTAGAGGATGCAGTAGACTAAACATGCACAAGAATCTTGGGACAAACTGAGGAAAGATTCGCTACACTTCTTTGTGGGACTAGTACCATTGGAAACCATGGAATATAACAGAGAGTGCTAGGAGTTGTACCATCACACTACATGTGCAAATGTAAAAACAAGGGAGCAGAATCAGAACTTCAGCTGTAAAACAACTGTATAACAATGACCCATACACTCAAAATAGATTCCACAATGGCATCTGTTTACTGGGCAATCTCTTGTGAAATTATGATCATAAAATGATCTACGAGGTCTCCTACAAGTGGAAATTGAACTTCCAAACTGGTGAGTAATAGTAAATCTGATTTAAATTTGCTTGAAACCTCTGAGCTTCATCTGCAAAAGCACTCACAATGGTAAACATCAAATCAAGATAGTGGTTTTTTTGTGTACTTGGAGAGATTAAGCGTCAACCCTAGGGGCAAAACTAAGGACAGATGTGAGGAGGCTTGTCAACAGCTGTTCACAACACCTTTGGAAAAATTCATTTTATGAGCACAACATATTTGATCTGCCAAAAACATTGTTGAAACTCAAAATTTTCCCAAAAACCTGATGAACCTAATAACAAAGCCTTTAACCATGATCAGGATAGGATTAACATATAGTTAGGTTTTTGGATCATGGCTATCTCCATAAGAATCATTCATGCAGCTTTTGGGAAAAACACTTTCTCATCACCATGGGTTGTAGAGCTAATGACGACAATACAAATCCCAGGTTTGTTTCCTTTTTGCATTCTAACCCTCATCATTCAGTTGTTTAAGCGGTCTACATATTGATTTGTTTTTGCCAGCTTTTTGGAATGGGTTTATAAAAACCTGATTATCAATTTAGAAGTTGAATGCATTCATAACATGGGCTGTGTTATCATTTTGATAGGGGGATTTCTAATAAAATCGAAAAAAAATAATAGTTGGCTTCAGACTTCGAGAACAGCTCTAATTTTTTATTATTTTTAACAAAAAGTCTTATCATGTTGTTTCTAGCTTCCAAAGAAAATAAATATTTGTTGATGCTCTTCCAAAGCTTGACTTCGTGTTCTTCTTTTTCTTGTTGTCCTGTATATAATTTGATTGTTTTTTCTTGGACCTGTCTTTATACCAGGCCTACATTTTTACATATTCCTCGATTCTATTCTCGTTGCTTGTTTTTGGAGAAGAAACCTGCCTCCTTACCCCTTCTACGGGGGTTACATTTTTTGCTAGTTTTGTTTTCTGAGGATTTTGTGAATTCCCCCTCTTGAGTAGCTTTCGCTCTGGTTTTCTCTGGTATTTATGGTCGTTCTTGACTTTCCTTTGCTTGTAGTATGAGTCTTGGAGTCGATTCCAGCTCCTCTTGAAAGATGTGTTTTTTATAACAGTCTCTTGAGTAGCCAGTTTTTCCTTGAAATCTCCTCCTACTAGCATATCTGGTTCCTGCCCCATGATCTCTAAGGGTTTGTGACTTTCTCTTGCATTTTGAAGCTTAGATTTATTTATAGTTCCTCTTTCCATCCAATTTTTTCCTACCGTATTCAGCAATGCTTTTATTGCCTGGGCAATTTCTTGCCAATTGCCTATGTTTAAAGTGAAATCTGCAATTAGAAAGGTATGACCTTGTGTTTCTCAAGATCAAGGTCTCCATATATTTTAGCATACCAAGTGATCTTCCTGTTTTTAGTGGCTTAAGTGACTCTTGTAGTTTTCCTGATGTCCTCCCTATATCTTTTTTAAACTGTCACTCCGAAGTTCCAAGGGTGAAGTTGGAAGCAATACCAAAATAGGAGATTTTGAGGGTAAGCCCCCAAACAACTATCCAAATATTTCGTGACAATTTGACCCTTCCCATGAACCATAGATGCCCTGCAGACGTCAATTCTCCATCTTGTTGATTTGAAAAAACATTGAACAATTATGCAAACTTTTAGATTATGGCTGTCCCCATTGTCTAGTTCTTCTTAATCCAATTAAGTTTGGCCTCATGTGAGAGGCATATTCCTATTAGTATTGTAATCAAAGATTATGCTTAGTCATGCCAACTGCCAAGAATATTGTCAAATAATGAATCAACATTCTCTTCTGCCATGTGGCTTTTTTCCATTCTAAAGCTCCTATTTTTCTTTGGGCTTGTGGAGATTATTTTTTACCCTTATTGTAAGAACCCTTCTGGTCGGATACTGGAAAAATGCCTCGGGATTTTTTTCTCTGGGCTTGTGGAGATTATTTTTTACCCTTATTGGAAGAACCCTTCTGGTTGGACACTGGAAAAACGCCTTGGATTTTTTTTCTTTGGGCTTGTGGAGATTATTTTTTACCCTTATTGTAAGAACCCTTCTGGTTGGACACTGGAAAAAAGCCTTAGATTTTTTTTCCCCGTGCAGTTTCAAGTTATCCTTCCGAAGGGTCCTTAACTAATCCCAACAATCCACGATTAGAAATAACTATTGCATCTCATATGAAGAAAAGTACATAAAAGTAAAAGTAGTTTACCATTTCTAAAACATCCATAATAACGTATTAAATTCATCAGTCTTTCCAAATTCATTCTCTATACAATTTAAATCCATGCTTTCTTAAAAACATTCATTATTTTCACAAATTAGAGTAAACATCCATTTGCAATAAATAAATTAAGTATCCATCAATCAGTATTTTTATTCATCCAATTCCAGGAGTACAGTTATCAAATCAATGTCTAAATCTGTATATGTCTCATGGTTATATCATTGTTTACAGTTTACATATTTTCAAATTAATAAAAATTAGAATACAAACCTCTGTCCATGACAACCATGTAAAACAACAAGTCTTCTCAATGAAAACACCGAGAATGTAGTAGATCATCATTGAAGTTAAAATTTGTATAAGAAGAGGAAGAGCATCATCAGAGGCTTTACTTCCAATTACAAAGCCTTTCAGAGCTCCTGCACACCTCCTATCCATTGATTGTGGCCCTACCCTCTATGAAAAAGGTAGATATGGAAACAACAACAAAGAAAGATGATAATGTGTATATAATTCGATATTGCAACCAACTCCACGTAGCACAAAACAAGTTTCGACAGTGAATAGGCACAAGAAATGATACATTCCTAATGTATACAAAAACAGGGAATAATACATTCCTACTAGATATACTAGGTTTACATGTTTTTGGTCATAAGACTTAGGAATTGACAAGTCCACTTGGTCGCATCCGGACTCAGTAATCCACTACGAGTCATTGTGAAATTAAGGATTTCCTCAACTGCTTAGTACTCACGTTCCTAAGTCCACAACCCAATCCCTACGGTGTACCCAAACCCATCTATCCTAATAGTATAATAACAACATTGTGATCTCTAGAAAACAAGTACATTAGCGATCCCCAATAAGTGTGTGACAGATAACACAACGCACAAGTGTCCCATACCACATGTGCAAGATGACATCTCCCTCATGCTTTGTGAGGATTGTATCAAAAAATAACAAGCAATTTAAATAGTTTTAAAGATTTCATTTCACGACTAGAAAAGGTACAATAACGATTCCAGTATAAATTTTCAGCAAAATTCATAGAAAGGTTTCAAATAATGGACCTAGTAAGAAGCACACCCACAATATTGTATTAGAAGGTTACAAAAAGATTATTTCATGCATGCAAAACGGAGTCTGTCCTAGTTACAAGATTCTTTGTTTAGAGAGGATTTGTGATGTTATAAAGTCATCGCCTTGTCTCATCGCCTTGTCTCATCGATAATCATCAATTTGAAAATTTTAGCATGTTATAGGAATGAGTGGGACGTTTAGAGTGAAACTCTAATTATCAATGGGTCCATATGTTAGGTCCTGTTTTACATATCACTTTCATACATTATACTTCACATTCATACTTCATATTCATATTTTGCTATGGTTTTGAGTGTTTCGATGATCTTTCAAGGTTATACTTTAAATTTCCAAGTACCGCAGCTCAACTTGTTTTATAGATACATGAATTCATGCATATTCATGCATAGGAATTCTTTCTTATCTTACTGGTCTTAAATACCTTAGCCTAAGTTATAATATTAGACCTAAAGAAAGCTCCACACCTCTTTGTTTCATTAGGCCACTTCTATATTTTTTTCCTCCTTGAAAGCTTATTACAATAATCTAAGTTATTTTCTATCAACTAAGAACAAGTGTTGCCTTCATAAAAATAAATTAAAGAAAACCTTATTTTCTACAAACTTCGAAATTCTTAATCCTATTGAAAGATAAACATTCTTATTTTTTATTAACTTGACATTCCGTTTTTATCGACGACATCGTCAATCAACCTATCTCAAACTACATCGATTACCCAATTGATTCAAGGTAAGATCAATTTGTCCTAGCTAATTCTTGAGGCAAAATACCATTGTCAAATTTTTAGTGCAACATGACCTACTTTACGGATTAGGATGTCGAGGTATGGTATCTCCATAGTTTCTACATTTTTATCTCCGACAATTGTCATTCTAATACAAGTGATTTTCTATTTTGGGTTTGACAGTATTTAAAGGTGTCATTCTAGGCCATATTTCAAATTAATAAGCTAAATCTATCTCCACCCAATCCAAGTAGAAACAAAGGTTACCTATGCCATCCTTGGCAGGCCATTGGGTGATGGTAATAAGTGTAAGTCAATTTCAAATCAAATTGAGAATATTTATTTTGTAGTTTAGTTCAAATAGTATAAGCTGTTGGAAATATTGTCATTGATGTCAAAGGGTAATCGTGAATCTAATTGATGGCAAAGTATTTCAATAAAATAATTAAATTAAATAAAGAATATTTAATTGAGGTAATTAAATGTGCAAATAACGGTCATTTCTTTGCGTGGAATTGAAGACAATTTAACTATGTTTAAATGGGGTTAAAGAGGTATCTATGGCAAAGTGTTCAAGGCAGTTTTTAAGGCTGATATGGTCCCCAACCTTGGCCGACTTGCTAAAAAGACTATGGTGCTGATTTCTAGGAAGTCGTCCCACCTTTAGGAGGAGTTGTGACTGTTGAAGAGTCACGACCTTAATTTATGGCTTTCCGTGGGCTATAAAAGTGCATAGCAAGTGGCAAAATAGTAGATATGAAAAGGGAAAGTTAATAAAGAAGAGCAGAAATATTTAAGAGAAGAAATTGCTAGAATATTGAAAGAAAAATTAGCAAGTATAAAACAAAGCATAGCAGCGAAAATACTCAAGTGTAGATCAGATCTAAAGGAGATAAAGCGGTGTTCTATCATCAGTTGTGTTAGCAACAAATCAGAGATAGAAGAGTGATTCTTGTAAGAAGGTTGGTGCCTTCGTATTGAAGAGATTGGTGTCTCTTGCTGAGTTGGTGCTTGGCAAAAAGGGATGGTACTCCTGTGGGTTGGTGCCTACGAAATTGTAATTGGGGTTGGTGTTCCAGTAGGTTGGTGCCTACGAATATTTATATTGAGAAAGATTTCTCCGTGGTTTTTCTTGAAAGGGTTTCCACGTATATCTGGTGTCACTTTGGATTGTGTTATCTTGTGTTATAATTTGATTGCTTTGAATATCTTAATTGGAACAAGTGATAAAGAAAAGAATATCTAATATTGATTCATCCCCCCTCTTAGTGTTAACCTATGCTCAACAATTGGTATTAGAGCGGGTTCATTCAGATATAGCTTAATTGGTAAAAGGTAGATTGTACAAGCACACATGGCTGGATCACAAGTTCAGGACGGATTTTCCACTAACAAGGCACCGTTGTTTGATGGCACAAATTATGTCTTCTGGAGAATAAGAATGAAGACATATCTAATGGCTCTTAGGTTCGATATTTGGCAAGCAATAGTAATTGGGTACCAAACGCCACCAACATACGCTATTGGAAAGAAGGCTAGTGAGAACAATGCTAAAGCAATGAATGCCATCCTGTGCGGCCTTTCAGAATTTGAATTCGTAAAAGTCATGCAATGTGATTCTGTGAAAGAGATGTGGGAAAAACTTAAAACTATCTATGAGGGTAATAGCAAGGTAAGACAAGCAAAACTCCAAACTCATAGGAAACAATTTTAGAGTTTAAAGATGAAGGAAAAAGAGAACATTGCAGGATACTTGCTCCGGGTTGATGAAATAGTCAATGTTATTCGAGGACTTGGAGAAACCGTGGAAGAGTCTACAATCGTCCAAAAGGTGTTGAGGTCCTTACCACTGAGGTTTGATGTGAAAGTCTCTGCTGTTGAAGAAATGAAAGATCTAGATAAATTAAAGATGGACGAGCTACATGGAATCTTCACTGCATATGAAATGAGGACTGAACCCAAAAAATCAGCAAAAAGAGAAGCAACGTTTAAAGCATGAAAGGAGAAAGTCAAGGAACCTGAGCCAAGCGATAGCTCAAACAAAGAAGAAGATGAAAATGAGGCTCTATTCATTCGAAAGTTGAAGAAAGGTTCAGGCAAATATAAAGGTAAGTTACCATTCAAATGTTTTAATTGTGGTAAGATTGGTCATTTTGCAGCTAAGTGCTTGGATAAAGGCAATAGTGATGAATAGGAGAGCAAACCAAAATTCAAGAAGGGATTCAAGCAAAATAAAGACAAGAAGAGATTTGAGAAGCAAAAGAAAAGCTTATACTCCAGGAGGAACTATCGCTCATCCAAAGAAAGCGGAGTCAGTGATAATGAGAACGACAATGAGGAAATATTGTTCATGGCCGTAGAAGACAATGCTTCCACAAGTAGAAACAACTTGGAGGAAGAAGAAGACGAAGGCGAGGTAAATCTCGAAGAAGAGCTTATCTATGCCTTAGGAGAGATAAAAGGTCTTCAGAAAAAGAACATAAAACAAAAGCTTTAGATTCAGAAATATGAAAAAGAGAGTCAGGACTCATAAGCCAGAATTTCACAAAGTCTTAAGGAATCAAAGAAGATAATTGCTGATCTAAAAGTCCAAATCGAAGAGGCAAAGGAAATTGAAGATCTAACGAATCAGCTAAAGAAGAAAGGAGAAGACTGTGAAAGGTATGAATTTGAGATTGCTGCTTTGAAAAGGGATGTAGAAAAGGCGAATGCGAAAATAACAAGTGACTTGAAATCTGAGAAAAGCATTCAAATTTTGAATAAGATTCTGGAGAGTCAAAGATCACCATCCAACAAGTTAGGCATTTGGTATGAGAAGGAAAAAGAGAAGGCTTAGAGCTATGTTGAAACTCTTAAGGAACCTGTGAAAAAGGAGACCAAGAAGGAAGAAGGCCAGAATACAAAAATTAGCTCTATCAACAAAGAAAGGAAAGGAGAAGAAAACTTCAGGAGACCACTTGCTCCAAGATATACCAATAAAACCAGGTTTGGTAATTATTTTTATGGATATTGTTATTATTGTAATCATTTTGGTCATAAGAAATTAGATTGTAGAAAGTGAGCCAATGATATTGAAGTTAGGAGCGGAAACAAAGGAACCTATGGAGTTTTGAAGAGAAGCTACAATTCGTTTGCTTCCCTCTCGAACTTTGATGAGGAAGCTATAGTTTGTTACAAGGCAACAACTATGGACATATAACACGCTATTGTAGAAGTGTGTTCGAATTTGTATGATAGGATCAGAAGTTCAAGGCTCTAGTGATAAAGAAAAGGGAACCAACAAAGACCTGGAAGAAGCAAGAAGACAACGAGCAAAATAAAGAAGAATCTATGATCGTTCAAATGACATTCTTTGCTAGAGATGAAGGACAACAATGGTTTATTGATAGTGGATGTTCGAGACACATGATTGGAGATAAAAGCAAGTTTATCTCGTTGAAAAAAGTTAATGAAGGCACGGTGAAGTTCGAAGACAAAACTACAGTGAGAATAATAGGAAAATGTACCCTTAGTCTGGATAATGGAAGAACCAAAACAGAGAATGTGTTATATGTGTAAGGATTAAAGCATAATCTTCTAAGTGTGAGCCAAATGTGTGATCAAGGACACACACTCAAGTTCTTTGTTGAAGGTTGCAAGATTAGAAAAAGAGACCTGAGAGAGGTAATTGCAGATGCCCACAAGACAACAAACAATCTATACATACTTACAGAAATCAAAGGAGAGAAGTGTTGTTTGTCAAGTTGAAGAGAGTTGGCTATGGCACAGAAGAATGAGCCATATAAATTTTGATAACCTTGTGATTAGCAAGAAGCAAGTTGTAAGGGACATTTCGAAGATAACAAAGCCATCAAGCATGCTTTGTAAACAATGCTAGCATGGGAAGCAAACCAAGACAAAATTCAGAACGAAGGAATATTCCACCACAAAAAAATTAGAGCTCATTCATACAGATCTGTGTGGATCCATCAGAATGCAAAGTATACAAGGTGAGAGGTATTTGATGCTGCTAATTGATGATTACATTAGAATGACTTCTGTTGCATTTCTGAAAGAAAAGTTTGAAGCCTTTAGCAAATTCAAAGCATTTAAAGCATTAGTTGAAAATGAAACCGGTTTAAGGATCAAATGCTTAAGGTCAGATAGAGGTGGTGAGTTCATGTCAAATGAATTCATTGAGTATTGTGAAGACCATGGGATAAAAAGACATTACTCAGCTGCAAGAACCCCACAATAAAATGGGGTAGTAGAACGAAAGAACATGACTAACCAAGAAATGGCTAGAACAATGCTGAACGAATCCAAGTTATCAGACAAATATTGGAGAGAAGCAGTCCACACAGTTGTGTACACCCTAAATAGAGGGCAGATCAGAGTCAACAATGACAAGACTCCAAATGAGTTATGGACAGGAAGACAAACTTCCGTCGAATATTTCAAAGTATTAGGAAGTAAGTGCTTTATTAAGAGGACCGAAGATGATTTGGGGAAATTTGACTCGAGCTGACGAAGGATTTTTTCTGAGATAATCCACCAAAAGCAAGGCCTACAAATGCTACAACAAGAGAATGCAAACTATTGTAGAAAGTGCCAGTGTTAGAGTAGATGAAACTAGAACTCAGAAGGCAAATGATCTATTAGATGAACCGGATATCATTGAAGAAGAAGATGTTGAAGTAGAGAAGATGGATGAAGGTGAATGACAAGACACCAAGGCACCATCTCGATTCGTTCAGAAGAACCATGTCGAAAGCCAAATCATTGGCAATATAGATGTTGGAGTACAGATCAAAAGAAGGATTATAAGAAATTCTGAACGAGTGAATCTTTCTTTGTTATCTAAAATATAGCCTAAATTTTTTCAGAAGCGAGCCATGATGAACATTGGGTAAAAGCAATGGAAGAAGAGCTAAACCAAATCGAGAAGAATGAGACGTGGGAGCTAGTACCCAGACCAAAGGATCAGAATGTGATTGGCACTAAATGGGTATACAGGAACAAACTAAATGAGGATGGTTAAGTGACGCGAAACAAGGCTCGATTGGTATGCAAAGGATATGCTCAAATCGAAGGTATTGACTTTGCAGAAACCTTCGCTCTTGTGGCAAGATTAGAGGCAATCAAAATGTTTCTTGCCTATGCTGTATTCAAGAACTTCAAGTTTTATCAAATGGATGTAAAATCTGCCTTTCTGAATGGTAAATTAGAAGAGGAAGTGTACATCGAACAGCCAAAAGGATTTTTTCTATCAAAAGATAGCAAATATGTATGCAAATTGAAGAAAGGCTTGTATGGATTGAAGCAAGCCCCCAGAGCTTAGTACTCAAGACTTGACAAGTACCTACAAGACCAGGGATTCAAGAAAGGATTTGCTGACAACAATTTGTACATAAAAATTGAAGGTGGGCATCAGTGAATTGTTGTAGTTTATGTTGATAAAATCTTTGGAGGAGATAGTGAGAAGCTGTCTAAAGGATTTAACAAAGACACGCAAAAGGAATTTGAGATGTCCATGCTTGGTGAGCTATCATTCTTTCTTGGATTGCAAATATCTTAGTATAGTAAAAGAATATTCATCTTCCAAACCAAGTATGTTAAAGAAATGTTGAAGAAATTTGGAATGGAAAACTGTGCACCGATTGGCACGCCGGCTATAGGAAACAAGCTGAGTAAGGATGATGAATCGTCGAATGCAAATCAGTCCCTCTACAGATCAACGATTGGCAGTCTTTTGTACGTAACGACATCCAGAACGGATATCATGCAAGTAGTGGGCATGGTAGCACGCTATCAGGCAGCCCCTAAAGAAATACATGTGAAGCAGTGAAGCAGACATTCAGATATCTAAAAGGGACCTTGGACTATGGATTGCGGTATCCTACAAGGAAGGATTTCACATTAGTAGCATATATAGACTCAGACAGGGCAGGATGCCTAGATAACAAAAAAAGCACAAGCGGAGGAGCATTTTTCCTTGGAGATAGCCTAGTGCCTTGGCTAAGTAAAAATCAGAATTTAGTTTCCTTATCCACAGCAGAGGCAGAGTACATAACGGCAATATTGTGTTGCAATCAGGTTCTTTGGATAAAGCAAACCCTTAAAGACATCAAGGTAGAATATGATCATCCAATTTCAATATACTATGACAATACCAGTGCTATCACCATCTCAAAGAATTTAGTGATGCATTTCAGAACAAAGCACATTCCGATCAGATACCATTTCCTGAGAGAGCAAGTTGCAGAACAATAGGTAAAATTGGAATATATTGCCACCACATAGCAGATAGTTGACATTTTTACCAAGCCACTTCCAAAGGACACATTTGAATACCTACGTGAGAAGTTGGGAGTAATCTCTTTTGCTTCTTGTCACTGAAGGGAAGTATTGATTAAGGGGGAGCTAAGCATTGCATTATCTAGCTCTTGGGTAGTCCCTTTGCCATTGATGTCAAAGGGGTAGAAGTGCAGAAAGAGGGAGTCGCAGAAAGGGGGAGCTACAGAAAAATATCTCAAACAAAAAAAAAGTACAGCTAGGGGGAGCAGATTCTATGTGGTTGCCATTAATGACAAAGGGGGAGATTGTTGGAAATATTGTCATTGATGTCAAAGGGTAATCGTGAATCTGATTGATGGCAAAGTATTTCAATAAAAGAATTAAATTAAATAAAAAATATTTAATTGAGGCAATTAAACGTGTAAATAACGGTCATATCTTTGTGTGGAATCGAAGACAATTTAGCTATGTTTAAACGGGCTTAAAGAGGTAATTATGGTGAAGTGTTCAAGGCAATTTTAAAGGCTGAAATGGTCCCCAACCGACTTGCTAAAAAGACTATGGCGCTGATTTCTAGGAAGTCATTCCACATTTGGGAGGAGTTGTGACCGTTGAAGAGTCACGACCTTAATTTATGGCTTTTGGTGGGCCATAAAAACGTGCATAGCGAGTGGCAAAATTAGATCTGAAAAGAGAAAGTTAATAAAGAAGATTAGAAATATTTAAGATTAGAAATTGTTAGAATATTGAAAGAAAAATCAGCAAGTATAAGGTAGAGCATAGCAACGAAAATACTCAAGTGTAGATCGGATCTAAAGGAGATAAAACAGTGTTCTATCATCAGTTGTGTTAGCAACAAATCAGAGACAGACGAGTGATTCTTGTAAGAAGGTTGGTGCCTTCGTATTGAAGAGGTTAGTGTCTCTTGTTGAGTTGGTGTTCGGCAAAAGGGGTTGGTGCTCTTGTGGGTTGGTGCCTACAAAATTGTAATCGGGGTTGGTGCTCCAGTAGGTTGGTGCCTACGAATATTTATATTGAGAAAGATTTCTTTGTGGTTTTTCCCGAAAGGGTTTCCACGTATATCTGGTGTCACTTTGCATTGTGTTATAATTTGATTGCTTTGAATATCTTAATTGGAATAAGTGATTAAGTGTTAGAAAAGAATATATAATACTGATTCACTCCCCCTCTCAGTATTAGCATGTGCTCAACAATTCGGTGTCGAGGTATGGTATCTCCATAGTTTCTACATTTTTATCTCGGGCAATTGTCATTCTAATACAAACGATTTTCTATTTTGGGTTTGACAGTATTTAAAGGTGTCATTCTAGGCCATATGTCAAATTAACAAGCTAAATCTATCTCCACCCAATCCAAGTAGAAACAAAGCTCACCTATACCATCCTTGGCAGGCCGTTGGGTGATAGTAATAAGTGTAAGTTGATTTCAAATCAAATTGTGAATATTTATTTTGCAGTTTAGCTGAAATAGTATAAGCTTCCCACTATGTTCAGGGCATACAAAAAGAAGTTTATACTTTTTTAATTAAAGCAAGAGAACAAAACGTCGACCTACTTGGGCATACTTGACTCGAATGTTTGATAGAAAGTAAAAGGAAGAGGTATTAGTTATGATACAAAACCTCTCAAATTTAAACTACAAAGAGAGCTAAAGTTGTCTAGCATAGCATATGGGTTTTTTTCTAACAATACATTCACCCATCGATTTCACAATAAGCTTATATGCATTTTTACGTTTACATGCAGATGGAAAAGGAAGCACTGACCTTATGTCTAATGCTAAACGCCACCCGTCCACACAATGCCTTGTCACGTCAACTTCTTCAGCTCAAACTCTTTCTCCTCGTAGTTTATCTCTCTCAATCTGTCTCCCCCTCTATTCTTCTAGGTATCTCTTAGTATCCTTCTATCAAAGTTCGGTGGTTTTTCTTTCTTTTGCCCCCCAACCGTCTTTTCACCTCCCATTTCTAAAATAGAGTGGCAGTAGCTTGCCTTGGTTTCACCACCTTTGGTGGTGCCATGCAAAGTCTCACTACCCACCTATAGTTCGTTCACTTCCAAATTGCCATGCATACTTGAGCTTTCGTTGGTCATTTCAATTTAGTCATAGTTCCAAAATAGGTTTTTGTGACGTTTTTAATAATTTGCTAAATTTAAATAACAGTGCTCGACGAGTCTAATATTTCTATAGTGTTAGGTTGTGGAGCTAAAAGCTTCACTGATGCAGACATGGAGGAGGTTGCTGAGTTGCAGAGCAACCGACGTCGGTCTGATCAGCCGACGTCGGTCATATACGGTGAGAAGAGCAACCGACGTCGGTCATATATCGGCCGGCGTTGGTTACCTCTAGACAGACAAGGACCGACGTTGGTCCCCTGTGCGGTTCTAGAACTGCCAGTTCACGGACAGTTAGTTAACGAACCGGGTGTTTGCATGTTAAGAGGCCAATTATAGACTTGAGCTGCGGATCTAATTATTGTAATTAGATGTCTAATTATTGTAATTAGATGTCTAATTATTGTTTGCATGAGATCTATATAGTAGACTCATGGGCTGTATTGTAATTTGTGCTAGAGAGTAAGAGAGCAAAAATTAGCTCCTTCAGAGTGAAGAGAGCAAGGTGTGTTCCTCCTAGTGCCACAGTGTCAAGTGTGGGTGCTGGTTTGGAGAATCAGAAAGATTCTTCATATATGTAGGATCTTGGTCAGCAAGTGTGCAAGGCCACGTTTGGAGATCTATATGGTAAGTAAGATCATTGATTTGCAGGTGTATGTGTGTGCAAGGTCTAGGTTTGCAGGTGTGCAGAACCAGGTTGATCTGCAAGTGGCAGTAGAATCAAGGTGACAGCAACACAACAGGGAGCAAGATCAGGTGGGATCTACTCGGAGTACGGTGTGTACTCGGTTGGAGAGCAAAGAGAAAGGCAAAGTAGTTCCTTCCAAAGTAAGATCATTTGAGTTGCAGGTTGTTGCAAGTTCATGGGAGATCTACTTGGAGTACGTTGAGTACTTGGAGTGCGTGGAGCATTTGTGTACTGGCAGTAGAGATACTGATTGGTTGGAGGTGAATACCAACTCTGTGTTTGAGTTGTGTGTTGGGACCGTAATTGAGAGAGTGAACTCTTGAAGGTGAATTACTGAACACTTGGTGTGGCAAACCTGTAAGGTGGAAGAGTGTGGCGTCTCTTTGTTGTAATTATTTTCTGGAAGAGTATTAATACAAGTTGTGTATTGTCTCTCATATTCTGTGTTATTTCTGAATTCTAGTTACTTGTGCATTCTGGTTAATTTTCGCATATTAAGTTGCTTGGTAATCAATGGTGCTTCCGGGTCCTAACAGTGGAGTCAGAGCATGTTTGTTGTTCTAGATTCCTGACATATAGTTCCGAAATGGTATGAGTGTCTTTTAAGGTGGTTGAATATTTACAACCTTCCCAAGTCTATGCTAGATTAATTCTCATGTGCATGAGATGCACTAAGATGTTTCCCATTGATATATAATTAGAACCATATTTATAAGTAATATACTATTCAATTAGTCCTTTCACTTCTGCTAAAGTCAATCCAGTGGTTAGTTGGATATTATGCATTTGTATGAGTGACATCCATAAACCGTAATTATAATATTGGTTTACTAACATGATTTAAATTTTTTACAAAGTGAAGTCCTACTTTTGCACGATAGGGTCAACTTGACATTGTTTTCATAGTTTAGTGTGCAATTGCATGCCTGCTATCACTTAAGCAAGACTATAAAAATATATCGAACCCATTTTTAATAATAATAATAATAATAATAATAAGTTCTTCCATATTTCATATATTCAGGTAGATTTATATCTCATACTCACAAGTTGCAACTAGAGGTTCACTATCGACCTCAAGTCCGTAAAGTGATGTGCTTCCAATCCTCGCAAAGCCGCTTAGTGACTATTGTCGCAAGTGTTGAAACAATTCAATGCATGATAATATCAAAGATGGTTTTCTCAAACTACTTACAACGCAAGCACACAAGGTGGCTAAACAAAAAGCAAGAAACACAAAGGAGTTGAGATATGCTTGATGCTTGGCATTATCTGATGCAAGCGAGTAAATTGAGCAATTAATGAAACAAAGTCACAACCGAACTAACTACCCATCCCAAGGGTATTGACGGGTTCTAAAGCAAGGTTCACTGTCAAATGATAGTTTTCAGACCTTTATACAAATGTCTCTCTTTCTTGTCCTTAGTGACTGCATTTATCAATCTCTCCATGATGATGCCCTCCCTCTGCCAAGGGGAAGAACCTGTTGTGCAATCACACACTTAGCAAAACCAATCACGCGGTTAAACCATGTTAAAAATATCCAAACGATCATTTCCAATATAAACATCAAATCAATTTTCTAACCATGAGTAGCAAAAGCATGGCAATGTATCTGAGGTTAAACAATATTAATACATCAAATCACTATAAGCAATTCCAATCTATTTGATGTTAATATAAAAAAGTCAACTTAATTTGACTTTTACTAATATATGTAAGTCAATCTCATTTGATGGTCAATCTAAATAAGCACGTCAATTCCATTTGATGTTAAATCAAAATAAGCATGTTAATTCCATTTGATGCTCAATCAAAATAAGCATATCAAATCATTCTGACAGTAATCCAAATAATTAAAATTGCGTAATAGAATAAACAATGAATGCCATTTAACTAATCATTTGTTATTCTCATAATAGTTCAAATCTTTAAACAACAATTAAGTAAGCAAATCTATAGCATCAATATCTAATCCAAATCAATCTACGTGGCACACAATGCCACTTATTACAATGGAAAGCAACAAATAGTTTCAACTTTAAAAATGGGATGTGACACTTACTCTTTTGTCTACCCTGTAGGTCGTATTGACTACAAAAGACTCATTTCTTTACTATTGCCAAAGAAAAGAAGCTTGCTTAATCTTTGCAAAGGCACAAAAGGCATGGCTAGGCTATGGGCAAAGCCCTATAATCCTAACCTAGTGGCATGCAATGGGGTTCTTACACTCTACTTGTATTCCTGCATGCTAGTTTGGATGTGTTTATGTGTGTCTCACCACAATGACAATGTTAGATGACACAACATAGGAAATGTTGTGAGATTACAGCGAGACATTTTTGGCTTGAGGGTGATGATGGTTTACCTAATCTTTATCATGCGTGTACACCTTAACCACTAAAGTTGAATATTTGAATTGAACATTTAGCTATAAATTAGAGAAATAATTATGATCAAGGGTTTCTCTTTATCATGGGTAGTCAAGCCTTTAGAATGTCCACTTTTTTCTTCAATCTAAGATACATTTATTAAGAGTCTCTATACCTTGACAAATTGCATTAGAACATTGATTTCTCTTTGGTAATTGACCTTTCCCAGTCTTATTTCTTGGGATGCAATTCCAACACTTGTAGGAGACATTCATATAGAAGAATTATGAGAAATTAAGAGACATTTGGCTGAGGTGACTACTGTTCACTCTCTCTCTATCTCTCTTTCCCCCTTTTTCATTAATCTAAGGTCTTATAGGTACATACTATTTCTCCATACCTGACAATTTGCATTAGAGCATTGATTTCTCTTTGATATTTGACCTTTCCCAGTCTTATCTCTTGGGATGTAATGCCAACACTTGTAGGAGACATCCATATAGAAGAATTATGAGAAATTATGAGAAATTAAGAGACATTTGGTTGAGGTGACTACTCTTCCCTCTCTGTTTCTCTCTCCTTTTCTCTAACCCAAGGTCTTATAGGTACATTCTATTTCTTTCCTTTCGATTACTTTTTAGAGAATTAAGCAACATTGAGCCTTTTTTTTTGGTTTGGGGTGTTTGAGACCTTACTGTCTCTTGTATGGGTTAGGTCCATAGACATATTTTGCAACGATATTTGAATAATATATAATGATCCACGAATGAATTGTACAATGTTATTGTTGCTTTTACAAGTCAAAATGATCTAGGCATGAATTGTACAATGTTATTGTTATTTTTACAATTCAAATATCATGTGATATAAAGTGATGCCCTTCCATCCTTATTCCATTTATTACGTTTATATTTTGTTAATAAATATTAGGTATATAACATGATTGCCTTCCTTGAAATGCTTTGCTGTTGAAGTATTGCTGAAAACTTGACCTTTTGGTTTGATATCAAAGAGCCGAAATAACATAATATCCCTTTTTGGTTGTTCTTGGTGCTTGAGCAGTAATATTGCGTGGCTTGTGCTTAGTGTCAGAGGCCTTAAATTACCTAAGCGCCCTTTTGGGCCAAAGTGGTTTTTTTCTGTTTTTTCTTGTTTTGATGAGATATCATAAGCCAAAGTTAAGGGGAGGAACCTAACTTAGATATTTACAACCTTTTAAATGAACCTTGTAAATTGATGACACACGCTAACAGCAAAAATGCTAAAGTATCTAACCAGCAGGATCCAAAGATGATTCTGGCACTTTTTAGCAGCGTTGCATACTTGAAGATATGAGAAGTATAGCCTTGCATTGTCAAATTAACTTTGAGACATACTCTTGAGTATGAAACTGTACTGCCATTGGCACCATTGATTTCAAAATTTAAATTTGCTTTTGATAAGTGATGATCTCAGCAAGTGACCCCATTAATAAAAACGTGTGCTTCCAGAATCAGTAAGAACTAATACTCTTAATGTTTTGTATTTTTACTTCGATCGCTAAGGTTTTTGTTTGATTCGTAACTATTATTTGCTGCCAAGTATACTTTTTCAGAATTTATTGAGTCGTCACTAATCAATATATGATCTTTCTTGAATGATGAAAATGAAGGTAAAAGCGATCTCTAAGTTGAAAATCAATAATAAGTGCTAGCTAGGGAAGAATCATGTCTTTTCCTAATGCATTATTTGTACTGGCTCATTTTCTCTTTAACTATTCATTGTAGTTCTTCCATTGTCATCATCATCTTCGATTGAAGTGGGTTTTTCTTTTTTTAATAAAGGTTGGAGGGAAGTCTTTGAGGTGGGGAAGGGATGGAAGACTTCTGGAAGGAGGGAAGTGATTGGAACTGAAGGAAGCTAATTATAATGAAATCTCTATAAGCTAAAAATTAGTGGTTTAATTGTAAATGAAGTTTTTTTGAGAGGGAAAGATGAAAATTCAATTCCATGCAGATTGGAGGTGATATTGTAGTTTCAATTTTTTTAAATACATCCTCAGAATGGAAATTCCTTTGAAAATCAAATATGAATAATCTGCTTTTATGGTAATATTTTAACCTATGCTATGGTTGTGAGATATAGTAGCTGTGGTGGCAAGGTTGTAGGTAAAAATGGTGAAGTGTAGTAGTGTGAAAGAGGAAAACAAAGCATAAGATAGGGTGATGATTGTTACTCATCTATAAACTCTCAAGTATGCATTCATAGAATCACAAATTGGTGTTCTACTTCGAAGTTGTTCAAAATGATTGTCCAAATTACTTATTGACTTTGAATTAATGCAATGTGTTGTTGGAAGACAAACAATACTTTCAAAACTGAAACATGAATGTAAAGAAACATGATCAAAACACAAAAACCATGGAGATGCAAAGACACATGGATTTTGGTCTGAGAAAACCCAAGATGGGGGAAAACTAGGCTGAAGAGGCAATTGCTCTGTTTCCTAAGTACAATAGATTACAATAAGTATGTTAGAACAAGTACAACAAACTGCGATCTTGCTCCCTCAGTTGCTCTCATTCTTCCTTTCTTCAGTGCTTCCTACAATCAACTGAACACCAACTCTGATCATTGATGATCTTCTCTGAACTTGTGCTTCTCTTGAATATGCTTAGAGATGTCCTTTTGTGCACTAAAGGATCCCCACACATCTCAAGAACACGAAGAGACAACTTTGATGTTATCGTGGGTGAAACTGTTGGTTAATATAAATCGGTGGTTATAAAACCACCTTAATGGTTTTGTAACCATCACTTGCAACATTAGGTGGTTACGTAACCACTGCTTCATACGAAGCGGCAATTTCGTCACCTCACACAAAAAAGTTATTTTGAAGCTCTATTGTCGAGTGAACACTGGTTTTGACTATGATGTCTGATGGATGGATTCTTTTTCTGGATCCTTATGGATCATACCTACTGAGAGGATTTTGGTCCCACAAAAGCTTATGGGGGAGGAGATATGGAAACAACTCTTCCATTTCCTCCATGGAGTACCATCTTGTTTGCCTTAGTGTTTTCCCTTGTAATGTCCTCGAATGGGACGGTTCAACCAAAAAGGGGTTTCCCCCAAATCCACAATTTTTGAATTTTGAATTTAGAAAAATCAGCAAATCCTAGTTGCTGTAATTGCACCTCCAAATTGAAAATTAACTCCAATTCACCTTGAAATAAACAACAAATAAATACCTTGTGAATTTGGCCACCAATGGCTCTTACCGCAATGAAGAAATAACATAAAATGATGTTTCAATTCTCCAAACCCTAACGCCACACTAGCTAAATTGAAGTCCTTTTCCACTCTAATCCCTGCTCAAGCTTAGTCCAATCCAATCGCCAATATTCAAAAAATTATTGAAATAATTAAATCAGAACGAAATCCTTGCAAATCTGCCTTCAATACATATTATTTACTACAAACAATTGAAAACTTAAAAAATTCATCTCTCAATATTTGGAATTATGATGCAAATAAGAGCTCAAATTGATCACAAAAATAATGACTATCAAATAAAAATAATTTTAGAATTTTTCTTCCATGGGAAGGTCACTGTAACTTGCTCCAAAATTCTGAAAGCCTTGGTTTTCAGAATTTACCTCTTCAAAAATCAAACCCTCAATCCCAAACAAGTCGCCACATTTGAGAAAATTAATGCAAATAATAATCATATTTATTATGCTCAAGTTGGATCTCAAATAACCCACCAAACTCTCTCAATAAACTCACAAAACAAATCGTCCCATTCTAGGGCAAGTAACAAAACCTCCTTTAGCAAAGGTGGCATCAAAAGACACCCTTTGTAGAATAATTAGCTTCAAATCTACAAACACCTATTGGGCATGTATCCCAATATCTTTTTTAAGCATGAAGAAATAATATCAACTTCAACATCTCTTTAATTGTGATCTTCACTTTGTATTTGTACCTTCCAAAGCGGGGGAACCACCTTGGGGAGGTAAAATGCCTCATAATTTTCTCTTGCCAACTTTTAGGATATCTTTTCCTTTTCTTTATTTTAGCTCTGAAGCTGACATTCTTTTTAATTTCACTATAGGCCTTTTTAAATTAATTAAATAACTTGCTTTAATAAATTAGTAATTAAAATTGTTTTTTGGCAAATTAAATAATATATATATATATATATATATTTGGTAATTGAGGGTGTTTTACAACTTTTCTGACACGGTATTTTCAAATGCTTACACTCGTGCCCCACCCGACGGTTGCGGTTCAATCAAAGTTCGAACCTGTGACCTAGTGGTCACCGTTGCAATGGCTTACCGTTGAGGTATAACCATGGGGGCATAAATATTTTATATTAGGTCCTTGCTTAAATAATTAATAAAATTGCTCTAATAATTAAAGTGATAAAAATCACTTTTCAAACAATTTATTAATTATAAAACCTCTTAGAATAATCATTAAAATTACCGTAATTTTTCAAATGGTTAAAACCACTTTTTCGGTAATTCGAATAATTATCCAAGATAGTTTTATTTTAACAATTAATTAAATTGTCTTATATTTTCGAATGATTAAAATCACTATTCAAACAATTTTATTAATTATTAAAATTATATGAAAAAGGTACATTACATCCCCTTAGGCCAACCTACTAAGACTTTTGTGCCCTTTACGAGTTTCCTTGACATTTCAATGCAACGCTACATCCTCCAACTCTTCTTGTACGTCCACAACCAAGTCTTCTATAAAGGGCAGTTATTGTCCTCCTCATCTAGCATGGATGGCTCATATAGGTGCAAGTTTTCACAATTCACCATTGAATACATCCTCATGAATAAGGGTAGAGCAAGCTTGAAAGCATTCTCTCCAATATGCTTTGAGATGGTAAATGGCCCATACCTTAGAGGCTTGAACTTCCTAGATTGTCATTGAAGTCTTTCCTTGCTCAATTACATCTATACCTTACTAACTTATTTTGAGTGTATGCTCCTTCCGGTGCTAGTCATGTCTAGCTTTGTAATTGTCTTGAGGCTTCTCCAATTGATCCTTCACTTTGAGATGGATTTGCCTAATCCTTTCGATGAACTTTTCTGCACTTGTCACCTTTGAATCTTGTCTCTCCACTCCTACCTATTGTTCCATTGTGACATCAAGAGGGTTAGTTGGCAAGTAGCCCAAATAGACTTCAAACAGTGACTTAATAGTGGATTTGTGGATTGCCCTATTATATGAGTGCTAGATATATTCCAAAGACTCATTTCAAGTCCTTGGATACTTGCTGTTATAACGTCTTATTGTACCAAAACTCCTATTTACACCTTTTGTTTGTCCATCAATTTGTGGATGGAACGCTGTGCTTCGTTGGAGCTCGGTATCCATTTTACATCACAAGTTGGTTCAAAACTTTCCCAAGAATCTAGAATTTCTATGTGAAACATTGGACTCATGATAATCAAAATGCACCCTAACATTTGAAAATAATAGCTTAGTTGCATCATACCCTTTTTTTGTTCTCTTACATGCAATCTAAACACACATTTTGTTGAATCTATCTACAACAACATATAGATAGTCAGGCCATGCTTGGAAATTGGTAATCCTCTTACGTAATCCATACAAATGCTTTTCCATGGTTTAGTCAGCACAAGGAGTGGCATGTACAATCCTTCTTTCCTAACCTTAGGCTTGCTTGTACAACATAAATTGCATTCTCTAATGAATTTTGATGCATCTTCTTTCATATTGGGCCAATACACATACCTTTGCAAATTAGCCACGATCTTACCAACACCAAAGTTTTGCAAATTAGCCATAGTTTTACCAAACTGTTGGTTAATGTAAATTGGTGGGCAAAATTGTTGGTTAATGTAAATCGGTGGTTATGAACCACCGTAATGGTTTTGTAACCACTGCTTGTAGCATTTGATGGTTACATAATCGCCGCTTTGTACTAAGTGGCGATTTCGTCACCTTACACAAAAAAATTATTTTGAAGCTCTGTTGTCAAGTGAAACCTGGTTTTGACTATGTTGTTTGATGGATGGATTGTTTTTTTTGATCCTTATGGATCATACCTCCTTACCGAGAGGATTTTGGTCCCACAAAAGCTTATGGGGGAGATGTGGAAACAACTCTTCCAATTCCTCCATGGAGTACCATCTTGTTTGCCTTGGTGTTTTCCCCTTAGGCCAACCTACTAAGACTTTTGTGCCCTATGTGGGTTTCTCTGACTTTTCACTGCAACACCACATCCTCCTCCAACTCTTCTTGTACGTCCACAACCAATTCTTCTATAGAGGGAAATTATTGCCTTTCTTTCTCATCTGGCATGGATGTCTCATATAGGTGTAAGTTTTCACAATTCACCATTGAATACAACCTCATGAATAAGGGAGAGTAAGCTTGAAAGAATTCTCTCCAATCTGCTTTGAGTCAAGCTTCCTAGATCGTTCTTGAAGTCTTTCCTTGCTCTTGTACAACTATACCTTATTAACTTATTTTAAATGCATGCTCCTTCTGGTGCTAGTCATGTCCAGCTTTGTACTTGTCTTGAGACTTCTCCAATTGATCCTTCACTTTGAGATGGATTTGCCTAATCCTTTCGATGAACTTTTCTACACTTGACACCTTTGAATATTGTCTCTCCACTCCTACCTATTGTTCCATTGTAACATCAAGAGGATTAGTTGGCAAGTAGCCCAAACATGGTTCAATCAATGACTTATTAGTGGATGTATGTATTGCCCTATTATATGAGTTGTGGATATATGCCAAAAAACTCATCCCAAGTCCTAGGATACAACTTGTTATAACCTCTTATCTGGTTTACCAAAGTCCTATTTACAACTTTTGTTTGTCCATTAGTTTATGGAGAGAAAGTTGTGCTTCTATACAACTTGATATCCATTTTACTCCACAAGTTGGTTCAAAACTTTCCCAAGAATCTATAATCTCTGTTTGACACACTGGACTCATGATACTCAAAATGCATCCAAACATTAGAAAATAATAACTCAGTGGCTTCATGCCGTTTTTTTTGTTCTCTTACATGCAATCAAAACACACATTTTGCTGAATCTATCCACAACATATAGATAGTTAGGCCATGCTTGGACATTGGTAATCCTCTTACATAATCCATACAAATGCTTCCCATGGTCTAGTCAGCACAAGGAGTGGCATGTACAATCCTTCTTTCCTAAACTTAGGCTTGCTTGTACAACATAACTTGCATCCTATAATGAATTTTGATACGTCTTCTTTCATATTGGGCCAATACATTTGCAAATTAGCCACGGTCATACCAACACCAAAGTTTTGCAAATTAGCTATAGTTTTACCAACAACAAAGTGTTGTGAAGTCTTGGAAGTATGCACTTCCCTCGTGAATAGAAGTAATTTCTCCTTTGGCACACATAACTTAACACACTTGTAGAGTAGCCTATCCTTGCCTTTGTTATCAACTTTCTTGATCTGTAGTTGTTGGAATGTCTCTCCAAAATTTGCATCTTATGCATATGCTTCTTCATAAGCCAATTTTATGAAAGGTTAAAGTTGAGAGATTGTGGCCAAAGCTGAAACTTACTTTGTTATTGGTGGCTAGATATTAGATTAACATATCTGCCACAACATTTGTGCTTTCTTTCTTGTACTTGATCACCAAATGAAATTGTTGAAGCTCGTCTATTTGTAGTGTCTTGCCTACTACAATTTATTTTGTGCTTGCAAATATTGAAGGTTTGTGGTCAGTATGCATAATAGTTTTTTTACGTAACAAATAATGTTTCCATTTCTTGATTGCTTGAACTAGTGCGTACATTTCTTTAAGATATACATAATACCCTCTTACTGTTGAAGAAATTACCTTTGAATGATAACAAACTAGTGTACCTCCTTGCAGCAAAACTTCTTCCATAGAATACTAACTTGCATCCATTTCAACTTTGAATTGTTCCTGCAAATTTGGAAGAGAAAGGACTAATGCATGGCTGATCTTATATTTTAGTGAATCAAACAGACTATCATATTCCTTATCCCAATGAACGTTCTCACCATTCGCTGCATCTATATAGGGGTGTTGCAATTGCGGTGAAAATTGGTATAAACTTCCTCATGTATTGTATTACTCCCATGAAGCTTCTTGGCTTAGTGGCACTCCTAGGTTTGGGCCAATTCGTGATAGCCTCAACTTTTGCTAGATCCACTCTCAGTTCTCCTCTTCCAACCATGTCCCAAATAGATTCTAGACGACGAGGTATTTTTCATTTCTTTCACGTTTTTTTTTCCCGTTTCATTTACATTTAATAAATTAATTTAGAATTCCAAAGACTTAATTTATTTTTTATTTTAATTTTAATTTTATATTTAGTTTTTTAATATTTAGTTTTTAAACTTTTAAATACTATGTTTAATTTTTTTGTCTAAGTTTTAACCCTAACTTCTGTGTATGCCTTATTCTCGCGCTGTATGCGATCTTGAGAATCAGAAACAAAGTTAGCTACAATAAATATATAT
Source organism: Torreya grandis (assembly GCA_037957365.1). Taxonomy (NCBI): domain Eukaryota; kingdom Viridiplantae; phylum Streptophyta; class Pinopsida; order Cupressales; family Taxaceae; genus Torreya; species Torreya grandis. The sequence continues at coordinate 927,947 of JARHVA010004145.1, read as the reverse complement.
ATATATATATATATATATATATATATATATATAAAATTATTTTTTACGTAAATATTAAAATTGAATGTTTAAAAAATAAATCAATTGTATACTTTATCTAACCCTAACTTCTGCGTATGCTCTTCTCTTGTGCATTATGTGATCTTGAGAATTAGAAACAAAGTTAGCCTCTATTAATTTAAATTTTACGTAAAGTTTAAAAAAATAAAGTGTATAATTATAATTTATTTCTTTGTTTGGTTTTAATTTGATAATATCTTAACGTTGCGTATGCTCTCACTTTGCACCATTTAGGTGATCCTAGTGATCAAAAGTAGATTAGGATATCTGTGGCATCCAGTTCAACTCCAGGGAGAGGGCACAATGAAGCACGCTGGGATGAAGCCTCAATTCTAGTGAAATATGACCTTGCTTCTCCTCTTTGGAAACATGTGACGATACTTGGGAACTTTCTTGGTGGTGGTACTTGTTTGTGGGTATGCAATGATTGTCATGCCACATACAAGTCTTCGTATGCTCGAGTCAAAACTCATTTTACTAGGTATGAATCCGTGGGGATAAAAAAGTGACAAAATTCTTAAGTAAAGAATAGTTGAGTACAGGGAATAGCAAAAACAAACATATGCAACAGTTGCTTCAAAACTCTAATCTAGAACAATACCTCTCCAAAGAAACAGATCAGAAAGACCACCCACAATACCTCCATCTACAAGTCATCCTTTCATTCAAAATCAAACTCAAGCTTTGTCACTTGCAATTCCTTTGGATGATGAGGGACATTGCTGATAAGTTGGTTGCTTGATGCATTTATGCATATGGACTGCGCTTCAATGTTTTGAGGTGGCCTTATTAGCAACAAATGCTGAAAGCAGTCAATGAAACTCCACAAGGTTACAAGGCCTTAATTATGAGAATCTCTGCACCACATTCTTGGCCAAGAAAGTAGAACACATTCACACTTCTTTGTAGCCAATTAGAGATTCGTGGAAAGAGTGTCCATTATCTCAGATGGATGGAAAGATGCTTGAAATAGGCCCTTGATCAATGTTGTTGCAGACTCGCAGTATGCCCTAAAGGTGCAATGTTCTTAAAGGCAGTGGATTGTGAGGGCAAAGTCAAAGGTGCTCAGTTTATTGCAGATATCTTGATAGAGGCTATTGAGTCTGTGGGCTTCCAATATTTTGTCCAAGTCATCACAGACAATGCAAAGAATTGCAGAGCAATTGGGTTGATTGTAGAGGGCAAATACGAGCGCATATTTTGGAAACCTTGTGTTATCCACTCCCTAAATTTGATGCTGCAAAAGATTGGCCAAATCTAATGGATAGAGCAAGTTTATACAGAGGCTAATGACATTCAAACGTTTGTCACAAATCATCATGTCTGAGGCCATCTCTCTAGAAATTTCTCAAAGTTGGAGTTGTTGAAGGTAAGAGAACAATTTCTTATTTTTAAAGTTCTAACTTTCTAATAATTAATTCTAATTGTTTAGCAATGTTTGGACAATCAAACTTATAAGTCTTATTTTCTTTTTTAGATTGCTGAGACTAGATTTGTCTTTCACACACTCGTCTTGAGATGACTTGTGAAGGTAAAAGAGGCACTGAGTAGTATGGTGATTAGCAATGTTTGGAGTGTGTGGAGGCAAGCAAGCACCATCGGCACCGAAAGAACCAATAAGATCAAAGCATTGATCCTTGATAACTGGGGGACTAAAATTGAATATCTGCTTTAGTTTTACAGAGCCTATTCTATCTATGATTTGGTTTACAAATATAGATGCAGCTTGCATGGGAGAGCTTTATGATGGGATTGACTCCATGCTTGTAAGTATGAGAGAGATCATATAAAATAAAGAGCAAAATCTAGAAGAAACCTTTTATAATGAAATCAAGTATTTGGTCATGAAGAGGTGGATTAAAATGACCACCCATTGTATCTCCTTGCTTATGCTCTCAATCCAAAGTATTATAGCAATGAAATACTTCAGCTTCTTAATAGGGAACCATCATATGATGATGCAGAGGTTGCAAATGGAACTAGGCAAGTATTCAGAAGACTTTTTCCTGATCCATTTGTAGCTAGTGTGGTCCTCAATGAAATGGGTATGTTTGTAGCTTCACAAGGCAATATGGGAAAAATTGAGGCTCTTTTTGACAAATTCAACTTGACTCCAATCAAGTGATGGTATGTAAATGGCCACAATGTCAAGTACCTACGACCTATCACAATCAAAATTCTCTCACAAGTATTTAATTTTAATTAACAACCTTTTTTTGTGATAGGTGACTAGTAATTCTTCAACAGAGCAGAATTGAAGTACATATGGCTTTATCTACTATGCGAAAAAAAACTAATTGGCATTCAATAAGACTAAAGATTTGGTATTTGTGCATTCCAATTTTCACCTCCTTTCACACAAGTCTGAGGACTACATGCAAGGGCCGAACAAGCTTTGTAATATCCTTTTAGAGAATATAGACTTGGATGCCCCCGCATCTACTTTTGCCCAATTTTTATTATTTGGTTTTGACGATGACAATCGAGAGAGTTCTACACAAGAGGTGGAGAGTGGAGCTAGTGGGAGTGGCATTCATGATTATGAGGACAATCCAAATCTAGATGATTTACCCTAGATTTGAATAAATTTGCAATGTCTACTTTGAACTTTTTGAAGCAATGAATGAATGAACACTATGTATTTTCAAGTGTTTACCAAAAAAATGAGTAATATGCCTTGTTTATATATATATATATATTTCAAATATATAAATTTAGGCATACCTACGGCATATCCAAATCAAGGTTTTTGAAAAATGACGTACATGTGTACCCTAGACGTACCCGTACCCATACCCAAACAACCTAATCTAGATACATTATGACACTTGTATCTATGAAAGGTCACAATATATTATTCATCAATTTCATAAATGTAGCAAGTGCATTGCATAAACCAAATTGAAGGACCAACTATTTATACAAACCTTGTATTGTTTTGAATGTTGTCTTCCATACATCCGTTTGCTTCATATGAATTTGATGGTACGTTGATTTGAGATCCAACTCTGTAAGGTACTTAACATGTAAAGTTGGTCCAACAAGTCATCAATTTGGAGAAGTGAATACCTATTTTTTGTGATCTTGTTCAAGGCTCTATAGTCTATGCACATTCTCCAAGAGTTGTATTTCTTTTGTATCATCACAATGGGTGACCCACATGGTGAAGTACTTGGCTGAATGATTTATTGTTAACTTTTGAAGTTGTTTCTTAACTTCATTACACTCCAAAAGTAATTCGCTGTAAAAACCAATGTTAGGTAGAGGAGATTGGGACAAAAAATTAAATCTCATGTTTTACTTCCCTTTTTGGAGGCAAACTTTTAGGAGCTTGGAACACATTTTGAAAAGAATGCAACAACTCATCCAATCCCTTCAATCCTTTGTTAGTATAATCAATATCAGAAATCTCTAACCCACCCTCTTGCTCATCCTTCGAAAGAAGTAAACAAACTTATTATTTGTTTGAACGAGTCTTTTTTCTTGGTTGACATTTACTAGGGCAAGCTTGGCTTGTTTTAATGTGCCTTGATGCTATATCTGTTCTCAGCCTTGACCCATCAAAACTTGTTATCCCTCATGAGAAAGTATCCCTAAGATACAAGTAATGACTTCCGAACACCACATCAAATGCATCAAGAGGAATCACATTTGGGTCTACCTGATTTGAATTTACATCTTTTAGTCACTTGAATTTCTACACCCTTCTTCACCCAACCCAAAGGATATGGATGAGGATGATAATATGTTTGTAAACCAAGCTTCTTAACAACTTCATCTGAAATTAAATTAGATTGATATCTAGTATCAACAAGTGCATTTATTGTGGTTTTCTTGATTTGAATATTGATTTGGAAACACTTTCTCATCGCCTTTTTCTTGTTCCTTGTTTGTGCTAGTAGGGGTGCAACCTAGCTTTTCAACAACATTAGAATTGTTCTCTATCTCACCTCTGATTGCTCATTCGAAGATGCCATTGACTTTAGTCCTTGTTCTTTGGATGCAATTTTGGATGTAACTTCCAACGCTTAATGTCAGTATGTCCATCTATAACACAACGGCTACAATGGTTCTTTGGATCCTTACAACTATGCAAAGCTGTGGCATTCCTCTTACCTTTCCACTTACCCTTCTTGAAGGCCTTGTAAGACTGGTTTTGCTCTTTCTTGATCTGATTTGTGGACTGATTTTGCTTTGAGGATTCTCCCTCTCTTTGCTGCTTTTCTTCCTCAATGTAGTATGCTTGCACATATGCCTCATCAAGGTCTTGTGGCTTGCTTGAGATGACATGTCTCCTTAGGCATGTATGGAGCCCTGCCAAGTACTTTGTAAAGTTTTCTTCATCTTCCAAGTCCAAGCCCATAAGCATGGCTTGCTTATGGAAATTTGTGGTTGTAATATCCATTTTCGTGGACTAGTCGAAAGTGACCTTTTTAGTGTATTTAATTCCCGTAGACTAATTTTGGGATCTATTAAGGGAATAAATTTAATTAATTAAATAAGGTTGTCTAATAAAGCAATTTTCTGGACGACTTTAAATTCAATTAATTTAAAAAGGTGACTTAAGGGTTTTTAAAAAAGACAAATATTATAAAGTCACTTTATAAAAGTGCTTTATTGAAATATTTTAAGCAGAAAATTAAAAAAAGTGCCTTCGGGAATGTTCTAAGGGGAAAATATAAAAGGGAGTTTGGAAGCTCATTTGGGGATGCTTGATTCTATTTTCGTTGTGAAAACTTGAAGCTTTCAATGAGAGCAAACCTTAGGACGAAAACCCTAAGGGAATTGGTTTTGGTGGTGAGACATCTACCCTAGCCTATTTGCAGGTGAAATCACACAGGTTTCACGCTGGTGTCAGACGATTGAAGATTAAATAATTTATCGGAAGTTTGCAGGCAAATGATAAATTATTATTCTCCGATTTCTATAGGGAAAAAGAAAAATTTGTTGGATAATTATCAGTAAGTGCGAATGCAGTGGAAGACTGAATTTTAAATATTATATTTTATTCATGCTGGGTTTTACCCAATCATACCATTACTAAGCCCATCGAATGCACCATTCACAATATTGCAAACCAAAGAGGGGGCAATTCATGATTTTAAAGGCTTTAAAGCCTTTCCATTTTCTACCATAGCCTTCCTAAGAATAACAAAGACTAAAGCAACATTATTTCAAGGAAGTGCCACTTAAAAGAGGCTGTCATACTATTTGTGAAGGCCGCCGTACATCCTTATTAGGCTGCCATACCAATTTGTTGGAGCCGTACAACTATTGGAGGATAAAAGTAATTTGAGGTTGCTGATTGGGTGAAGAAGGTTGATTGGACTTTACAATAGAGAAATATTGCAAAGGAAAGTTGATTCCAGTAGTTGATATTGAGACATTTAATTTATGATGACTATTTGTGATAGACCTTGATTGCAAACTATTTGACAAAATCCATGTGCCCCAAAACCTGTAAAAATCAAAATATTTTGATATAATATTTGGGGGCAATATATTACAGTGGTATTAGAGCCGTGTATCCTGCCAGCTAGTGGGGATTTGTGCAAGTTTATGATAGCAAAAATTTCTTATGCAGCGAGGAGGGTCTCACATGTATTATTTTAGACGGAGGCCAAATGATCCATCGGAACAACTAGAGATTGAAGAAGAAATTGCTATTGCAGATTTGTTTGGTGAGAGCGCTATAAGGAACATGGGTGATAGGGATGATCAACAAAATCTTAGTACTATGCAAATTTTAAATGACTTGGCTAGAGGACAACAACAATTGGTTTAGTTGATCACTCATATGATGCAAAACGATAATGGCAACAACAGTAATAATGGCAATAATGGAAACAATGGCAATCGTGGAGAGGCAACACTAGTATCCCCGCTAACAACTACTCTAGGGTAGCTAGTAGAACAACACAAACTTCTAATACCTGATTTCTTAGATCACAGCCAAGAGGACAAGCAAGACAACAAGGAGACGGCGAAAGTTTTGCAAACTATTTGAAGGAATACCAATCATTAGGTGATGAATTTCATGCATCCATGTCTTTTGATTTTTGCCAGGGGAAGTACATGAATAGGCCGAGAGGAGATAGGGGACAAGGACCTAACTAGGTGTTGCAACGTAGAGTGAGCAAGTTGTCCATTCCCAGTTATGATGGTTCCAACAAGTGTATTGCATGTTCGTGGGTGCAGAAATCAGACACATTTTCAGCTTAACCCCATGTTAGAGATAGAAGCCATTAAGTGTGACACACTTCATTTAGATGGGGAGGCTCATGAGTGGTGGTACCATGGTTCGATGACTTTGGGACATGACAATATCACTTCTTATGTAGACTTCACGCAGAGATTGGTTGACAGGTTTGATAAAATGGATTTGAAGCTGCACTTCAGAGAGTTGGCACAGGGGTAACAGGGGGGATCAGTTGACTCCTATGTATCTGAATTTCAAAAACTTACAATTATGGTCACCGATGATTCTGAGCACAGGTTGATTGTTCTATTTGTGGAAGGGTTGTCAAAACCATTTTGGGGATGGGTCAAAGCCTTTGATCTGAGCACCTTACAGGATGCTATTAAGAGGGTTAGAAACCTGGAGAACTCAGCCCCTAGAGAACTCAGCCCCTAGAAACAAATTCCAACCCAAAGCATTTCCAAAAAGAGTGGCCAAAAAGGAAGAGTCTGGATGATGATGTCAGAAATGAACTTCGTAGGAAAAAGCTTTGCTTCTCTTGCAAAGAACCTTGGGAGCCTGGTCACATGTGTTTGGGAAAAGAGAAGGCACATTATATAGAGGTGATCTCAGATAGTGAAGAGGAGAAGGTAGAAGGAGCCACAGGGAGTGAGTTGGAGATCTCAGATGGAGATCAGGGGGATGTAGATGAGCACTCATCAGAGGAGGTGAAAAGACGAACCATCACTACTCTTTTTGGTACCCCAAGGTACAACCCATTCAAAGTAAGAGGCATCTTACAGGGGCAACGAGTGACAGTTTTGATTGATAGCGGGGCAACCGATAATTTCATTGATGAGGCCTTGGTGGCCAAGAGGGGTCTACAGGCAGAGGATTTCAAGGGTTTCAATGTGATGGTGGTAGATGGATTTACTATGACTTGTACCAAATGGATTCCGCAATTGAGCACAACTTTGGGAAACTACACAGTGATAGATGATTTCTATGTAGTAGGCATTGGGGAGACGAAGTGGTTTTGGGGGTCCAATGGTTGCATTCATTGGGGAAGTACTCAGAATTTTCAAACAATGGAGTTGAAATTAAGAGTGGATGGAAAGAAAGTGGTCCTAAGAGGTATGACAAATGGTGCACCCAGGGTCGTGACAACTAAGAGGATGGACAACATCTTCAGACATGGTGATGTGGCTTGGGCAACCCAATGTTTTATTTCTTCTAAGGATACCTCGAAGCAGGGAAAGACATTTCATGTAGACATCCAGTCTATTCTAGACAAGCGCAACATGGTTTTCAGTGACATTCCTCCAGGCAGACCTTCAGAGAGAGGATTTGAGCATGTGATTTAGAGTAGGGAGCAAAGCCAATGACTAGCACTCCCTACTGTCATCCGAGGAGACATAAGGAGATAGATAAGGCCATCAAAGAATTGTTAGATATGGGGCATATTAGGCCCAACTTGAGTCCCTTTGCTTCATCAGTAGTGTTGGTTAAGAAGGATGGGACAATGAGGATGTGCATAGATTACCGGGCGCTCAATAAGAAGACTATCAAGAATCGATACCCTATTCCTAGAATTGATGAGCTCATAGATGAACTTCATGGGGCAGTCTACTTCTCTATATTTGATCTTTGTTCGGGGTATCCCCAGATCAGAGTGAGGGAATAAGACATACATAAGACAACTTTTCGGTGTCATTGTGGACACTATGAGTTTCTAGTCATGCCTTTTGGGTTAACCAATGCCCCTATCACTTTCTAGTCATGTATGAATCACATATTCAACATGCAGTTGTGAAAATTTGTATTGGTATTCTTCGATGATATTCTAGTCTACAACAAAACCTGCGAGGACCACCTTTGGCACATTGGTGGGGTATTGGGTATTATGGAGGCACAATCCTTGTTTGCTAAGATGTCCAAATGTGAATTTGGGATGACAGAAGTATTGTATTTGGGACATGTGATTGGAGCTGTAGGGGTCAAGGTGGATTAAGAAAAGATCTAGGCTATCATTTATTGGCCTCCACTAAAGACTATCACACATTTGAGAGGATTCCTCAGGTCGTGCAGTTATTACAGGAGATTTGTGAAGGGATTCTCACAGCTTACTACACCTCTTATAGATTGGACAAAGAAGGGGCTTTTATTTGGTCAGAGTCAGCTCAACAAGTGTTTGATTGCCTCAAGGAGGTCTCGAGCACTTGTTTGGTATTGGCACTTCCAAACTTCTCCCAACCCTTCGTGATTGAGTGTGATGCCTCAGGAGAGGGAATTGGAGAAGTGCTTATGTAGATTAAGCATCCCATAGCCTATGAGAGCAGGAAACTCAGGGAGGTTGAGAGACATTATTCTGCTTATGACAAAGAGATGCTTGCTATAAAGCATGTCCTAGCCAAATTCAGACAATATCTTGTGGGAGGAAAATTTGTGGTGAGAACGGATCACAATACCCTAAAGTATTTCCTTGGGTAGAAGGATCTCAATGAGACAACAAAAGTGGGTGAGCAAGCTACAGGGGTGTGCCTTTGATATCGAGTATGTCAAGGGGAAGAATAATGTAGTAGCAGATGCCTTGTCCAGGAGGCTCACTTTATGTGCCTTGTTCGAGATTTTTGCAGATTGGAAATCCCACCTTGTAGTTGAGTACTCCAAGAACACTTTGGCTTGCGAGGTCATGGATGGGAAGATTCAGGATGATCGGTATAAGGTCATTGATGACATCATTTATTATAAGGACCGAATCTATTTAGTGCCAGAATAAAAAATGAAGGAAAAGATTCGTAGAGCAGTCCATGATACTCCTCTTGCAGGACATCCAGGGTATTTTAAGACCTACAAGCAGATTAGAGAGATTCAGTTGGAAGGGTCTTAAAGACCATATTGTGTCATGTGAAGGAGTGTATGACTTGTCAGCAAAACAAGTCAGAGCATATGTTTCTAGCAGGGTTGCTACAACCATTACCCATTCTCGAACAGAAGTGGGAAAGTATATCCATGGACTTCATCATTGGTCTTCCATGGGTTCAGTGTAGGGACTGCATCTTTGTGGTGATTGATAGGTTAACAAAGTATGCTCATTTCTTTGCTATCTCTACTGAGCATTCAACGGTGTAGGTCGCTGAGTTATTTTTCAGAGAGATTTTTAGATTACATGGTCTACCCAATAACATTGTTAGTGACCAAGATAGTTGGTTTATCAGTATGGGGAACTCTTTAGATTGGGAGGTACAATGTTAACTCCCAGCACCAGTTACCACCCTTAGACTGATGGACAAACAAAGATCGTTAACAAGTGGGTGGAGGGGTATCTGTGCAATTATGTTTTTGAACAACAAAAAGCATGGATTAAGTGGTTGCACATAGGGAAACACTGCTACAACACCACTTATCATATGTCCATTGGCATGTCTCCTTTTAGAGTATTGTATGGTTATGACTGTACAACATTTGTAGATCTGGGTATCGTTGACAGTAAGGTACCCAAGGCTTATGATTGGGTTAAAGAGAGTCAAGATATCCTTAAGTCACTTAAGGATAACATCCAACAGGTACAAAATCAACAAAAGATCTATGCAGATAGATGAAGGACAGAGAGAGCATTTGAGACAGGGGACTTAGTTTTCTTGAGGTTGTAGCCGTACAGGGAGTCTTCTTTGAAGAAGAGTGGTGTAGAAAAGCTAAAACCCAGGTACTACGGTCCATAAGTCACTAGAAGAGTGGGGGAAGTGGCCTATGAGCTGGAGTTGCTCGAGGATTGCATAATTCATAATGTGTTCCATGTATCATGCCTCAAGAAGGCATTAGGACAGCACATCACACCTTCTTTTGAATTGCACCCCTGGATGAAGAGGGGAAGTTGATTTTAGACCCAGAGGCCATATTGGAGGTTAAGGAAAGGAGGTTAAAGAACAAAGTTATCAGAGAGTATTTGGTTCAGTGGAAGCACTTACCACCAGATGATACCCATATGGGAGGGTGAACGGATTCTGCAGCATCTGAACCTTCAATTGTTTGAGGACAAGCAATTTCGAGAAGGGAACACTGTAATGTCCCTTTTTGAGGACTAGTTGAAAGTGACCTTTTTAGTCTATTTAATTCCCGTAGGCTAATTTTGGGCTATGTTAATGGAAGAAATTTAATTAATTAAATAAAGTTGTCTAATAAAGCAAATTTTCAGACGACTTTAATTTAATTAATTTAAAAAGGTGACTTAAGCATTTAAAAAAAAGGTGAATATTATAAAGTCACTTTATAAAAGTGCTTTATTGAAATATTTTAAACGAGAAATTAAAAAACAAAGGGCCTTCAGGGATGTTATAAGGGGAAAATATAAAAGGGAGTTTGGAAGCTCATTTGGGGATGCTTGATTCTATTTTCTTTGTGAAAGCTTGAAGCTTTTAGTGAGAGCAAACCCTAGGACGAAAATTCCAAGGGAATTGGTTTCGGTGATGAGACATCTACCCTAGTTGATTTGTAGGTGGAATCACATAGGTATTAAATAATTTATCGGAAGTTTGCAGGCAAATGATAAATTATTATTCTCCGATTTTTACAGGGGAAAGGAAGAATTTGTTGGATAATTATCAATAAGTGCAAGTGCAGTGTGTGCAGTGGAGGATTGAATTTTAAATATTATATTTTATTCATGCTGAGTTTTACTTAACCATACCATTACTAATCCCAGCAAAGGGACCGTACACAATATTGCAAACCAAAGAGGGGGCAATTCATGATTTTTAAGGCTTTAAAGCCTTTCCATTTTCTAGCGTAGCCTTCCTAAGAATTAATAAAGACTACAGCAGCATTATTTCAAGAAAGCGCCACTTAAAAGAGGCTGTCATACTATTTGTGAAGGCCACCGTACATCCTTATTAGGCTGCCATACCAATTTGTTGGAGTCGTACAGCGATTGGAGGCGGATAAAAGTAATTTGAGGTTGCTGATTGGGTGAAGAAGAAGGTTGATTGGATTCTACAGCAGAGAAATATTGCAAAGGAAACTTGATTCCAGCAGTTGATATTGAGACATTTAATTTTATGATGACTATTTGTGATAATCTGTTGAAAAGACCTTGATTGCAAACTGTTTGACGAAATTCCTGTGTACCAAAACTTGTAAAAATCAAAATATTTTGATATGATATTTTGGGGCAGTATATTACAGTGGTATAATGTTGCACATTATGACCCGCTCCTTTCCTTTGATATTGTCACTTAATTTTAATATCATTTTTATGCTCAATAGGAGAATTTTGTGAATTCATCCCACTTATCTACAACCGCTTGCTTCTTTTTAGAAGATACTAGATAAATTTCCCACCAGAGCATGATCTAAGACCTTCTATCTGGAGACGTGCAAAATAAATCTTTTGAGCCTTAACAATTTTATGCAAACTAAAATATACCTCCATTTGTTTCAACCATCTGTTTTACAAGTCTGCATTTACTTGGCTTTCAAAGGATTTAATCTTAACTTGGTCTCAACTTTGAAATGGGTATGTTCAGATTTTACCTTAGCCTTAACTTTGTCTTTAGGAGGTTGTTCATGCTCATATGCCTGAAATCTTCTTCGTTATCATCTTCTTCACGAGTTTTTTCAATGCCAATTTTTTTGGCTATAGCATGTTCATGGATTCTGGATTCCTAGTTGTAAGCGCTTATTGTTTGATGATAGATTCTTGAGACATCATCACACCTTCCATGCATGATTCCAATGTAGCTACTTTCTTGAAAAGATTTTCTTTTGCTTTCTTGAGCCATTTCTTTCCCCTGTCAATTCTATCTTCTTGTAGAAATCTCAGGATTGCAAGGCAGCAACTCTTCTTCTTTAGATCTTGTCACAATCAAAAACTTTCTACAATAACCCAAATATTAATATATTTTGATACTAAAATGATCTATAAACTCTCGAGTACAATTCTTGCTAGAATTCATAGAATCACAAATTGTTTTTCTACTTCAAAGTTGTTTTGAACTGACAGTTTAAATTACTCAAATGACCTAGAATTAAACCATCGAGTTGCTGGAAGACCTAAATAGTACTTTCAGAACTGCAACATGAATGTAAAGAAACATGAACAAAATACAAACTATGGAGATGCAAAGAGACAGATTTTGGTCTAGAAAACCCTAAGATGGGGAAAAACTAGACGGAAGAGGTAATTGCTTTGCTTCCTATCTTCTTATAGCAAAAAACTGATTTCAATGAATATGTTAGAACAAGTACAACATTCTGCTATCATGCCCCATCAATTGTTCTCACTGGTCCTTTCTCCAATCCTTCCTACAATCAATTGAACACCAACTTTGATCACTGATGATCTTCTCTGAACTCGTGCCTCCTCTTTAACATGCTTAGAGATGTCCTTTTGTGCAGTAAAGGATCCCTAAACGTCTCAAGAACATGAAGAGACAACTTCTCTACCGTTACCGTACCTGCATGGTTATCATGGGCGAAACACCAGTTAATGTAGACTGCCGGTTGATGCAGACCAGCTCTTAGCAGTTATGCAACCTCCACTCTACATGAAGCGGAGGTTTTGTTGCTTTACATGAAATAATTCTTTTGAAGTTTTGCCGCTGACTGAAATTGGGGTTTTATTATGTTGTCTGATGGGTGGATTGTTTTTTTGGATGCTTATGGATCAGTTACAAGATGGAATTTGCGTACCTAGAGAAGCATATGTTTGTGATCTATGCAACCACAGAGAACATATAGTTGGCAACAACTTGGCATCCTATGCTTGAAGAGCACACCAATGGGAAGCCCCGGTTGTAGACCAAGATTAGAGAACGAGTCACCTAGCTATAAATAGAGAAAGCTATGTGATGAAACCATAGAGAGACCTAGAGGACAAGTGACGTTTAAGTGATGCATTTGGATCATCCCACACCACACCAATAGTTTAAGAATTATGACTCTCACAAATCTTCCATAAGGGCCACATGCATGTTGGTGCTACTCATGTTGCTTGCCATTCCATGTTTATTAGGATCCTATATTTGGCAACACCCACCTGATCATAATTAAATGGGAGCATGACAATTATTTTTGGTGCCTTTAAGTTCCCTTACTGAAGGAAAGAGTAAGTAGATGCTAAACCATCCATAGCCATGCCAAACCAACCATTATGGGATTAGTGCCAAAGGAGGTACAGGCTCATTCTTCACATCGAGATAGATTAGCATTAACCATGCAAGTATCTTTATTGCTCTGACACATGCTAAAAACCATAGATTATTATTAACCATGCAAGTAATTTATTTTAATAAAAATTTGCATAAATATATATGGAAGGCATAATGAAAAACGCCATATTCTCCATGCCCAATGCATTGGTAATAAATCAAACTTAATGTTGCAGGTTTTTTCCATGTTAGTGACATGAGAGGGCCTTAATCACCATCTAGAGGGACTGCTCAGGCAATTAGCATGAGCCATTGTACCCTCCAACATCACATGCAACACCTCATTTCAACACCTCAACCCCATTTTACAATGTATGCCTTAAGAGCCAGCCTAGGTTAGGCCTTTCATAGAAATGATGCAAATGTTTACAAAAATCAGGTTTGAATTGGCCATTGGAAAAATGAATTCGTTACAATAGGAAGGTGTAAATGTATGTACATCGACTCAAGTATCAGTTATTATTAAAATGCTGTGGGGAGTTGGCGGAATGAATTTGTGTTTTCAGCCTTTAGAGGTCTACTTAAAGTACTTCAACAATGATAGCCAATGCAGAGCTAGGTGGCTGAGAAGGTGGCTTGCGTCTCTCCCTGTGCTTTGTATGCCCCAGAAAATTGACGGACCAGCAACAGAGAGGGTTTAGTGCCCTCTATGGTAAATCATATAGCAAATATATGAGTTTCCTTAGCTGACCTAGATCAGTCCCTTTATGGAGTCTAGAAAACCTTACGGATCTGAGTAAGCTACAATCCTTTTAGGTTTTCTATTGAATGATAAAGGTTGTATCCTAAGTTATCTGGTTCAAGTTCGACTTCAAATTCTGTGACAAGGTGGTGGAAAAATATGCCAAATTTTGACATTAAATTCGGGAGATAAACACACTTATAATTCATTTAAAATAAACATAAAAGTTATGTTAAAAGTTCTGAGAGAAAAAGCAAATGCTTATAATACATAATACATAATACATAAGTTACAACACAAGGTACACCGAATTTAATGGGAAAAGTTTGAAATTTGCCAAACTTTAACCGCATCAAATATGAACTTGAACTATATATCCATTATTTACATGGGAAGTTTTTGATATGTTTTTGCATTAATTAATAAATGTGTGTATATACACACATACTGACTGAAAACAGGACTGGAAGCTCTCTCCACTCTGTCTCTCTGGCATTTATGCAGTTACTTATTTAGAAAATTAAAATGATAAAAATAAAATTATATTGTTCAAAATTAATGGCATTTGTTTCAAACTTATCCATTGGCAAACTTGAGCCGACCTTTATCTTCATCGAATATGAACTCGAATTCGGATCTTATGACTTAGTACATAAGTTGGATTATTTCAACTTTCTAAAATTATTTATGAATAGAGCCTAGAACATAAGTTTAATATCTCTCTCTACACACAATTTTGTTGGGGCATCTTGTGGTACTCCAGTAGTGGTAGGCGATGGAGGGAGTTAGAAATCATGAAAGGACTTTATTGAATGGTTACTTTTTTTCTTGTAATAAAGCTATGCATAATGCTCTTGAGTTCGAAGCAATGGTCAAAGGACTTAAAATGCCTTAGGGAAGGGATATACTATTTAAGAAGTCAAGGGGGATTTTATTTTTGTGAATTGTGATCAATGCAATCAGTAAGCCCTTTTGCCGTAATTTTCATCTTCAGGTCCTGATTGATGATGCTAGGATCCTTAAGTCCAAACTCCAGAAGATTACATCTGTCCATTATTATTGAGGGTATCCTTGAGGGCAAGCAGCATTCCAACTTGGTCATAATGGACAACTTCCTGGAGAGGCTTATTATAGAGAGATAAGCCTGCATAATAGGAGGCCAGCAAGCAGGCATCCATAGAGGGCAAACTACGTTTAAAGAACTTAATTTATGATTACAGACCTAAGTAGGGATATAGAACCTTGTAATGTAGAAGAGACTTTGCCCTTTATAAACAAAACTGCATTCTAAGCACATGGATATGTTGGAGACTGTGGAAGAACTTGGACTGCAAATTCACTCCATGCATTAGGAATACGAGGATTTTGTACCACAAAACAGCCAATGTCTGCTAAGATCTGGCAAGCAGTGGACATAATTCTGCCATTTTTTGAATCGTATGGTGGTATTTTTCTCAAGTTAACCAAATTATATTTTGCCTTTTTTTAGGGCCTACAAACCAATATCTGAACCCTATAGTTATATGTAGTACTATATTGGGTTTTAGATTAGTCTTGAATGCTTATGTTTTGGACTACTTTGGCAAGCGATCTAGCTATGGGTCCGTTTTTAACATGGGTTTGGTCGACGCTACTGGCTTGGTGCAATGGATACCATCCTGATTCTTTAGCCAGTTATATACATATCACAAATAATCCTTTTACCCTACCAGAAACAAACTATAGCTAGTACAAGTTTGTTTTGGGGACCAATCACCTACCTAACAACAGCTAGTAGCAACCAACAATGGTTTCTACGGAACAAGGCTGGAATAAAGTAAATACCAGTGTAATTTTTTTTGGCTGAATGTGGCTGAAAACCCAATTTTTTAATAATGAATGACATTTTTCTCAAAAAATCATGTGATGTCCGATTTGAATTTTGATTTCGATATGGCATCATCATATCTTCTTTGTTTTTAAATATGAGCAATATGTACTCTTCGATTTTGGTTTTAAAATTTATTTATGTTACCGACTCATTAATTGTCATTTAACAAGTATGAATCCATACTGAAGTTTTTGGAATAGCAAATCTATATGCTAAAGCCCCAAATATTGAGTTGAATCCATGGGTGGCTAACTTCTTATCTCTCTTTTCGTTTTTGGTTGGTAATGAGTGAAGAATGTTTATTAGGCTATAGATTTAAATGGTTGGAAAAGGGGGGAATGATGGTTGGTGGAATGCTTTTGGTGGGAAGGTGTTGTAGGTTTAATGATAGTGACTGCATACATGGAGGGATATTTACTTTATCTCGTGCATAATGCATTCAAGTTCCATTTGCCTCCTTTGGTCACTCACGGACATTAATATAATGTCCTCCATTCTTTCTAATGGGTGAAACCATTATATGGAATTATTTTGATTTGAATTATTTGAATGCCCAAGTTTTGCACGTCTTATCAGTTACTACTCTAGTTATTGAATCAGACAGTAGGTGATCTGCACATTGAAAATAGTTGTGGGTAGTGGATAACTAGAAAAATGATGAAGCAGGGCAAGGGCAGAGGTAGAAATAGTGTCACTGATGAAAATAATTAATGTGAAACATGCTTGCATCAAGGATAGGATTTGGGTGCATAATGCACAAAAATAACAAAGAACATATAGGCAACAATGGGTGGTTGTGGATGTAGAAAAACAAAACTGAGATTGCAGATGGTAAAAGAGATATGGAAACAATGGATGTAGGAATTTAAGGTTGATAAATGCAGGGCATGTAGGATTTTTTAGTATGGGAAAATCCAATGAAATACATTAGGGGGTGGATCTGAGAAGGATAGAGACGTGGTGAGAATGGAACTGACCAAATGGGTGTGATGAGGATAGCTAAGCAGTAAGAATGGAATAGTTGCACACAGTGGAAAAGTGCAAGATTTGGCTAGTTTTGCAATAAGACATGATGTTGAAATTGCATCTTCATGTGCTTGCAAAAGAAGCTTTATCCAAAGGTATGATTGGTTTTATAGATTCCATTGTGATGATAACTTATATGCTTTGCTTGGAACTCTGGGCTTTACTGTTGAATACACACCTAATTTTTTTTTGTGTGTGACAGTTCTCCATAGCTCTTTAATTGATACTTGCAAACGTCATATTGCCCTTGGCGTGGATTGAATTTTCACAATCCAGTCACCCTTTACACCCAAAATCATGTTAATTTTGTCTTCATATCTAAGAGCTAAAAGTATTAATAACATGATTAGACTTTCCCTTGCAATGATGGATGCTTAGTGATTGTGTAATCAAGCACAGCGAGAGGACATCCAATTATAATGGACTTACACATGGTAAATGGAATGGCATGATATTGACATAAGTAATGGACCATATAAAGTGTGGAATGGTCACACAAATGAGGTAAGATGTCCATGCCATAGTTTACATACTTGGCGAGTACTCGAAGAGCAGGACCTTGGGCGAATATTCACAAAAAATAATTGCAAGTTTTAAAAAAAAAAAAAAATTGTGGCTAGTACTTGCCGAGTATTGTCCTAGTACTCGCCACAAGTGTGTCCCACAGCGAAATTGCATCCAAAACTGTCTAGAACTTTGAAAACGTGCACATAACCCTAAAAATGCGTCACTGACTTGGTTTTTGTGCAATACAATTTTTTGGCTTCACACAAAAAGGTGGAAAACACATCACATGAGCTTATCAATCTAGATGAGATTGATCTCTACAGTGACTGGGTTGTGCAAGATGAAGAGACCCCCTTGTTTACAGATGACGAGATTGCTAATGTCGAGAGGCACGCTATGAAGGGTGTTGCAAAAGGAGGAAAGATTGGATTGGATGGCATCCTTGTAGATGTCGAAGATGAGGCAAAGGATGAGTCATAACAATCTAGTACCAGGGTGGAACCACAAGGGCAACGTTCTAGGCAGAGTGAGGAGGGGCAGCCAAGTGGGAGGACTAGACTCTCTTAGTCTCCCTGTAGTTTTTCAGAGAGTAGGGAAGAGAAAATTGTAGATTCTTTTATTAGTTTGTTGTTGATAGTGTGATAGTTGTATTCACATGAATCATGATTATGAGATTTTGGTTCTCTATTTGTATTCAAATTTAATAGAAGACATTTTCCCAACATTTTACACTCATATGATACATTTTGTAACTATAATTTGTATAAAATTTATGTTTTTTTGTAACAACCCTGTTGGGGTCAGTTAGAAATGCATGTTTTTTTTAAAAAATTAAACACATACCAAAAATATATTACACCAGGAGAATCTATTGAGACCACAAGAAATACTCAAAAGCGTGAAAATAACAAACAAATTACATCACATATGACTGATTTCTAACACCATGAGAACACATCATAATGCAAATATAGAAAGTAATTGTATTAACTCAACGACGATTGATACAAGTCTACAACGATTGCTGTCAAAGTACAATATCAAGTAATTACAACTCTTCATGAAAATATTCAGTAAGTACAACTCTGTAGCATAGTTCTCGAACTCAAGTATTTGTGACAATCTCAAATGTCAATTCGATAAGTAGTACTGTTGTGGAGAGGGAAAACATCATCCGAGCGCTTTTGCACACCAACCATGGACCAACGATCCCCCCACACTAATCCTATCAGAAAATGGTCTTTCTTTCATGAATGAGTAGATAGTGAGGATGTGAGAATCCGGAGAGACAAGCAAGTATCCATGTGTTGTATGATTTCTAAACTAAACATGCAATGTATCATAGAAAACCGTTTTATTGCAAGATATTGCACAAACATGTAAATTATATCCAGGGAATAATAATTTTCCATTAAATATACTTTGGTCCAAACTTTTACGAATAATAAATAATAATGATCTATAGATCAATCAAATTCATACACATCCCTTGATCAGAGTGTAGTCATCTGTCATTGTGATACTAATAAGTCAGTGAAGTTTATTTCACTCTTTAATTCGTATCAACAATGCAGATTGGTCAAATACAATCAATCACAAGATTCATTTAATTTACATCTTATTAACAAACACATCATATAACATGCTAATCATAAGAGTAATCAAAGTATACATTTGTTACGTCAAATGTATGAATGCATTTTACATTATTTTATATTCCATACTAGAAATAATGTCAACAATTTATACCATCCGAATAAATACACGGTTAATTGTAAATTTTCACTACCACAATTCGTTTTCAAGCATATTACACTCTATGATAATCCATATTACCGTAGCCTAGTGTATCTTTTAAGCATAATTACTAAGTATCGCAACTAGTCTAATAAAGCAATGATAAGTCCATGGAAACTATAAACTTCTATACAAGTAACTAGATATAATAAAGCAAATTACTGTTCCCACAGAACACGACTATTCTATTATAACATTCATTAAAATCTCAAGGGTTGTATGTACGCATAAAGCCCTACTAATTGTCATAAAACATACCATTCATATAAATAATAAACACGTATTCACATACTTTGTCAAAAATGTGAATGTATCTTGACGTAACAAACATAGTTGTACCACTTGAGTAAAACGTACATTTAGATTGGTTGATTTCAAACATAACATATTCTATGACATCCCATAATATTATAGTTCTTTGTTTATAAACACAACATAATTATGATTATCTAGTCCTACAATTTCAAGAAACAACCAACTCATACTCAATAATAACCAAGTAAATGCGGGTTTATACCACCTGGGTATATCGTATGGTTAAATCGCTTAATCAAATCTCCGTAAATAGATCCAAATATCTTGCATAGACAATAATAAAAGTCTATCGTTTATGCACATGTTATTTACTTCTAAGCAATTAGAACATCACTTATAAGTACACATCACGATGTTCTAATATATGCCAATCATGTCTAAACATTTGTACATATTAACACTCTCATAATATGTACTGCATACAAGTATTCAATGTTGAATATACACAAATTAATGGTCAGTCATAATGTTTACAGAGAAATAAAGAACTCATAAACCGTTATAACTTCCATTTCAACAATTTGTTTGATTTTCTAGGTTATAGTTTCATATCCCTAAGAAACTTAATGATTTACTCAAACCATCAATCAAACTATAAGTGCAATCCTTATGTACGAATACTTGTATATTATAATATGCACATGTACGTAACCCAAAGCTATGAGAATACTAAATCCTTGTTCATTTAAATGTTTTAGTCTAAGAATCTCTCATATGTCTAACCACATTTTGTATGTACATCACTGTACACTAGGTTAGCAAATTATATTTTTGTTGACATAGTTTCTCAATTCTCGAGGTCTCGTGACCGTGTGTGTTTATATTTGTTGACAACTTAGAGGTATATAATTTGAAATACCCAATGTATAATAACTCTTACAATGACTCCTAAATCTTTCGATATATTGATTTCCTTTATAAAATATGTTCAACAATGACATCATTAGCCTTTACGATATTTGGCTAAATATTCAGTCAATATAACCTTATTGATAGGGTAATCTAAATATAACAATATTTTTGAAATGTTAAGAGACAAGTAATCACATTTATTATCATTGCGGTTATACATTACTAAGATCCGCCAAGGTATATAGATCTCTATAGTCTATTGATTTTGTTGTACTGACAACTATCCCATTATGCTATACTTATTTATTAAGCCACATTATACTTAAATAATTATAATTGCTGTAATAGATATATAACCACATACCGTACGGATAATATATACTCAGTTGGCGTACTCAAGCAAGCTTACAATTGTTGGAGTGGGTAATAGTAACATATATATTAGCTATTCTACCTAGAAGGGTATAAGCAAGCTCTACACTCACAAAGACAATTATAAGCTTATAGCAAAGACATTAACATAAGTTTATCTAAGACAGGGAATAGTGACGTACTCACTGTATAGTGATATTAGTGTCTTTTTTAGCTTATAAATCTAACTATTAAGGATATAAGAAACCGTAATATCAACTTATATACAAGCTTATAAGCAAAGGTTATTTTAGCTATAATTGCTCATATATATTATCCCATCATTAACTGACAATTTCTAGAATGATATTGGTATGGATGACATAATATATTATAGGTATTTATGTTAGGAGTAACCAAAGCAAGAATTTCAAAATAGTCATGCGATTCAGCGACCTGTAATACATAGCATATTTGTAAATTAAATGTACATAGCCCTGTTACTTATTGCAAAGATTGGTATTAAAGGTACGATGACTTCTAAATTCTCAACGATGCCCTTGACCTAAATAGAAATTTAAAAAAAATTGCAATGATGCCCTACAGAGCACCAATTTTTTTTTTTTTCTAATACTAGACAATATTGATGATTAATTAATAACGCTGGGTGGATTGTTGTTACTTTTTAATGCAAATCACTACCTTTGATAACTCTATTAAATCGTTGCTTATTTTATTCTACCAAGTCGCTAATTCTGCATAACAGTTTTTTTTTCATTTTGACCAATGTTTTATCACTAGCATGCAATGGTTGATTTAATGTAAGCACATCCCCCTGTATGCAACTACAAAGGATTCTTCTACACAGTTTTCTCATGTTTGCATATATGTATAATATTATTATATACTATTTTGGCTATTACTCAAGTCATTATCTACTAGAGGAATGCTCTTACGGATAAGCCGTCAATGTTTCTTTTATGTGAGTGTTTAAGGCGTTGAGGATAATATAACTAATTCCAAAGTACAAGTCTACATTATAATACAAATCGCTTCACCGTTAGAAGTGCTTTGGTATACAAAAAGGAATTATTAGAGCAAATCGATGCCACAATCGAAAGTATGAATAGAGGTCATCGTCTGACTCATATTCCGAGTTTTTAAAAGGGATGCCTAGGCTGTATAAAGTAGAGGATTACATTTAAACCGTTATACCATTTGCCCATTATGGACTTCACTACTGTTATGGCTAGTTGTAAGCCTACAACCTCTTTTTAGGTTGTTGAAATCATGCTTGTATAAAATTGCTACATGCGAAGTTTCTGTTGTATATTCACTATATTCTCTATTATGTAAGGAAATATTACTGGTTTGATTCTAGTTCATATTTGTGCATATATAAGTACTTGGATAAATATTTTATACAGTTTCTAAATTGATGTGCATGCATATTTAGTCTATAAGCAATTACAAAATTTGAATAGACACATCTATATAATTCATATAATCATATGGAAATTCATACATCGCTGACCTGGAATTTTCTCTTTCTATCTTGCTTCCTCTTATTGTCTCTTTCTTTATGTGCTCTCTTTTTCTGTTCCATGTTTTTTTACTAGATAACCTCCATTTTCTTAAATCCCCCATCCTAATAAAAAAGGCGTAGTTTTGCTTTAAAAGATTTCTTTATTTTTTGGGGTTTACTTCTCTTTTAAAAAAAAAATCTTAATATATATTTTTTTAAAGCATGATTTCCTCGTCTTATTTATTGCTTTTATTTTTATTCTTTTTTAATTTTTTAGATGCCAACAAATAATTTCTAACATTAATTATAAAAATTAGTATACTTACTAATTAAATTAACATTTTCAAACGTCATGATGGATTAATGATATATCATTAATCAACGATTCCAATTTATTCGAATTTAGCAAAACATGTTACTAATAATCTTTAATGGGTATATTCATAAAATCATTAAACTATGCTAGAAACTATATTAAACAAGCTAATGCAAATAATATCAAAATATGTTATGCTAACCATTAATTATGAATATAATCTTGCACTGGTTAATGTGGTGTGTAAGGTACTAATCGATTTTTTTGTTGTCCTCCGACATCTTGATCTATGTCACTTTTTTCGATGATGCTCTCCTTTCGTCACGCTCTAATGGATGAGTTCTGTTGTGTCAACTTCACAACAAGCAGGGAGTTAGATCATATCAACAGGGTAAACATATAACATAAAATATATTGAAACAACACATCAATATGTTCAAAATGTAAACACGTATATTTTAATTGACTCATAGTAAGACAATCATGTACCATTATATATCTAAGGAATGTTCTACTATTCCATAATAATAAATATCTCAAGCTTAGTTAAAAATAACCAAATCTAAAATTGTCAATTATAGATATCTACGAATAATCTAGTAAGTTTGTCTGGTGAGGAATCAGGGTGTAACGCCATTCCAACAAGTAGTTAGATCATATTAACATGATAAACATATAACATAAAAATATTTGAAACAATGCATCAATATGTTCAAAATGTAAACGTGTACATTTTAGTTAACTCATAGTAAAATATTTATGTGCCATCATGTATCTAAACAATGTTCTATTTTATTATAATATATATCTCAAATTTAGTTGAAAATAGTTAAATCTAAATTTGTTAACTATAGATATCCACGGATAATTTAGCAAGTTTACCTGACGAGGAATTGAAATGTAACATCTTCTACCCTTAAAGTTAGTCATCGTTCCCGATGGCTCTCATTCAAACATAAGTTTTGAATTAAAAACATTATTTAATAAAGCAATAATATGGTATACAATATCAAATTAAGCAATTAAATGAAAAATTATCTGTAGAACTCATTGTAGTTTCTTCAAATTGCACTATTGTTAGAGTATTGGTCTCACTAGACTTTGTTCTATGACATTTTTTTTTATGCAAACAAAGATTGTGAGTATTACTTATTCTGATTGATTATGTCATGACCACTTTGAAGTCTAGAACCGTCAAAACAAGCTTATATACTATAATACTGACCACTTCTATTATCTTGAAGGGTCTCACATATCTTAGTGAAAGTTTCACTGACTTCCCAAGAGCGCACATGGTCATCATACAAGCCAAATAAATGATCAGGGAGAGTTCTACAAAACCTTCCAATCCTTCTGCATTTCTTTAACATAGAAAGTATTTTTTTCTCATTTCGTAGAAAAATGTTTAAGGATCTTGGCAATAATGATGTATAAGTTAATATTATCGCTATCCCGCATAGCTCTTGATAAGTATAACATGTCAAACTATCACTACTCCACGGAATTTTTGACCAATATGACGATGAATAGGAATTGAAAATACTACATTTTTAATGTATACAAATTTAAAGAATAAACGTTCCACCATATACATGCATATAGCCATATGACTGATTTTGACGAGTCTGTCTATCAATATTGGATTCACCAAATCCGTTTGTTAGATCCAAACTCAGTAACTACCGAGTCAATGTGAGTCTAAGTAGCATCCACTTTTATCGTTTAGTACTTACGTTCTTAATTCATCACTCTTCCCTTACGTCTCCACGACCTAATGATTTTCAAAAAGTGCACAATGTTTAATGAATCATATTTTTATGCTAATAGGGTATAGAAAGCAATAATATATGCTAAATGATTCTAGATGTATCAACATACATACAAGATAAATCATATAATCAATCCGTAGTTGTATTAAGTTGCCACTAGCTAAACACAACTAGAATTATCATTCCCATCATAACCTATAGTGTTATATTCATAGTCAAGAGGAAATAATGTTAAAATTAACATAACATACAAAGGCCAAGGGTCACACCGTCATTTCAACTTTATAAAGGACCAAACAAGACAATATCTCTTTGTTTACTTGGCTAATATTCAACAAATTATAAGTTTATTTGAACCTTTAGATTGACGAGATGCTTTGCACATCGTATACCCTAGTCGCTTTCGACGAAAGGTACAATATTAACTCTTCAAAACAACACGTTTTAAGCAAAAAGAAAACAATACTAGCCTTAATCAAGGGTAGGTCAAACAACATTGAAAAACAAGTTTTCGTTTAGGAGAACACTAATTCATCTTCATGAAAATATGAATCCTCTCGGTAGTTTATAATGATGTCAAATGAGAATGAATTAATAACAACTCTCTAAGTTAATTAAGAGAGATGACACTTTTTCGTAACCCACATAACATAAAAGGTGTCAAACCATAAACAAGCTCCTAACACAAAGAAATTCTCAACCCAAGACATCAACACTCTATTACAATAAAATTCCCATCGCACTAGGTGGTGTCAAAACTAAAAATAGTCTTATAAGATTTTTCATTTTTAGGATTAGCGAGTATAAGACAAAAAACTAAAGCACATATATTTAAGTGAGAAGCATCCTGTGCTTATTAATCACTCACAACATGAAACACAAATGGTGAAGGTGACTTGATTACCAAGAAGGATGTAATCATACTCGAGGTGTTCGATCTAGGTGATCAAATTATGGTAGAAATATTTTGTTCATAACTCATGAACTATGTTATGTACTCGCCTATCCAAACTTTGAATAGAACCATCATCAAATTGGGACACTCGATAAACCTCTAACAACTCAAAAGGGTATGAGTGCTCTTAGGGTTACACACTCAATGTTCTTTACACACATTTCATGAATGTATCAAAACTCCAATCATGGTGTAATAGGGTTATGCACTGAGGCACTACTAATCCAAAATTCTAGTCCAATACTCATGTCACTAGGTTCACATTGGTGAACAGAAAGACATGAAAATGCTAATGGACTCATTAGGTCCTAGAGTTCGAACCACAACGCTGATACCACATGTAACAACCTCACTAAGGTCAGTTATAAATGCACGATTTTTTTAAAAATTAACACAAAAAATAGATTACACCACGAGAATCTACATAGACCAAAGAAATACTCAAAGCGTGAAAATAGAAACAAACAAATTATATCATATATCACTAATTTCTAACACCATGAGAGTACATCATAATGCAAATATAGAAGTAATTGTATTAACTCAACCACGACTGATACAAGTCTATAACCACCGTTATCAAATACAATATCAAGTAATTACAACTCTTCATGACAATATTTAATAAGTACAATACAATACAATGTACATATAAGATACATGGCTCCTCTAGAGCATAGTTTTCGAACTCAAATATTTGTGTCAACTTCAAGTGTCGTTTTGATAAGTAGTACTATTGTGAGGAAGAGCATCATCTGAGTGCTTTTTTATACCACCCACGGACCAACGATCCCTCACACTAATCTCATTAGGAAATGACCTTCCCTTCATGGATGAGTAGATAGTGACAGTGCGAGAATCTAGAAAGACAAACAAGTATTTCTGCACTGTATGATTTATAAACTAAACATGTAGTGTATCATAGAAAATCATTCTATTGCAAGATATTGCACAAACATGTAAATCATACTCATGAAATGATAGTCCCATTAAACATATTTTGGTCCAAAGTTTTATGATTAATAAATAATAACGATCTATAGATCAATCAAATTCATATAAATCACTTGATTACACTGTCTTTATTTGTCATTGTGGTATTAGAAACCCAGTGAAGTTTATCTTATTTCATACTCCGTATCAACAATGCAGATTGGTCAAATACAATTCAACCACATGATTCATTTAATTTACATCCTACTGACAAACACATCATATAACATGCTAATCATAAGAGTAACTAAAACATGCATTTATTTCGTCAAATATATGAATGAATCTTACATTGTTTTTTATCCCATACTAGAAATAATGTCTACAGTTTATATCACTTAGATAAATACATGTTTAACTACAAATTTTCATCACCACAATTAGTTTCCAAGCATATTACACTATGATAACCCATATTATCATAGTTTAGTATTTCTTTTAAGCATAATTACTAAGTATTGCAATTAGTTTAATAAAATAGTTATAAATCCATGGAAACTAAAACTTCTATACAAGTAACTAGATATAACAAAGCAAATCATTGTTCCCATGGAACACAAAAATATTCTATTATAGCATTTATTAAAATCTCAAGGGTTGTATGCACGCATAAAGCTCTACTGATTGCCATAAAACATACCATTCATATAAATAACAAACATGTATTCACATTCCCTGTCAAATGTGTGAATGTATCTCGACGTAACAAACAGTTGTACCACTCGGGTAAAACGTACATTTAGACTGGTTGATTTCAAACACAACCTACTCTATGACATCTCATAATATCATAATTCTTTGTTATGAACACGATATAATTATGATTATTCAGTCCTACAATTCTAAGAAACAACCGCTTCATACTCAATAATAACCAAGTAAATACGGGTTTATACCATCCGAGTATACCCTATGGTTAAATTGCTTAATCAAATCTTTGTAAATAGATTCAAGTATCTTGCACATGGAGTAATAATACGGTTTATCATTTCTGCACATGCTATTTACTTCTAAGCAGTCAAAAGAACATAACTTAAAAGTACATATCACGATGTCCTAATATATGCTAATTATGTCTAAACACTTGTTCATAGTAACACTCATAATATGTACCACATACAAGTATTCAATGTTGAATATACACAAACTGATAGTGATAATGTTTATAGAGAAATAGAGAACTCATAACCCGTTACAACTTCCATTTCAACTTGTTCGATTTTCTAGGTTATAGTTTCATATCCCTAAAAAACTTAATGATTTACTCAAACCATCAATCAAATTATAGGTACAATCCCTATGTACGAGTATTTGTATATTATAATATGCACCACATGTAAGTACTCTAAAACTATGAGAATATTAAATCCTTGTTCACTTAAATGTTTTAGTCAAGAATCTGTCTATCTGCGTTTTGTATGAACATGACCATACACTATGTTAACAACTTATATTTTTCTTAACATAGTTTCTCAATCTCTGAGGTCCCGTGACCACGTGTTTATATTTGTCAACAACTTAGAGGTATATAATCCGAAATACCCAAAGTATGATAACTCTTACAATGACTCCTAAATCTTTCGATATATTGATTTTCTTTATAAAATATGTTCAACAATGATATCATTAGCCTTTATGATTCTCCGCTAAATATTCAGTGAATTTAACTTTATTGACAGAGTACTCTAAACATAACAATATTTTCAAAATATTAAGAGACAAGTAATCACATTTATCATCATTGAGGTTATACATTACTAAGAGCCGCCAAGGTATATATATATTTCTATAATCTATTGATTTTGTTGTAGCGACAACTATCCCATTACGGTATACTTATTTATTAAACCAACATATACTTAAAGAATTATAATTGCTATAATAGGTATATAACCACATACCATATGGATAATATATATTCAATTGGTGTACTCAAGCAAGCTTACAATTGCTGGAGTGGGTAATATTAACATATATATTAGTTATTCTACCTAGAAGGGTATAAACAAGCTCTACACTCACAAAGGCAATTATAAGCTTATAGCAAAGTCATTAACATAATTTTATCTAAGGCAGGGAATAGTGGCGTACTCACTATATAGTGATGTTAGTGTCTTTTCTAGCTTATAAATCTTACTATTAAGGATATAAGAAACTGTAATATCAACTTATATACAAGCTTATAGGCAAATGCTATTTAGCTATAATTGCTTATATATATTGTCCCATCATTAACCGACAATTTATAGAAAGATATTGGTATGGACAATGACATAATATATTATAGGTATCTATGTTAGGAGTAACCAAAGCAAGCTTTCCAAAATAGTCATGGGATTCGGCCACCTGTAATACATAGCATAATTTGTAAATTAGATGTACAAAGATCTGTCACTCATTGCAAACACTGGTATTAAAGGTACAACGACTTCTAAATTCTCAGCGATGCCCTTGACCCAAACACATATTTAATTAAAATGCAGCGATGCCCTACAGATTGCTAATCTTTTTTTATCTAATACTAAACAATATTGATGATGAATTAATAACACTGGGTGGATCGTTGTTACTTTTTAATGCAAATTGCTACCTTTGATAACTCTATTAAATTGTTGCTTATTTTATTCTACTAAGTCGCTAATTTGCATAACCGTTTTTTTTCGTTTTGACCGATGTTTTTACACCAGCATGATGTTGTCGATTTAATGTAAGCACATCCACCTATATGCAACTACAAAGAATTCTTCTACACAGTCTTCTCATGTTTGCATATATGTATAGTATTATTATATCATATTTTGGCTATTACCCAAGTCATTATCTACCAGAGGAATGCTTTTATGGATAAGCCACCGATGTTTCTTTTATGAGAGTGTTTAAGGCGTTGAAGATACTATAACTAATTCCAAAACACAAGTCTACGTTATAATACAAACCGCTTCATGGTTAAAAGTGCTTTGGTGTACAAAAAGGATTTATTAGAGCAAATCGATGCCACAATCAAAAGTATGAGTAGACAAGGTTGCCTAACTCATATTATGAGTTTTTAAAAGGGATGCCTAGGTTGTATAAAGTAGAGAATTATGTTCAAACCGTTATACCAGTCGCCCACTATGGATTTCACTATTGTTATGGCTAGCTATAAGCCTACGACCCCTTTTTAGGTTGTTGAAATCATGCTTGTATAAAATGGCTGTATGCAAAGTTTTTGTTGTATGTTCGCCATATTCTCTATTATGTAAGAAAATATTACTGGTTTGATTCTAATTCATATTCATGCATATATAAGTACTTGCATAAATCTTTTATACAATTTCTAAACCGATGTGCATGCATATTTAGTCTATAAGCAATATCAAAATTTGAATAGACACTTCTATATAATTCAGATGATCATACGAAAATTCATACATTGCCTATCCCAAATTTTCTCTTTCTATACTCGTTCTTGCTTCCTCTTACTGTCTCTTTCCTTATGTGATCCCCTTTTTTGCTCCATGTTTTTTTACTGTTTAACCTCCTTTTTCCTAAATCCCCCATTCTCATAAAAAGGGTGTAGTTTTGCTTTAAAAGATTTCTTTCTATTTTTTTTATTTTTTTGCTTTACTTTTCTTTTTAAAAAAGAAAATCTTAATACTCTTTTTTTTAAAGCATGATTTCCTTTTGTCTTATTTATTTCTTTTATTTTTATCCCTTTCTAATTTTTTAGATGCCAACAAATAATTTCTAACATTAATTATAAAAAATAGTATATTTATTAACTAAATTAACATTTTTAAACATCATGATGGATTAATGATACGTCATTAATCAACAACTCCAATTTCGTCTAATTAATCAAAACATGTTACTAATAGTCTTTAATGGGTATATTCATAAAATCATTAAACTATGCTAACAACCATGTTAAACAAGCAAATACAAATAATATCAAAATACGTTATGCTAACCATTAATTATGCATTTGATTTTGTGCTGGTTAATGTAGTATGTGCAATGTACTAGCCGGTTTCTCTGTCGTCCTCTAACATCTCGATCTACGTCACCCTCTCCGATGATGTTCTCTCTCCACGCTATGAGGGATGAGTTCTCATGCATCAACCTCACAATAAGCAGGTAGTTAGACCATATCAATAAGATAAACATATAACATAAAATATATTTGAAACAATGAATCGATATGCTCAAAATGTAAATGAATGCACTTTAGTTAACTCATAGTAAAACAATCATGTATTATGTATTTAAGCAATATTCTATTATTCCATAATAACATATCTCTCAAGCTTAGTTAAAAATAACTGAATCTAAAGTTGTCAACTATAGATATTCACGGATAATCTAGCAAATTTTCCTGACGAGGAATCGAGATGCAACATTTTTTAATAAATATAAGTAGTTTTTTAAGTTGCCCAGTGCCAAGTATTTTGCCGATTAAAGTTCTAGGGGGGCCAGGTGAGTACTGGCTAAGTATGGGTATGCGAACTATGGGACTCCATACTTTATGATCCTACTATTTTCATGATGTTAATTTTGAATACAGGTCCCCATAGAGACTTTGGAGCTTTTTTTACAATTTGCAATCATTGAGACCAAACTGCGCATCAACTATTTTAATTTGTAATTAAATCATATACTTGGTTCATTACATTGCACACTTCATTAATATCATTGACTTGTACATAACACTGAGATTTGAGTTTATCCTCAAAACTTACACTACATTAGACTTGACTCAAAATTGGCTAACGTTTGCCTTAACCTTGAAGCTTCAATGTCTTAATCACCAAAACCTTCCTTTGATTGTTGTTTGGTCTGGTTCTTGGGGTCATCTTCTTTGATAGATTAGATGCTATAGCTAAAACATGTAATGAATAAGCTGGCTTGACCTTGATAATGTCTCTAGTGATGACACCTTTAGCGATAACTTATTCAAGTATGCCTTCGACAATAATTTCCTTAGTTATAAAGACTCTTGTGATGACATTATATTTTTAGTGATGGTCCTACTTGTTCAGGCACCCGATGAGAGTTTGTTTAATGCATTATTTTCCTAATGGGTTTTCTTGTTCCTTTGTGAGTTGGAGTCTTATTAGGACATCATTTATTCACGTTTGGAATCCTACTTGGACACCCTCATTTCTGGGTGTCTTAACATGATGTCCTACTTTTGTTTATGTTAGGGTGTGCTAATAGGATGTATGCCACCTCCATGTCTAGATCTCTTTCTAGGTTGTCCTCCATCCTTGTAGCCAAAACATCCTAATATGATGTCTTGTATAACAATACTTGGATAGCCTAATAAGGTCTATCACCACCTCTGATGTAGGGTTGTTCTCAGGAATTTACTTATGTAAAATCATGTAACTATCCACAAATCCATCCCACTTGTATTTCCTTATTTTCACTAACCTAGTATCACAATAAGATCATAAAAGGGTCATTTCTTTTTATTTTTTAATTTATAAGAAAGGAATTCTATAATACTACACTGAGTAGGTTTAGGCTTACCTGGTGGGGATGAGCACTCTCTTTGCCTTATACACCTAATAGTCTACGGTGAACATGCTTCTCTTGTTTTGTTGGCCATTGCTATGATCATGGTTCAAAAAATTGTACTCAGTAAAAACTCAACATCCCAAAATTTTGACTTGGACTTGCAACTTGACAAAAAGTTTGTTGAGTTTTCTACAAGGTGAAAATATAAATTCATAAAATAAACTCAAATCCCTATCAAAATCCCTCATATCCGATTGAAATCACTTCACAACAATTGGTATATGATCAAATTGGTTTTAACAGAGCAAAATCAACATAAAATGAAATGTAAAAAGTGAAACAAATACATATTTTTAGTGCCGATTGTAATTATGCAACAGTGGGCGAGTTTATCGATTAGGATCTTGACTCGTGAGTTTTGGAGTTTCTTGGTAATTTCTCGCTAGTTTTAGAATTGTGGCTCTGATGTCGTGTTTTTTCATTTATAGATATTTAATCTTAACTCGTTCATTCTATATTTGATAGAATGTGCCATCAATATCACCCATGCTTATGGCATCATTGTTGTATGCCTTCACCACTTGAAACAACCAACTCATTGTCGCTTCGATTTTATAGGGTTTTACTTTCGCAATATAACAATACAAACTCCCTCTTGAATATCATGCTTCTAGAGGTGCTTGTCATGCAACATCCTCCTCTAGTGCTATGCTACTTTAATTTTTTAATTGAGCAATTAATCTTTATTCATTCATAACCACTAGATTCTCATCTTTGTAATTTTTCTTCATCATCACTTGATACTGGGAACAATAAATTCAATTTGAGTTGCAACTTATTTGTATATTAACTAAGAGTGAGTGTGTTCTATCATCACTTCGTAGGAAGTCCTAAAGCCCACAAAGTTCTTGGAATTTTCTCATCTCAACATTTTAGTCCAACTCACATTTATTGTGACATATACACACCAGGATTTTGTTGGAAGATACAACTTGCCCATGCACCCATGGATAAAATGGACTAGATTTTTGGTGATTCATAATGAATTACTCCAACTATTCTATCATTTGATCCATTGTCCTACCAAACCTAAAAAGAATCAAATTGCTTCTACATTCTTTTGCGATTTGATTTCCATCTAACCCTGCTTCGAAGCATTGTTTATTCTAAAGAAATAAAGACAAATGTTATATTAATGTCCATGGATGACCAAACGTAGGACAATGGGACTCGAGGATACAATCATTAACAATAGAAAGTTCAAGGAAAGAGAATCCAAGAAAGTAAAATACATAAGACAAAGTAAAGCATTGTGCCACTAACAAAGGTGGTAATGAAACTAATACAAATAATAGTGAGGGGTGGACAAGAGCCTCCAAAAGTATGTGCCAATGAAGACTAGAAGACCTCATTGAAAATCTTGTTCTGAAGTGAAGAAACTTTTTGACTTATCATCAATCATTATGAGAAGATCTGAGTGTTCGTCAGGGAGAGTCCAATGTGAGGGGGATGGTTGGGAGATCATAAGGGCAAGCCGAGTCCTTCCTCTAGAATCTCTCCTAGCATCCAAGGCCGAGGTACTAATGTGGGTGTGTCTTTGTGGTCTAGGGGTGACCGATAAGTAGTAGGTCCATGTCGTCGTGAAGAGGAGCCACACCAGTGGGAAGAAGTAGATCCATGTTGCTGAGGGAGAACATGATGGGGGATCTAAGTACTCTGAGTAGTAATGATGTGTTAAGAAAAGCATCACCTAACTGATCTATTAGCTATGATGTGTGATGCACAGTTTTCCAAGGGATGCTTAGTGCTTCCTATCTTCTAGATGGGTTGGAAGAAAGATGTGATCAACATGGGGGATTTAGAGCCTTTGAGATCCACTTGTAGGGATCTGTGCTGGAGGGTGACAAATTCTCGAAGTTAAATAGCTAGGCACCACTGGTCTGGATATCTAAAGAATTTAGATAGAGTTGGCTAAGTACTTTTAGAGGTAGTGATATTGTCCCCGGATCTCATAATAAATTGGGCATCTGAAAATGAAGTGTTCCTCAGTCTCCACCACTTGGATGGAGCAAAGATGATAGATCCAATCCAGACAGAGAATGTCATGATCTATTTCAACCTGTAGATGGTGAGAACACAATCTCATTTGGCCAAGGGGAAAATTCAAGCCATGGGACCTATGGCATTAGAGATAGTGAGGGCAAAAAAGAATACCATCCACTACGTGTAAGAAATGCTTGGTGTAGAAAGCAAGCTTGGGGCTAAGCGGCTCAAGGGGGGAGACCCAGGTGGCTTGGGTATACTATTTGTAGATGTACGCTCTGGTAGCTATAGTGATGATGTCCTTTGTAGGAAGGAGCTTGGGGGGGGGGGGTTTGGGCATCCAGGTATCCAAGTAATAGTTGAGAAGGGGTAGCCGATCCATAGAGATCCCAATAGAAAGGAGCAACTTAGTCTCAAAGTACCAACAATTCTAGTGTCTGGTGGGTATCAATGAAGCATTCCTTTATAAGGAGTAAAGTGATAAGTATTGATATCTCTCACAACCAAAAGCTAAGTCCTCTAAGGACCCAAGTCTATGGATGTAGAAAGTAAGACAAAAGATAGTCTTAAGGCGTAGTGGTTGGGCGACAAATTCAACTTTGGATGATGTGTTGGGGAATTGTCTGCTTGAAACAGATCATGTGCTTTAACATGAGAGTCGAGATCCTTTCAATACAGGCCCGGTCAATAGCTCCCAAGCTAGGTTGCCACACCTATGAACCATGTAAAACTGTAGGTTTGATGATTGCATCAAAAAGGCGTAACTTAGAAGGAATGTATTAGCAGTGGATTTGAAAACATTGATGTTCTAATACAAAAAGAGAGGCACACCCCTTGCAAAGGCACAATTGAGAAGTAAACTTCATGCTAAAGCATAGACTAGAGAATTGGACCCCCAAATAAGTGTACACTGGTGTGATCTCTAGAAGTTCCCCTTTGTATAAAAAATGGAATCTTGAGAGAGAGAGTGCTTGGAGATATTGAAGATCATAACCTTAGATATCAATTTTGATTCAATGTCTAAGGTTACGATATTTAATATCTCAAATTCAATATCTAAGCTTATGATCTTCAATATCTCCAAGTGCTCTCTCTCAAGATTTCAATTTTTCTATAAGGGGAACTTCTAGAGATCACACCAGTGTACACTTATTTGGGGGTCCAATTCTCTAGTCCATGCTTTAGCATGAAGTCTACTTCTCAACCGCGCCTTTGCAAGGGGTGTGCCTCTCTTTTTGTATTAGACCATCAATGTTTTCAAATCCACTTCTAAGACATTCCTTCTAAGTTACGCCTTTTTAATGCAATCATCAAATCTACAATTTTATATGGTTCATAGGTGTGGCGACCTACCTTGGGGGATATTGACTAGCCCTGTATTGAAAGTCATGTTGAATCACATGATCCTTTGCAAGCGGACAGTTCCTCAACATATCATCCAAAGTTGAATTTGCCGCCCAACCATTATGCCTTGACACTATCTTTAGTCTTACTTTCTACATCTATAGACTCAGGTCCCTATGGGACTCAACTTTTGGTCGTGAGAGATATCAATACTTAACACTTCACTCCTTGGAGAGGAATGCCTCATTGGTCCCCACCAAATGCTATCACTGTTGGTACTTTGAGACTAAGTTGCTCCTTTCCATCAAGATCTCTATGGATCGACTACCCCTTCTCATCTATTACTTGAGTGCCCCAACGCCACCCCCTCCGCTTGCCCCCCTGCCCCTCCTTAGTTGAGAGAGATGCTTGGACATATTGAAGATCATAACCTTAGTTTTACTAAGGTTGACCACAAGCTATCAAAGTTCGCCAAAATGAGCAAGGGAATCAAGTTGTTGTAAGCCCTTGACAAAGTGTGAGGAGGACAACATCATTGACAAAAAGAATGATATATATATATATATATATATATATATATATATATATATATATATATATATATAAGCACCTCATGCAAAAAACAACCATCATTTGTATGAGTATGCTGCAAAAGGAACTCTTCTAACTCATCGATGAAGATGCTGAAAAGTGTTGGTGAAGAGGACATCCTTGCTTGACCCCAATGGTACTCTTCACAAAGTTAGGAAAATTGTGAGAAGTATGAAATTGCCCAAGCACTATTTCATAAAGCCTCCAAGTGGAAACAATCAAAGAATCTAGAATACTGATATTTCTTGACTTCTTGAAAAACAAGTGTCTTTTGACCAAGTCAAAGGCTTTCTTGAAGTCAACAAAACAACAAAAGACTTTGGAAGCCCTATGACAAGCTTCTTCAATAATAGCACAAAGTGTGATAATGTGACCAGCCGGTCCCCTAACTCTGAGATTATTCCTTTCTAGGTACTTTGACAACCGTATGTCTAACACTATGGCATAGCGTTTGGAAAATGTATGCCCTACCATAATGCTTTTGTAGTTGCTAGGGATAAAGAGATCTCTAGATTTATAAAAGGGCGAATAATGTGTTGGGACCATGATTAAAGGAACCTGGAATACACCACCTTATTAAAGAGCGTGGCAAGGGGGAAAGCAAGGGAATCCACACCATATTTGAAGGCAAAATTTGTCTAGTTCAATCCCCTCTGATGCTCAATCATCAAGAAAAACTCTGACTTGTTTTGTGTCCATATTTTTTGATAGATGCATGTTTGATTTCTAGTGTGTATCCAATATAATCATTTCTTGCATGTGCTCGTTCACTCTCCTATTTGGCATTGCGACCAACTTTCTCATCATTCTCTTTCATTGTTGAATCTAGGGAAATTTAGACTCAAATTTGTTCTCCACTTGTGGGTGGAACAAGCTACTTTCCATGTTTGCTTCATCATTAAAACAATGTTCCAACATGTGGTTTGTGCAATATGGTTGACGTTGAACAAAATTCACAAATTCTTAATAGAGATGCCATCTCATTTGAGGAAAATGAGAAATATGGAAATTCACTAGTAGATGATTGCTGATCTACATTAGAAACAACTAGGTACTTTATTGAGGTTTGCTCCCCTCTCTTGCTGCCACCTCTCTAGGGGTAAAGAATCGACTAAAAATTAGGTTTTGCATTAAATATTAATTATACATATTTTGTACAACATATGATGAGCACAAGCATCACAAAGATAAAATGCAAAATAAGTTCATCATTTCCTACCTGTTAAGGAGAAAG
Organism: Torreya grandis; assembly: GCA_037957365.1. NCBI lineage: Eukaryota > Viridiplantae > Streptophyta > Pinopsida > Cupressales > Taxaceae > Torreya > Torreya grandis. Next base: position 890,835 of record JARHVA010004145.1, on the reverse strand, counting down.
CCTTTTTTAAAAATTTTTTTGCAGGGGTGAAAATTTTCTCTTAAGTGGAGTGTGAAATCATGTGCCTTCCAAGGAAAGTGGTCATTTTTCATTGACCGAGTATGTGGAAGTCCACTTATACCTTGTGGTCTAGGTGCTGGTATCTAGTAGAGTGTCTTAAGAGATTGGAAGTGAAAAGTCTGGAATGGTATCATGTCAATGCATGGATGGTACCTCCTCCAATTGCAATGGATCATAGAGCTTAAGATTTTTAAAGTTGATAACATCTAGGATGCCAAGACGAATTGGTAAGTCCAAGTGGAAACCATTAAGATACCACATCTTGTAGAGCGGTTCAAGGATTGTTTTTGATAGATTTGAACTAGGGATGTTTCTAGTTCTTGAATGTCTCTCGATTGAATAAAGCCACACTTATCTCAGACTTGGAATATCTTTAGGAGCCTATGTTTATCTTGTAGAGCCTAATTATTTAGTTGACTTTGAATATCTTCGACTTTGGCAAGCACACATGTAAGATAGTCTACATAAGTTGGTATATCTTTTCATTTTGCTCATGAGATGTGGATAGCTAAAGAAAGTGACCAAGAGCTCATTAGGTGCAAGTCATTTAAAAATATAACTGACCTCATAAGGGGGATGTTTGTGAAGGGGTAAAGGGGGGAAGGTGGTGGGAGGGGTGATGTAAGTATCTATTTTAAATGACATGGAGGTGTTTGTCCTATTGCTTGTTGGTTTGATGATATAGATACATGAAGTATGCACAATTATTATTGAGAACTTTCATTTCGCTGTCGATTTGAGGATGGAATGTAGTGGAAAAGTGTAACCGACAAACAAGTAACCTCCACAAAGACTGCAAAAAAAGAAGTGGAGGTTCCAATTTGAAATGATAGCGAGTGAAAGGCCTATAGAGCTCATACATCCTGAAAGCATATTATGGATGTAAGACTCAAATGACTTTGACCCTTCTAACCTCAAACCTTTTGACATATTTTTATCATTGCAATAGTCCTCGATTATGATGACATTTTGGATCACACTCTTCAAGAATAAATGCTATATAAGCTCAATCAATGTTACATCCTTAGTGGCACTACTGCGTTGCTCCTCAAAGTCGACTTCCTATGATCATCCTATTATTCAAAAGTACTTACTACCTTGAGAGAAAACATTTCCCCTCTTAAGCTTATGAATTTGTCATTATAAATGTAGCTATTATGCTTCTTTCCAAAAATAGTGTTTACTTACTACCTTGAGAGAAAATATTTCCCGTCTTAAGCTTACGAAGTTGTCATTAGAAATGTAGCGATTATGCTTCTTTCCAATTTTTTTTGCCAAAAATAGTGTTTATAATTGATTGGAGCTTCCATGGTCAACTTTATTGTGTATTTTTATTTTTATGGAATTTTTAACCTTAAATATTAAGTCATCTCTTTGATGATTGATTTTGACAAATAGTCATTTTTTAATTGACCTCCCTCTCATGTAAAATTGGCAATAATCACAAGATAAAGAGCACCACAAACCACTATAAGAAACTAGTGTTAGATAATGACTCTAGTTTATTATACCTTAAATTATATATATATATATATATATATATATATATATATATATATATATAACTTAAAGTATTATAAACTAGTGTTATATATTGACACTAGTTTATTATACTTTAAATATTATATAGATTTATAACTTAAAGTATAAGAAACTAGTATCACTCGTGTGTGTTTATTTGTTATATAAATGTTTACATAGTGACACTAGTTTCTTATACTTTAAGTTATATTATATATGTTTTGTATATAATATAATTTAAAATATAAAAAATTAGTATCACTATCTAAACATAAACACACACACACACACACACACACACACACACACATGTTTATACAATATAACTTAAAATATAAGAAACTAGTGTCACTTTGTGTTATATATATAAATAAATATAATGACACTAATTTCTTATATTTTAAATTATATTATATACAAAAGATTTATAATATAACTTAAAGAATAAGAAATTAGTGTCACTACCTAAATATTTATATAATAGTGACACTAATTTCTTATACTTAAGTTATATTATATATATTTTGTTTATAATATAATTTAAAATATAAAAAAATAGTGTCATTATCTAAACAAACAAACAAACATATATATATATATATATGAGTGACAATAGTTTCTTATATTCTAAGTTATATAAATAGAGTGTGTTATATAATATAACTTAAAGTATAAGAAACTAATACTACTATTTAAACACATATATACATGTTTAGATAGTGACACTAATTTCTTATACTTTAACTTTTATATATATACATAGTATATAATATAACTTAAAATATAAGAAATTAGTATCTCTCTCTCTCACACACACACATATATAGTGACACTAGTTTATTATACTTTAAGTTATATTATATACAAAATATATATAATATAACTTGAAAGTATTAAAAACTAGTGTTGCTATATAAACATATATAGCTTAAAGTATAAGAAACTAATGTTACTATCTAAACACATATATAAATGTTTAGATAGTGACATTGATTTTTTATACTTTAACTTATATATATATAGTATATAATATAACTTAAAATATAAAAAATTTAGATAGTGACACTAGTTTCTTATACTTTAAGTTATATTATACACAAAATATATATAATATATTCTAAATATTTATATATAAATGTTTAGATAGTGACAATGATTTCTTATACTTTGAGATATATATATATATATATATATATATATATAGACACTCGTTTCTTATATATATAGTGACACTCGTTTCTTATATATATAAGAAACGAGTGTCACTATATATATAATGACACTCGTTTCTTATACTTATATATAAAAGTATATATTCTTATACTTTAAGATATATATATATATATATATATATAGACACTCGTTTTTTATATATATAAGAAACGAGTGTCACGATATATATAGTGACACTCGTTTCTTATATATATAGTGCCACTCGTTTCTTATATATATAAGAAACGAGTGTCACTATATATATAATGACACTCGTTTCTTATACTTATATATATATATATATATATATATATATATATATATAAGTATAAAAAACGAGTGTCACTATATATATAAAAGTATAAGAAACGAGTGTCACTATATATATAAGAAACGAGTGTCACTATATATATAGTAGACTCGTTTCATATATATATATATAATAAGAAACGAGTATACTATATATATAGTGACACTCGTTTCTTATACTCTTATATATATATAAGAAACGATATATATATAGTGACACTCGTTTCTTATATATATAAAAGAAATGAGTGCCACTATATATAAGAAACGAGTGTCACTATATATATAGAGTGACACTCATTTCTTATTTTATATATATATATATAGTGACACTCGTTTCTTATACTTTTATATATAGAGAGTGACACTCTTTTATATAAAAGTATAAGAAACGAGTGTCAATATATATATGGTGACTATATATATATAGTCACCATATATATATTGACACTCGTTTCTTATACTTTTATATAAACGAGTGTCTCTCTATATATAAAAGTATAAGAAACGAGTGTCACTATATATATATATATATATATATATATATATATAAAGTATAAGAAACGAGTGTCATTATATATATACATATATATATATATATATATATATATAAATATAAGAAACGAGTGTCACTATATATATATATATATATATATATATATATATATATATATATAAGAAACGAGTGTCTATATATATATATAGTGACACTTGTTTCTTATACTTATATATAAATGAGTGTCACACACACACACAAGTATATAAATGTCTCACACACACACACACACATATAGTGGCACTCATTTCTTATTTTATATATATATTGACACTCGTTTCTTATATTTTTATATAAACGAGTGTCACTATAGTCACTATATATATATATATATATATATATATATATATATGTTTAGATAGTGACAATGATTTCTTATATATATAGACACTCGTTTCTTATATATATAAGAAGCGAGTGTCACTATATATATATATATATAAGAAACGAGTGTCACTATATATATAATGACACTTGTTTCTTATACTTTATATATATATATATATAAACGGGTGTCACTATATATATAGTGACACTCGTTTCTTATATATATAAGAAACGAGTGTCACTATATATATAATGACACTCGTGTCTTATACTTATATATATATATATAAAAGTATAAAAAATGAGTGTCACTATATATATAAAAGTATAAGAAACGAGTGTCAATATATATATATATATATATATATATATATATATATATATATATATATATATAGAAACGAGTGTCACTATATATATAGTAGACTCGTTTCATATATATCTATATAATAAGAAACGAGTATACTATATATATAGTGACACTCGTTTCTTATACTCTTATATATATATATATATAAGAGTATAAGAAACGAGTGTCACTATATATATAGTATACTCGTTTCTTATTATATAGATATATATGAAACGAGTGACTCGTTTCTTATATATATAAGAAACGAGTGTCACTATATATATAGAGTGACACTAATTTCTTATTATATATATATATATATATATATATATATATATATATATACTCGTTTCTTATATATATATATATATATATAGACACTCGTTTCTTATATATATATATATAGTGACTCGTTTCTTATATATATATATATATATATATATATATATATATATAGTGACACTCGTTTATATAAAAGTATAAGAAACGAGTGTCAATATATATATGGTGACTATATATAGTCACCATATATATATTGACACTCGTTTCTTATACTTTTATATAAACGAGTGTCTCTCTCTATATATATAAAAGTATAAGAAACGAGTGTCACTATAACTATATATATATATATATATATATATATAAATATATAAGAAATGAGTGTCACTATATATATATATATATATATATATATATATATATATAGTGACACTCGTTTCTTATACTTATATATAAATGAGTGTCACACACACACACAGATATATACATATATAGTGGCACTCATTTCTTTCATATATATATATATATATATATAGTGACACTCGTTTCTTATACTTTTATATAAACGAGTGTCACTATAGTCACTATATATATAGAGACTATATATATATATATATAGACACTCGTTTCTTATACTTTTATGTAAACGAGTGTCACTATAGTCACTATATATATATATATATATATATATATATATATATATATATATATATATATTGGCACTCGTTTCTTATACTTTTATATAAACGAGTGTCATTATATATATAGTGTCTATATATATATATATATATATATAGTGACACTCGTTTCTTATACAAAATATAGTCACTATATATATATAGTGGCACTCGTTTCTTATATATATAAGAAACGAAAATATATATATATATATATATATATATATATAGTGACACTCGTTTATATAAAATTATAAGAAATGAGTGTCTATATATATATATATATATAAGTGTACACTCGTTTCTTATACTTTTATATATACGAGTGTCACTATATATATATAGTCACTCATTTCTTATATAAAATATAGTCACTATATATATATATATATATATATATATATATATATATATATATATATATATATATATATTGACTATAAAAGTTTCTTATATAAAATATAGTCTATATATATATATTGACTATATTTTATATAAGAAAAGAGTGTCACTATATATATATATAGTGACACTCGTTTATATAAAAGTATAAGAAATGAGTGTCATTATATATATATATATATATATATATATATATATATATATATATATATATATATATATATATATAAGTGTAAGAAACGAGTGTCAATATATATATATAGTAACACTCGTTTCTTATATATATATTATAAGTATAAGAAACGAGTGCCACTATATATATTGACTATATATATTCAATATATATATATATATATATATATATATATATATATATATATTGACACTCGTTTCTTATACTTTTATATAAACGAGTGTCACTATATATATATAAAAGTATAAGAAACAAGTGTCACTATATATATATAAGTGACTATATATATAGTGACACTCGTTTATATAAAAGTATAAGAAACGAGTGTCACTATATATATATGACTATATATATAGTGACACTCGTTTATATAAAAGTATAAGAAACGAGTGTCAATATATATATGTGTGTGTGTGTGAGAAACGAGTGTCAATATATATATATATATATATAAGTGACTATATATATAGTGACACTCGTTTCTTATATTTTTATATAAACGAGTGTCACTATATATATAAAAGTATAAGATATATATATATATATATATTGACACTCGTTTCTTATACTTTTATATAAATGAGTGTCACTATATATATAAAAGTATAAGATATATATATATATATATATATAGTGAATCTCGTTTCTTATATATATATTAAGTATAAGAAACGAGTGTCACTATATGTCGCCACTTTATATTATATAGTGACACTCGTTTCTTACACACACATATATATAGTGACACACGTTTCTTATATATATAAGAAATGAGTGTCATTACATATATAGTGACACTCTTTTCTTATACTTATATATATAAAAGTATAAGAAACGAGTGTCACTATATATATAGTGACACTCATTTATTATACGTTTTTATATATAAAAGTATAAGAAACGAGTGTCACTATATATATATATATAGTGACACTCGTTTCTTATACTTTTATATATATAAAAGTATAATATATATATATATACACACACAGACACACATATAGTGACACTCGTTTCTTATACTTATATGTATATAGAAGTATAAGAAACAAGTGTCACTATATATATATAAAATGACACTCGTTAATATATATATATATATATATATATATATATTATGACACTCGTTGACACTCATTTCTTATACTTTTATATACATATAAGTATAAGAAACGAGTGTCACTATATATATATATATAGTGGCACTCGTTTCTTATATATATATATATATATATATATATATATATATATATATATATATATAAAAGAAATGAGTGTCACTATATATATATATATAACGAGTGTCACTATATATGTGTGTGTGTATAAGAGTATAAAAAACGAGTGTCACTATATATATATATATATAGTGACACTCGTTTCTTATACTTATATATATATAAGTATAAGAAACGAGTGTCACTATATATATATATAGTGACACTCATTTCTTATCCGTTTATATATATAAAAGTATAAGAAACGAGTGTCACTATATATATATATATATAATACTTATATATATATATATATATATATATATATAAGTATAAGAAACGAGTGTCACTATATATATAGTGAGACTCGTTTCTTATATATATATAAGAAACGAGTGTCACTATATATATGTGTGTGTAAGAAACGAGTGTCACTATATATATATATATATATATATATATATATATATATATATAATACTTTTATATATATATAAGTATAAGAAACGAGTGTCACTATATATATATAAGTATAATATATATATATATGTATGTAGTGACACTCGTTTCTTATACTTATATATATAAAAGTATAATGACACTCGTTTCTTATACTTATATATATATAAATATTATATATATATATAATTTCTTATACTTATATATATATAAAAGTATTATATATATATATATATATATATTTTGATATATAAAAGTATAAGAAACGAGTGTCACTATATATAGAGTGACACTCATTTCTTATACGTTTATATATATAAAAATATAAGAAATGAGTGTCATTATATATATAGTGACACTCGTTTCTTATACATATATATAAAAGTATTATATATATATATAGTGACACTCGTTTCTTATACTTATATGTATATAAAAGTATAAGAAACGAGTGTCATTATATATATATATATATATATATATATATATAGTGACACTCATTTCTTATACTTATATATATATAAGTATAAGAAACGAGTGTCTATATATATATATAAATAAGAAACGTGTGTCAATATATATATATATTTATATATATAGATATAGCGACACTCGTTTCTTATACTTATATATATATAAAAGTATAAAAAATGAGTGTCACTATTATATAAGAAACGAGTGTCACTATATATATATAAAAAACAAGTGTCACTATATATATATATGTATAAGAGTATAAGAAACGAGTGTCAATATATATATATATATATATATATATATATATATATATATATATATTTTGACACTCGTTTCTTATACTCTTATAAATATAAGAAACGAGTGTCACTATTATATAAGAAACGAGTGTCACTATATATATATATATATATATATATATATATATATATATATAAAACAAGTGTCACTATATATATATATGTATAAGAGTATAAGAAACGAGTGTCACTATATATAACTTAAAGTGTAAGAAACGAGTGTCACTATTCGTTTATTATACTTTAAGATATATAACTTAAAGTATAAGAAACCAGTGTCACACGCACACATATATATATAATTATATATCTTAAAGTATAATAAACGAATAGTGACACTCGTTTCTTACACTTTAAGTTATATATAGTGACACTCGTTTCTTACACTTTAAGTTATATATAGTGACACTCGTTTCTTATACTCTTTTATATATATATATATATATATATATATATATATAAAAGAGTATAAGAAACGAGTGTCACTATATATAACTTAAAGTGTAAGAAACGAGTGTCACTATTCGTTTATTATACTTTATGATATATAACTTAAAGTATAAGAAACCAATGTCACTATCTAAACATATATATATATATATATATATATATATATATATATATATATATATATGTTTAGATAGTGACATTGGTTTCTTATACTTTAAGTTATATATCTTAAAGTATAATAAACGAATAGTGACACTCGTTTCTTACACTTTAAGTTATATATAGTGACACTCGTTTCTTATACTCTTGTATATATATATATATATATATATATATATATAGACTTTAAGTTATAAATAGTGACACTCGTTTGTCATACTCTTATTAATTTTATATATATATAGTTACACCCATTTCTTATACATATATATATATATATATATATATATATATATATGTATAAGAAATGGGTGTAACTATATATATATATAATTAATAAGAGTATGACAAACGAGTGTCACTATTTATAACTTAAAGTCTATATATATATATATACAAGAGTATAAGAAACGAGTGTCACTATATATAACTTAAAGTGTAAGAAACGAGTGTCACTATATATATAATGACACTCGTTTCTTATACTTATATATATATATTATATATATATAAAAGTATAAGAAAGGAGTGTCAGTATATATATATATGGTGACACTCGTTTCTTATACTTATATGTATATAAAAGTATAAGAAACGAGTGTCAACGAGTGTCATTATATATATATATATATATATATATATATATATATAGACACTCGTTGACACTCGTTTCTTATACTTTTATATACATATAAGTATAAGAAACGAGTGTCACTATATATATATATATACTGACACTCCTTTCTTATACTTTTATATATATATATATATATATATATATATATATATATAATGACACTCGTTGACACTTGTTTCTTATACTTTTATATACATATAAGTATAAGAAACGAGTGTCATTATATATATATATATAGTGACACTTGTTTCTCATACTTTTATATATATATATATATATATATATATATATAAGAAACGAGTGTAACTATATATATATATATATATATATATATATAAAAGAAACGAGTGTAACTATATATATATATATAATAAGAGTATAACAAATGAGTGTCACTATTTATAACTTAAAGTCTATATATATATATATAAGATCATAAGAAACGAGTGTCACTATATATAACTTAAAGTGTAAGAAACGAGTGTCACTATTCGTTCATTCTACTTTAAGATATATAACTTAAAGTATAAGAAACCAGTGCCACTATCTAAACATATATATATATATATATATATATATATATATATATATGTATATTCACTATTCGTTTATTATACTTTAAGAGATATAACTTAAAGTATAAGAAACCAGTGTCACTATCTAAACATATATATATATATATATATATATATATATATATATATATATATATATGTTTAGATAGTGACACTGGTTTCTTATACTTTAAGTTATATCTCTTAAAGTATAATAAACGAATAGTGACACTCGTTTCTTACACTTTAAGTTATATATAGTGACACTCGTTTCTTATACTCTTATATATATATATATATATATATATATATATATATATATATATATACTTTAAGTTATAAATAGTGACACTCGTTTGTTATACTGTTATTATATATATAGTTACACTCGTTTCTTATACTTATATATATATATATATAAAAGTATGAGAAACAAGTGTCACTATATATATATAATGACACTCGTTTCTTATACTTTTATATATATATTATATATATATAAAAGTATAAGAAACGAGTGTCTATATATATATATATACTGACACTCGTTTCTTACACTTTTATATATAATATATATATAAAAGTATAAGAAACGAGTGTCATTATATATATATAGTGACACTGGTTTCTCATACTTTTATATATATATATATAAGTATAAGAAACGAGTGTAACTATATATATAATAACAGTATAACAAACGAGTGTCACTATTTATAACTTAAAATATATATATATATATATATATATATATATATATATATATATATATAAGAGTATAAGAAACGAGTATCACTATATATAATTTAAAGTGTAAGAAACGAGTGTCACTATTCATTTATTATACTTTAAGATATATAACTTAAAGTATAAGAAACCAGTGTCACTATCTAAACATATATATATGTTTAGATTGTGACACTGGTTTCTTATACTTTAAGTTATCTCTTAAAGTATAATAAACGAATAGTGAATATATATATATATATATATATATATATATATATATATATATATATATATATATATAGTGACACTGGTTTCTTATACTTTAAGTTATATATCTTAAAGTAGAATGAACGAATAGTGACACTCGTTTCTTACACTTTAAGTTATATATAGTGACACTCGTTTCTTATACTCTTATATATATATATATATATATATAGACTTTAAGTTATAAATAGTGACACTCATTTGTTATACTCTTATTATATATATATATATATATATATAGAGTTACACTCGTTTCTTATATATATATATATATATATATATATATATATATATAGTGACACTCGTTTCTTATACTTATATGTATATAAAAGTATAAGAAACGAGTGTCAATGAGTGTCATTATATATATAGTGACACTTGTTTCTCATACTTTTATAATGACACTCGTTTCTTATATTTTTATATACATATAAGTATAAGAAACGAGTGTCACTATATATAAATTATACTTTTATATATATATAATTATAAAAAACGAGTGTCACTATATATATATAGTGACACTCGTTTCTTATAATTATATATATAAAAGTATAATATATATATAGTGACACTCGTTTCTTATACTTATATGTATATAAAAATATAAGAAACGAGTGTCATTATATATATATATATATATATATATATATATATATATATATATATAGTGACTCTCGTTTCTTATACTTATATATATAAGAAACGAGTGTCACTATATATATAGTGACACTCGTTTCTTATATATATATATATATATATATATAAGTAACGAGTGTCACTATTATATAAGAAACGAGTGTCACTATATATATATAAAACGAGTGTCACTATATATATATATATATATATATAAAAGAGTATAAGAAATTAGTGTCACTATATATAACTTAAAGTACATATATATATAGAGTATAAGAAACGAGTGTCACTATATATAACTTAAAGTGTAAGAAACGAGTGGCACTATTCGTTTATTATACTTTAAGATATATAACTTAAAGTATAAGAAACCAGTGTCACTATCTAAACATATACATATATACACACACACACATATATATGTTTAGATAGTAACACTGGTTTCTTATACTTTAATATATATATAAAACTTAAGGTATAAGAAACGAGTGTCATTATATATATATATATATATATATATATATATATATATATATAATGACACTCGTTTCTTATACCTTAAGTTTTATATATATATATAAATATATAAAACTTAAAGTATAAGAAACGAGTGTCACTATATATATATAACTTAAAGTATAAGAAACGAGTGTCACTATATATATATATATATCTTAAAGTATAAGAAATGAGTGTCACTATATATATTGACACTCGTTTCTTATACTTTAAGTTTTATATATATATATAGTGACACTCGTTTCTTATACTTTAAGTTATATATATATATATATATATATATATATATATATATAGTGACACTCGTTTCTTATACTTTAAGTTATATATATAGTGACACTCGTTTCTTATACTTAAGTTATATATATATATATATATATATATATATATATATATATCTTAAAGTATAAGAAACCAGTGTCACTATATATATAGTGACACTCGTTTCTTATACTTTAAGTTTTATATTATATATAATATCTTAAAGTATAAGAAACCAGTGTCACTATATATATAGTGACACTCGTTTCTTATACTTTAAGTTATATATAACTTAAAGTATAAGAAACGAGTGTCACTATATATATATATATATATATATATAAACGAGTGTCACTATATATATATATATATATAAATAAGAAACAAGTGTCACTATTATAACATACCTACATCATTTCATGTAGCCTTCATACCTCCTATATGTCTCCTTGAAATATTTAAACCCTGAAATCTGATTAACTTTAAGACCTAAAAAACCTGAAATCTGAGTAATTTTGAAATATGATTAAATCTTCCAAAACCTAAAATTTACATAATATCTCTTAGAAGCCCGAAACAACTCTCAAACATCGTGAAAGTGTGTGTGTGTGTGTGTAAAATAAACTAGTGTCAATATCTAAATATTTATAGTGACACACACACACACACACACCCACACACACATATGTGTAGTACATAGTAATATATTATACATACATATATGTATATGTAATACATAGTAATATATATGTGTGTGTATATGTAGTACATAGTGTGTGTGTGTGTGTGTGTGTGTGTGTGTGTGTGTAGTACATAGTATATATGTATGTGATTATGTATTATATATACATATATGTATGCATATTATATCTGTGTGAACATATGTAGTCCATAATATATGTATATATATTATACATATATGTGTGTATATGTATTTGTATATATATGTGTATGTGTTATGCATAATATATATGTATGTATATGTACATGTACATATACATATATGTATATGTATGTCTATATATACATACATAGATATACAAAAATATGCATTTATATGTATATATGTATGTGTATATATACATACATATGTATATATGTACATAAACATGCATATACATATACATTTATATGTATATATATGTGTGTACATATATATACATATACATATGTATGTACACACACATATACATATAAATGTCTATGTCTATGCATATGTATACATATATAACATATGTATGTATGTATACACATACACATACATATAAATATGTCTGTTTATGTATACATATATACATACATATACGTAAATATGCATGTATATGCATGTCTATATATATATATATATACATACATACATGCATATACATACACATTTATGTGTATATATATGTACATATACATACATATGTATATATACATATATATGTGTATGTATGTATTTATATATACACATACATATGTATACATACATATCTATATATGTGTATGTATGTGTACATATAGATACATACATACACATATGTATGTATCTATATGTACACATACATATATATACATACATATACATATATAGATATGTATGTATATATGTATGTGTAGATATAGATACACACATATATGTATATGTATGTATATGTACACATACATATATATACATACATATACATATATAGATATGTATGTATTCATATGTATGTGTATATATAGATACATACATACACATATATATGTATATATGTATCTACATATATGTATTATGTATACATATACATATATACATATGTATATATGTACACATACATATATATGTACACATTTATGTGTATATATGTATATATACATACATACATATGTATACATATATATGTGTATGTATGTATCTATTTATATGTACACATACATACAAATCTATATATGTATATGTATGTATATATATGTATGTGTACATATACATAGATACATATGTATACATATGTATCTATATATATGTATATGTATTACATAAGTATTCGTATGTATACATATGTCTTTCTCTCTCTATATATATATAGATACATATGTATCTATGTATATGTACACATACATATATATACATACATATACATATATACATAATACATATACATATAAATTTATATGTATACATATATATGTATATGTATGTATACATATGTATCTATGTATATGTACACATACATATATACATATAAATGTATATGTATATGCATGTCTATGTACGTATATAGTTAAACATACATACATATATGTGTATATGCGTGTCTATGTACGTATATATAGACATACACATATATGTATATATGTATATACATATACTATGTGTGTATATATTTACACACACACATATATAGATACACATTTATGTATGTGTGCATACATAAATATACATATGTATGTATATGTATATGTACATATACATACACATGTGTATACATACATATAGATGTATATGTATGTATACATATGTATGTGTATGTGTACATATGCATACATATATATGTATATTTATGTATGCACACAAATATAAATGTATATATATACATATACATTTATATGTATATATGTATATGTATATATAAATATATGTAAATATATACACACATAATATATATGTATATATATGTGTATGTCTATATATACGTACATAGACACACATATACATATATATGTATATATGTTTATCTATATACGTACATAGACATGCATATACATTTATATGTATATATGTATGTGTACATATACATATATACATATGTATATGTGTACATATACACACATATATTTATGTATATATACACATCCATATGTATACATACATATACATGTATATGTATGTATACACGTGTGTATGTATATGTACACATACATATACCTATATGTATGTCTATGTACGTATATATAGATATACATATACATATACATATATGCATATGTATTATTGGAGAGTTGTCATGGTGATCTCATGGTGGTGTCATGAAGATATTCTAGTAAGTGGATGAAGTGTTTTGATAGTCTATGTGATAATGACAAAGTGTGCAATGTGTTTGTTCTTGTATGTTTGAAGGTAGTTTGGTTGATCTTAAATGTTGACATGATTAGAGATGTTAAAGAATGAGTATGTGATTGAAACATGTGAAAGAGGTCTCTAAGATGTTATCTATGCTTTGAGATCTTGTGTGCACAAGTAGAATTATTTTTGTTGATCATAGTTTTCATCTAGACATTTTAGGTCTAGTAGCATAAAATTTAAGTAGGCAATTCAATGACATCACCATTGTCATGTGAGAATGAGTCAAGGGGAGTGGGTCATATGGTTGTAATCACTTTAGTCTCTAGTTATTATGAACCAAATCTCAAATCATGTGTCGAAGGGCAGTCAAAGATATGAGGGTGCAAAGTTGGCTTCTCAGTCAGAATTCATTGTTTTCTCATACTTAGCCAAATTTGTTGTGTTCAAAAAGCGTTGAGCAAACATGTTGATGAGGTTAGAATTTACACACGTGGAGGTGTTAGGATAAAATGATCATATGGGTTTGTTCATTTTTAGACCTAGTTTATTTATACTAATTTTTAAATCATGCGATATAGCGCATCAAAATATATGCACATGCAAAGTTGGGCTCCCAAGTAGTTTGACTGTGTTTTTCTATACTCAGTGAAATTTACATAAGGCAAGAAAGAGTAGAGTGAGAATTTTGATGATGTTATATCTTGCACATTTGAAGGTGTTAAGAAAAATTGATCATATAGATTTTTCAGTTTTGAGCATAGATGATTTGCGTTAAATTTGAGATCATGCGTTGAAACGTGACAAAAGTTATGCATGCTCAAAGTTGGACTCTCATATAGGTTTTGACATAGTTGGATCTGTGACAAAAGTTTTTGAGAAGACATTTTAATGTTGTTATATCTCACATGCGTGAGGGTTCTAGGAGCTATTTATCACATGATTGGATTATCATATGGAAGGATGTCATCTGGTCCAAGTTTGAGATCATGCGAGTAAGTGCAAAAGAAGTTATTAAGGATAAAAAATGGCTGCTTAGGCATAATGAATGGTCCCCATAATCATTTTTGAAAGTGTTAAAGTTTGAGCAAGATCAATAGTACATGTTGTTCCAAGGATTAAACAAGAAGTGAGATGAAGATAGGTGCACGATGTTTAATGACTAAACAAAGGTACATGATAAAGATCCAATGGTGAGCGGGTGTTCATACAGATCGATCGAATGGTGAGCATTGATTGACGAAGCGTGTTGAGTCAATATTTCAAGATTGCATGAGATGAGGTCAAAGTGACTGAGGTTTAACATTTGGCTTTGACGGACTATTCGTTAAAGTTCAGACATGATCGACAAAGTGAGAATGATCCAAAGATGAGGGGACACGAGATTCAAGCATTGTGTTCAAAGGTTACCTGTGATCGTTGTTATTCAAATATTTGAATTTAATAGAGGAAAAAATCAAAGCTCTGTATTTTGACCATATCTTTCGATAGAAGTTGAATTTGATGGTGCTGTAAAAAGAAAAGATGAAGAGGACTCCATGATGAATTTAATGAACTTGATTTGAAGATTTGAAAGTGAGTACAACCAAACATATTGAGCTTAGAAGTTGATTGTGTGTTCATTTTTATTTAGCAAGTGACCCGAGAAAGATATTCAAGCTTGTATTGATGTTGTTTCAATGTCTCACGATGAATTAACTATTGAAACATGTTGTAGACACCATGAGGATGCTTTGTGTGGATTTTGGAGGTGTGATCAATCTATCTTGAGTATGAATAATGCGTAAGAAGTTGATTGTGTGTTCGTTTATGGTCACTGTGTGCATCAGGGTAGTGTTTGAGTTTGAGCATACACAGAGGTGAGCTAAGTTGACTGTGATATTTTGAGGATGTCAAATGGGACATAATGAGTGGACCTATATATTTGAAAGTGGTCTTATGTTCTTGTTTTGTTTGATGGAGTGCCAAAAGAGTGAATGGATTCACATTAGACTTATAAAGACTACAAAAGGCCTTATTAAAAGGTGTAGTTCCTTAAAGGTAACCCATAGATGCTATAGCTGACCTATGAAGATTATATTGAGCTATGTTTTCATGTGAGAGATGCCTTAAGGGCTAAAGCATGCCTATTGGCCGACTAAGGTAGTGATTATCAAGATTGCTTTATAAATAGTGAAACCAAATATGATGGATTCGAGACTTTGCATGAGAGACTAAGGAGCGATTGGAGAGAGGCTTGTGTGTGTGGTTTGTGGAGTGAAGGAGGGGTTGCATGCCATAAGGATGAGTTGAAAAGCAAAATAGATTGAAGACTTTTTGTATGATTTGTTCATAATTTTGTTGGGAGAATAGTGCACTTGTTGTATGAGTGTGAGCGAAGGTGAAGTGTGTTAATCAAAGGTCCATCATTAGGTGTTGAAGACATCAGTGCATATGTGGATATGTTCATAGGTGTTGTTGTGGTAGCTCAACATCTAAGGTGGTTGCAACCTCTTTGCAAGATAAAAATTGCTAAAAGTTTGGTTGTTGTAGCTCAGCTAGATAGGTGTTGAAGCACCTTGTGGGATTGTCGTCTCACTAAATATGGATTGTGATTCTTTGATTATTTGTAAATGATCTAAATTGGATCTTGTTAGTATAGGATAATAGTTCAATTTAAGGTTCCAGTGGGTTTTATTCCCCAAAAGGGTTTCTCACGTATGTCATGTGTTATGTGATTGGTTTTGCACTGTCTCTCTTGCTCATCGCTATGAATGTTGTTTATGCTTCATGAATCCTTGTGGTAGATGATTAAGTATTTGTAAATATTAGAATTTAAGTTGGATTATTTGGGCTCATTGATTCATCCCCCCTCTTAGTGATTGTACCTCTAACAATTGATATCGGAGCGAGGTCTTTTGGTAAAAGTTTGACAACTTGAAGGTGATCCAAAGTACAATGGTTAGTCAGAATATGGAAAGTGGTTTCTCTACTAAGAAAACACCAATGTTCAATGGATCTAATTATGCATTTTGGACTGATAGAATGAAAACCTACATAAAATCCTTAGGGTTTGATGTATGACAATCAGTTTTGGATGGTTATGTTGATCTTGCTATTCCTCCATCTATGTATATATATGTGTGTGTGTGTGTACATATACATAGATACATATGTATACATACATATACATATGTATACATAGATACATGTGTATACATACATATACATAATTATGTATACATATACATATATGTATCCATAGATACATGTGTATACATACATATACATATATATGTATTATGTATGCATATACATATGTATACATACATATATACATATATATGTATATGTATTATGTATACATATGTATCTATATATTATGTATTATATATACATATGTATACATAGTACATATGCATATATATATGTATTATGTATACATACATACATATGTATATATGTATGTATATGTATTATGTATACATATACATATATACATATGTATACATACATATATGCATATATATGTATATGTATTATGTATACATATGTATATTTAATACATATGTATGTATATGTATTATGTATACATATGTATCTATATAGATACATATGTATATATGTATTATGTATACATATACATATATACACATGTATACATACATATATACATATATATGTATATGTATTATCTATACATATGTATTTATATATATGTACACATACATACATACATATATATGTATATATGTAGATGTACACATAATACATATACATATAACTGTACATGTATATATGTATATGTATACATAATATATATATAAATGTATATGTATATATAATATATACATATATATGTATATGTATACATAATATATATACAATAAATGTATATGTATATAATATATATACATGTATATGTATGTATCTATGTATATATAGATAAACATGTATACATATAAATATATATGTATATGCATGTCTATGTACGCATATATAGATAAACATATATACATATAAATGTATATGCATATGTATGTCTATGCACGTATATATAGACATACACATATGTGTATATATGTATACATTTATATACATATATATATTATGCATGTATATATTTACATATATTTATATATACATACACATATATATATTTATAAATGTATATGTATATATGTCTATAAATATGTACACACACATATTATGTGTGCATACATAAATATACATATGTATGTATATGTATATGGACATATACATATACACATGTATACATACATATACATGTATATGTATGTATGTGTATGTGTACATATACATACATATACCTATTATACATATGTATGTATATGTACATATACATACTCACATGTGTATACATACATATATATGTATATGTATGTGTACATATACATACATATACATAGGTATATGTATGCATATATACACATACACATGTATATGTATGTATACACGTGTGTATGTACATGTACATACATATACATATACATACATATACATGTGTATGTGTACATATACATACATATACATGTGTATGTGTACATATACATACATATACCTATGTATATGTATGTATATATACACATACACATACTATATATACATATACTACGTATGTAGTATATGTATGTGTACATATACATACATATACATAGGTATATGTATGTATACACGTGTGTATGTATATGTACATATACATATACATACATATGTATATTTATGTATATCTATGTACATATATATAGATATACATATACTATATATATATATATACACACATACACATACATATGTATACATACATATACATGTATATGTATGTATACACATGTGTGTGTGTGTGTGTGTGTGTATATACATATACATATATGCATATGTATTGTTGGAGAGTTGTTATGATGATCTCATCGTGGTGTCATGAAGATATTCTAGTAAGTGAATGAAGTGTTTTGATAGTCTATGAGACAATGACAAAGTGTGCAATGTGTTTGTTCTTGTATGTTTGAAGGTAGTTTGGTTGATCTTATATGTCGACATGATTAGAGAAGTTCAAGAATGAGTATGTGATTGAAACACGTACAAGAGGTCTCTAAGATGTTATCTATGCTTTGAGAGCTTGTGTGCACAAGTAAAATTATTCTGGTTGATCATAGTTTTTATCTAGACACTTTGGGTCTAGTAGCATAAAATTTAAGTAGGCAATTCAATGACATCACCATTGTCATGTGGGAATGAGTCAAGGGGAGTTGGTCATATGGTTGTGATCACTTTAGTCTCTAGTTATTATGAACCAAATCTCAAATCATGCGTCGAAGGGTAGTCAAAGATATGAGGGTGCAAAGTTGGCTTCTCAGTCAGAATTTATTGTTTTCTCATACTTAGCCAAATTTGCTGTGTGTCCAGAAAGCGTTGAGCAAACATGTTGATGAGGTCAGAATTTACACACGTGGAGGTGTCAGGATAAAATGATCATATGGGTTTGTTCATTTTTGGACCTAGTTTATTTATGCTAATTTTCAAATCATGCGATGTAGCGCATCAAAATATATGCACCTGAAAAGTTTGGCTCCTAAGTAGTTTGACTGTGTTTTTCTATACTCAGCAAAATTTACATAAGGCAAGAAAGAGTAGAGTGAGAATTTTGACGATGTTATATCTTGCACATTTGAAGGTGTTAAGAAAAATTGATCATATAGATTTGTTCAGTTTTGAGCATAGATTTGCATTAAATTTGAGATCATGCATTGAAACGCGACAAAAGTTATGCATGCTCAAAGTTGGACTCTCATGTAGGTTTTGACATAGTTGGATCTATGACATAATTTTTTTAGAAGGAATTTTAATGGTGTTATATCTCACACGCGTGAGGGTTTTAGGCGCTATTTATCACATGGTTGGATTATCCTATGGAAGGATATCATCTAGTCCAAGTTTGAGATCATGCGAGTAAGTGCAAAAGAAGTTATTAAGGATAAAAAATTGCTGCTTAGGCATAATGAATGGTCCCCATAATCATTTTTAAAAGTGTTAAAGTTTGAGCAAGATCAATAGTGCACGTTGTTCCAAGGAGTAAACAAGAAGTGAGATGAAGATAGGTGCACGATGTTTAATGATTAAACAAAGGTACATGATAAAGATCCAATGGTGAGCGGGTGTTCATATAGATTGATCGAATGGTGAGCATTGATTGATGAAGCATGTTGAGTCAATATTTCAAGATTGCACGAGATGAGGTCAAAGTGATTGAGGTTTAACATTTGACTTTAACGGACTATTCGTTAAAGTTTGGACATGATTGATAAAGTGAGAATGATCCAAAGCTGAGGGGACACAAGATTTGAGCATTGTGTTCAAAGGTTAACTGTGACCGTTGTTATTCAAATATTTGAATTTAACACAAGAAAAAATCAAAGATCTGTATTTTGCCCATATATTTCGATAAAAGTCAAATATGATGGTGTTGTAAAAAGAAAAGATGAAGAGGACTCCATGACGCATTTAATGAACTTGATTTGAAGATTTGAAAGTGAGTACAACCAAAGATATTGAGCTTAGAAGTTGAATATGTATTCATTTTTATTCTGCAAGTGACCCGAGAAGGATATTCAAGCTTGTATTGATGTTGTTTCGATGTCTCACGATGGATTAACTATTGAAACATGTTGTAAACACCATGAGGATACTTTGTGTGGATTTTGGAGGTGTGATCAATCTATCTTGAGTATGAATAATGCTTAAGAAGTTGATTGTGTGTTCTTTCATGGTGACTGTGTGTACTAGGTTAGTGTTTGAATTGTTTGAGCAAACACAAAGGTGAGCTAAGTTGACAGTGATCTTTTGAGGATGTCAAAGGGGACATAAGGAGTGGACCTATATATTTGAAAATGGTCATATGTTCTTGTTTTGTTCGATGGAGTGCTAAAAAAGTGAATGGATTCACATGAGACCTATAAAGACTACAAAGGGCCTTATTAAAAGGTGTAATTCTTTAAAGGTAACCCATAAATGCTATGGCTGACCTATGAAGATTATATTGAGCTGTGTCTTTGTGTGAGAGATGACTTAAGTGTTAAAGCATGTCTATTGGCTGACTAAGGTAGTGATGATCAAGATTGCTTTATAAATAGTGAAACCAAATATGATGGATTTGAGACTTTGCATGAGAGACTAAGGAGCGATTGGAGAGAGGCTTGTGTGTGTGTTTTCTGGAGTGGAGGGGTTGCATGCCCTGAGGATGAGTTGAAAAGCAGAATAGATTGAAGACTTTTTGTATGACTTGTTCATAATTTTGTTGGGAAAATAGTGCACTTGTTGTATGAGTGTGAGTGAAAGTGAAGTGTGTTAATCAAAGGTCTATCATCAGGTGTTGAAGACATCAGTGTATAGGTGGATGTGTTCATAGGTTTTGTTGTGGTAGCTCAAAATATAAGGTGGTTTCAACCTCTTTGCAAGATAAAACTTGCCAAAAGTTTGGTTTTTGTAGCTCAACTAGATAGGTGTTGAAGCACCTTGTGGCATTGTAGTCTCACTAAATATGGATTGTGATTCTTTGATTATTTGTAAATGGTCTAAATTGGATCTTGTTATTATAGGATAATAGTCCAATTTAAGGTTCAAGTGGGTTTTATTCCCCAAAAGGGTTTCTCACGTATGTCATGTGTTATTGATTGATCTTGCATTGTCTCTCTTTTTCATTGTTATGAATGTTGTTTATGCTTCATGAATGCCTGTGGTAGTTGATTAAATATTTGTAAAGATTAGAGTTTAAGTTAGATTATTTGGGCTCATTGATTCATCCCCCTTCTTAGCGATTGTACCTCTAACAATTGGTATCAGAGTGAGGTCCTTTGGTAAAGGTTTGATAGCTTGAACGTAATCCAAGGTACAATGGTTAGTCAGAATATGAAAGGTGGTTTCTCTACTAAGAAAACACCAATGTTCAATGGATCTAATTATGCATTTTGGACTGATAGAATGAACACCTACATAATGTCCCTAAGGTTTGATGTATGATAATTAGTTTTGGATGGTTATGTTGATCTTTCTATTCCTCCATCTAGTGTTACAGACAAGACGCTGTTTGAGAACAACTCAAACGTAATGAATGCCATCACTTGTGGTCTTACATAAAATGATTTCACCAAAGTAATTCATTACACTTCTGCCAAGAAAATATGGGATAAATTAAAAACTATTTTTGAAAGAGATTCAAAGGTTAAGCTTGCTAAGTTATAGACTCACAGAAGAGAATTTGAAAGTCTCAAAATGAATGAAGAAGATACTATGACATCCATTTTGTAGAGAGTTGATGAGATTGTGTACATCATCAGAGATCTTGAAGAGACTGCTATTGTTCAAAAGGTATCAAGGTCTCTATCCCTCAAGTTTGATCTAAAAGTATCTGCTAAAGAAGACAGTCATGACCTTACTCAGTTGAAGATGGATCAATTGCATGGCACCCTTACTGTCTATGAGATAAAGAAGAATGACGATATACCACCAAAGAAGGAAGCATAATTCAAGACAGATGAAGTTTAAGAAGAATTTTTAAGGTAAGAAATCCAAAGAGGATGACATATTTGATATTGATAATGAGGAACTAATTACTTTGACTACTAAGAAATTGAACATTGACTTAGGGAAGTGTAAGAGTAAACTACCCTTCAAATGTTTCAATTGTGGAGAGAAAGGAGATTTTGCTCGCAAGTGTCCTCATAAGCATGAGAAGAATGATGATGAAGAGCATGGTGAAGGCCAAGATGATGATAAGAAGACATAAAAGAAGAAAAGATTCATAAAGTATAACAATAAGAAGAGGTCCTTAAAAACAAAAAGATTCTTTACACCAAAGAAGATTGTAGCTCATCAGATGAGAGTTAAGACAATGATTCATAATATGATTATGAAGATGATGTTCTTGATGAAGATGAAGCCTTGTTCATGGCTGAGGAATGAAGTTTCTGACATCAAAAAGAGTTTACTTGGTGTGATTTAGATAATGATGAAGATGAGGTGGATTGTGAGACTGTTTTGATGAATGCTCTTGAAGAACTGAAGATTGAAAAGAAGATAAATAAGAAGATGAAATATAAGCTCAAGGACTATGAGGAAAAATTCAGTGTGTATGAGGAAATATTGAATGAGGATGTCAAGAAGCATTAAGATATGATCAAGTATCTTGGTTGTCAATTAGAAATTCTATCTTCAATCCTAAAAGCTAAAGAAGATGAATGTTCAAGGTATGTTTCTAAAAATGAATATTTAAAATTTGAGATAGAAAAGACAGATAGTAAGGTGAAGACATTTGTGAGATTTGAAAGAGCTCATGTGATCTAGATAATATTCTGAGTGTTCAAAATCATGCTAGTGATAGAACTAGTCTTGGATATGAAGAACAAAAAATTATAACTCAATACAAGATGAAGACTAATGTGAACTAGGATAATCATAATTTAAAGACAAATCATCAGACAAGGAATGAAGGTGCTAGTAGAGTAAAGGTAAATCAGATCAAACAACCAAATGTCATGAGGTATGCAAGATTCAATGATTACTGTTATACATGTAATCAATTTGGTCATAGGGATAGAGAGTGCAAGACCCTGTTAGAAATGAATTTGCATGGAACTATGATAGGGGTCATCAATCAAAAGGTGTGAATAGAATCAAGTGCTTTAAATATCTTGATTTGGGACACTTTGCAAACCATTTTCCACATAAGATTAGACAAGGTGAGTCCTCTTCAAATAGGGGAGGTTGTTTTGTTTATCATGACATAGAACACATTATAGATTTTTGTCCAAATAAGGTAAGACAAGATACATTTCTTGCAAAAGGCATGGTGTGCTACAATTGTGAACAAAGAGGTCACATTAATAGGTTCTACAAGAAAATACTTACAAGATAGAATAGATTTAATCAGGGTCCAAGAGTTCAAGGAATAAGGTAATTTAAGACATGGAAGCCAAAGGTGACAAGTGTGACTCATGATGAAACTGTAGGTTCAAGTATTCTATTTGTTATGGTGGAGAATGCTTAAGAAGTTAAAAAGTACCAAGAGGTTTTATTGTTTTCTCATGTTGAGAGTGAAGAGTTCAAGCTAAAGGAGAAGAACAAGATATTGTTTGAGACTAGTTTTGAGGTATGGATCCAAATAAACATCTTGCTGTTGTTAAGCAAGCTACAACAAAGAACATCAATTATTTGTACCTAGTGATGAGGTTCCTAGCTACAAAGAAAATTCTACAGATGAAAAGGTATGTAATTAATCTATGTTGTATCCATGTATTATCAATTCAATTCTAGAAGAAAAGGAGAATGCTATAGTGGTTGAGAAAGTTGTTTCTCCTAAGCCAAAGAAAAAGAACTACAAATATCAGATGAGCAAGGAGGAGATGGAATATGAGTTGTTTTTGTTTTATAGCATTAAGGTATAAAAGGTGTCTCTATTTATGCTTCTTAAGAGACTCCTTTTAGTAGAGAATCAAGTTTGTGTGCTCAAGATGATAAATGCCAATTAGAGAAGGTCTTTGGTTAAGATGGAGCAACAAGTTCATGAACCTGTTTCATAAGTTTGTGAAGGAGCTATAGTATAGAGTCAGATTGGGTGGTCCCAAGTGGCTTAATGTGATTGATTCAAATTTCAATAAGTGTTTTGTGCTCATAAAGGTTTGTACATTTCTTTGTGGTATCATCCAGGTGTTTTTGAGGTCTGAAGGTATGTATGTGCTAATTGAGGATTTTTGAGTGCTCTCAATTTTTTTCTTTATTTTTGGTTTAAAGGCAAGCATGACTAAAATGAGTTATAGGAGGTATGGGTTTTCAAAGGTATGGAATCTTAAATTTTGGTCCAAAAGTGTGTAATGGTTATTTTAGGTGTATAAAAAGTCTTAGAGGTGGACATTGACTAGAAGGTGTTGTATTGATTTTGTTTGTTTTGAGATTCTAGGGTTTTGGGCTTTGTTAGAAAAGTGGTTTGCCTTATGAGTTAAGGTCTTATTTTTATTAATATGTTGAATGGGCCAAATGGGTGGTCAAATCAATCTTCACATAGATTTGAAGGTTTGTGGTTCTCAAGTTATTCAACTTTTTGTCAATATAAAGGCCTAATTGGATAGTTGGTTTATGAAAGAAGTATGTTGCAGAGGATGAACTTATTGAAAATTGGTGTGCTTGAGGGGAAATATAAGAGTGCTCTAGATATATAGTTTTAGGTCCTGAAGTTGTGTCTATTATAAATTGTGGGCTCTACAAGTTCCAAGTAGGGATATAAGGAGGCTAGATAGGGCTAGTTTGAACAAAAGTGATTTTTGCTCAATTTTTCTAAAAAAGCAAGGTATGAGTATTTGAAGGTATGTTCTCAGGTTGGTTTAGTGCATGTTTCTTATTTTGTATAACAGGTTCTTGAGAAAAAAGGCTAGCAATCCTGCATGATGGTTCATGGTGTGTGGAGATTTGAAGATGCTCAGAAGATGCAATTGATCAGAGTTATTAGGGGGATTCTTTCTCAGATGTTTCTTGATATATTCCATCAATATTTTTATGGTTTTGTGTGTTCTTTCTTCATTGGTTGCAATGCTTTATTGAGGAAAGTGTTGGTATGGAACAAGAGGAAGTTTTCATGACAAGCAAAAGTAGGCTCAAGGTAAGGGGGAGTTTGTATCATCTTTCTAAGATAGTTCTTTCCTATTTGATAATATTTTTAAGTCCTTAGGATTAGTTTGTGCCCACTTTGTCATTGTGTCAAAGGAAACGAAAATTTTTTTTGGGGAGAAAGTTTCTATTATCAGAGTGTGCCTTGAAGACAAAGAAGGTGAGCTGTATATTGCTATTTTGATGGGTGTTGAAATCAATGGCAAAGAGAGATATTGTTGGAGATTTGTCATGATGATGTCATGGAGAATTATAGTGAGTGGATAAAGTGCATTGATAGTTTATGTGATAATGACAAAGCGTGCAATATGCTTGCTCTTGTATGCTTGAAGGTGGTTTGGTTGATCTTCAGTGTTGACATGGTTAGAAATGTTTAGGAATGATTATGGTGATTGGAGCATGTGCAAGAGGTCCCGAAGATGTTATCTATTTTTTGAGAACTTGTGTGCACAAGTAGAATTCATCTGGTTGATCATAGTTTTTATCTAGACACTTTGGATCTAGTAGAAGAAAATCTAAGTAGACAGTTTGATGACACCACCATTGTCACGTGAGAATGAGTCAAGGGGAGTGGGTAATATGGTTATGACACATTAGTCTCTAGTTATTATGTGCTAGATCTCAAGTAATGCATTGAAGTGCAGTCAAAGATATGAGGGTGCAAAGCTGACTTCTCAATCAGAATTTATTGTTTTCTCATACTTAACCAAATTTGCTATGTGGCTAGAAAGAGCTGAGTAAGCATGTTGATGAGGTCAAAATTCATACACATGGAGGTGCTAGGGCAAAATGATCATATGTGTTTATTCATTTTTGGACCCAGTTTATTTATGCTAATTTTTAGATCATGCGATGTAATGCATCAAAAGATATGCATATGCAAAGTTGGGTTCTCAAGTAGTTTGACTATGTTTTTCCATAACCAAATTTGCATAAGGAAAGAAAGAGCAAAGTGAGAATTTTGATGATGTTATATTTTACACATGTGAATATGTCAAGAGAAACTAATCATATGGGTTTGTTTATTTTTTATCATAGATGATTTGCACTAAATTTGAGATTATACGCTGAAATATGACAAAAGTTATGCA